>JAJGOT010000153.1:452500-1040000 GCA_022457155.1 Cladopsammia gracilis | reverse complement strand
TAAAAACGAACGCCTTTCGTTAGAAGCCACATTGAAAAACAATTTTCAGGGCCCGAAGTCTCCGGGAGTTTCGAGAAACGCTTTGCTTTCAAGAGGGGCGATAACTTTGTTAGACAAGACCTTATTTCTTTGCACGAAGGACTTGAGACACCTGAGGAACCTAAACTCATTTAATTTTCTTGCGATTTTTCGCAGACACAGGGTGGCGCAGTGGTGAGAGCACTCGCCCCCCACCAATGCGGCCCGTGTTCGATTCCCGGCCCGGCGTCATATGTGGGTTGAGTTTGTTGTTAATTGGTTCTCTCCTTGCTCCGAGAGGTTTTTCTCCGAGTACTCCGGTTTTCCCCTCTCCTCAAAAACCAGATCTAAGGAAAGTGTCCTTACTTAGAACTCGCGTGCTTAATACCTTTGACACTCAAATAAAGTGATTTATTATTTTATTTTATTCATTATTGATGCATAGTTTTCATTTCTTTTAGACTGAGACGTTAAGTTTCACTTTCAGGCTGGTTCTTTTTTTTTTTTTTTGACAGAACAAGCATATCATATTTTATCGCAGCATATCTACGTTCGCTTTCTTTCAAATGTTTCTCATGCTCAATTGTAAGTTGCTGTAATTCTTGTTGTTTAGATGAATCACAATCACCGTTTTCGATGGAACTTGTTATTCGACATATTTTATTCATTTCCATGTCGCATACTTGACATGTGTCTTCTCGCGGTTTTCGAAAACCCAAAATTTTACTGAGATCGTCGTAAAAAATATTTCTGAAGGTTGAAAAGCTTAGCACTGGACCTGTTCTCTTAACTGTTAAACGGTTGGTTTTAAAATGCGGATTTTTTCTAACAAATTCCTTCCACATCGCCTCATTGATATCCGTGATTCGAAAAACAGTTTTTGTGTCCTTGCCCTTCTGTAGTGCGATTCATTCGCTCTGTGCGAGCAAATAAAATCCGTTACTTGCTTTCTTGCCTCCCGTGTTATTCGCCGAGGGTTATTGCCATGTCGTCCTCGCCTATCTGGTTCGACACAAACACCGTCGCAATCCATTTTCTTTAAGATAACTCTAACTTTTTTGTTGGAAATTCCGTAACATTTTGTAAAGGCTGTTTTACATACAGCACCTAAAGAGGGAATCTTGTAGTAAACCTTCTGATATCCACTTGGGTATACTTTTACTTGTAGCAGTTTTGACATAACATAGTTCTGCTCATTGTATGGTTTATCAAATACTTTCCGTCTTTCTTGTCGGATAAACTGTCGTACGTTCAGTCCATGTTTTAACAGGCACCCATTGTCGCAACAGACCAGATTAAGAGAAGCGATGTCACCATACGCGGCGTTTTTTCGCCTTGTGATCTTCGGTTTTCTGGTCAAGTAAATTTTCGTAAATTTTGAAGACGTTTTTCGGCGCCCTCTTTCAACTGAGGAGGCGACAGGTCTTTCATGGCAAAGCCGGCTGTTCACATCAAAACGATAGATCAATCGAGACAAATCACAAGTTTCCCCTCTACAAGCTAAGGAAGCCATTTCAAAACCATATCAGTAGGCCGTCGGTCTGGGATGTTTCAATTAAGGGTTCACAAATCATTGTTACGTGAAACGTCGCGCGCAAAAGAACAGCATATAAACATTCATTTTTCCTCATGTATATTTTCATCGAAACAGATAGATAACTTTACTAAAGTGTCATTGTTAATAGCAGTTGCCCACTAAGTAAGGACACTATTAAAAACTAAGAATATTACAGAAAAAATACCTATATACAGGCCTTTTTTTTTTTCGCGCTTAGCGCCGGCCGGCTACAAGTATTTACTTCGAGTTCTGATTGGTTCATTGGAGTCTGTTGTGATTGGCAAGTAATTTTCACTTTGTTCTTGGTTTTACAACGCTCAGTTGAAAACCGCTCTATAAGGGTGCGTTCCATTGCTCGTATTTCGAAATGAAAATTACCGGATTAGTCATTAAATTTCAAGCTCTAGAGCATATTAGAACTGCAAACTGACCGATACTTTGCCGACATGCACACGAAACTCGACGTCCATTTTGATAACAGTCGTTATTAATCCAGTTAATTTGTGGACGTCCTGTTTGTTTCACTGGGAAGCTGCTTAATTAAGCTATACAGTTGAACCTCTCTAATACGGACACCGAAGGGTGAGAGCAAAGTGTCCGTATTAGAGAGGTGTCCGTATTATAGAGGTCACCACGATGACGTCACTTTTGAGACTCCACTGACAGTTTTTGTTCAGTAATTAAAAACAGGCCCACACTCGTCAACAAGTCAAGTTTATTTTATCCCATGATTGATGTTACAGTAGTACAAGTCATAGTTATGACAAGGGAGCAGGAGCTCTCAACAAACCCTACTAGCCCCCGTTACATCGTGTTTTTACCTACTTTACAATGACATGGCTATAAGTTAACTATTCATTACCTAAATCATATTTCAATACATATGAATACATTTTAGCGTTTGCTAAATACATTTCTACCAAGAAGATTATTTACAGAGAAGATAGTTTTGGATTTCAAAAGATGACATTTCCATAACGGAGATATGGATAAACTAGTGCATAATAAAGCGTTCTTAATACTTTAAGTGACACATAATGCCGAGCCTAACAAAGAATTCCAGCTGTTTTTGAGATTTTGTGCTGAATATGGTCAATGTGTTGTTTCCATGTTAACTTGGAGTCTAGGTCTTTTAACTGCATCTAAACTGATTAATATACAGCATTGAGACACTGTCTATCAGTAGTGTACTACACTGTGAAATTCTCAGCTACATAAGGTATACGAATCACTGTTTTAAAACGAAACGAACTACAACGCAATGCTGCATGTGAAAAAGTAATATAAAGTACAATTCTGAAAACGTCTTTCAATATATGTTTGTAACCACAAATTTCTTACTCAAACTATCATCACCTGATCACCGTAATAAAGAGGTTTATATGAATTTGCTCTCTGGGGCCGAGATTTAGTGTCCGTTGTCCGTATTAGAGAGGGTCCGTATTATTGAGGTTTTTTTTTTAAAGAAAATATGCGAGAATTTTGTCGGGACATAGGAAAGTGTCCGTAATAGAGAGGTGTCCGTAAGGAGAGGTTCGACTGTATTTCCGTTTTCGTTGAGTTACGTCCACGCACGCTCAACATTTACTCTTGCGCGCGCGTTTTCTTTTTGAGAATTGACGCGAACTACAACTAACGGTCATAACACGTATGAAAGGGGTTCGTTACTTACAAGCCCGAATCGCCGATTTGGGTCTGGGCGCGTTCTAGTTTAGAGTAAAAAAAAAAAATGTTTGCCAAAACTATTACTCTACATTTGGACTTTCACAAAAGCTTACCGACGCCAAAGGTTTCATCACAAGACTGGTATTATTCAAAAAAGCTCCGAACAAACCTTCTGGGAATCTACTGTGCCAACCAACAAGTGATTCACTGTTTCATGTACGACGAAAGTATAGCAGGTACGGGCCCAAATGAAGTAATATCGATTTTGGACTACACAGTTGGAAAGCTACAGAATGACCTTGGGAGGCATGATCAACTTATTGTGTGGTGTGACAATTCTCCGGCACAATTCAAGGAAAATTATTTATTTTTTTATTTGGATTACTTGGTGAGACGAGGTGACTTTCTAAGAGCCGATCTGAAGTTTTTACTTGCAGGCCATTCGTATTCTATTTGTGACCGACGGTTTGGAAACATTCAAAAACTTTTTGACACCCAGGAAATTATCCAAATACCAGAACAATGGGCGACTGTATTGAACAATAGTGGGCTGTCAAACGTCACAGTTCACTGGGTCACTCTTGACATGATTAAAGACTATAAATCATTTTTGAAATTGCAATATGTTGCTAGAAATGAAGATTTGCAACATGAGAAGTTTGAAGTAAAAAACATTGCCTGGTTGAATTTTGGATATGGTGAAAAGATGAACACTGAAGGCAATCTCGAACTCGTACACCACCCCGATGAAGTCTTCATCCGATTTTGCATAGATCCCAATGAACTTCCCAAGATCGTTTCGCATCGTAAGAAAAAGCAAGCAACCAAACTGCGTCCAGAATTGCTCTCTACATTACGGCACGAAAAAAGGCCAGTTCGACAAGATGTAAAAAGACATTGCGTGAAATTAGCACGAAAATACTTAAATGAAAACGCTGAGAGATTTTATGAAGCACTGCCATGCATTGACAAAGATACCGAGAGCGACAATGACAAGTGAAGAGATCATCAAAGCAAATTCAGCTTATAAGTTTGTTTCACAGTAGTCAGTGACATAACTTCAGACAGATCTGTCTGGTATTAGGGAAAGGTACCAGTTACAAAGTAAACATTGAAGGATCACGCCACTCCAAGTTCACTCTCCCAGCAACATTCCCAACACAAGGTACACAATAAATAGGTCAAACCGAACATTAAAACGTTACCAACTCAAGTCTAAATCATATTCAACAGGCCGGGTTATGTACTTTTTCAGGTCACTGCTTGAAATTGTATTATAAACTCCAATGGGTTGACTTTTGTGACCTATTGTCAACCTATGGTCAAACCAAACAAAGTCAAAATACACAGCGCGATCCGCTTATTATTTGGAAATGACTTTCATTATTCAGGAACGGATTGCATTATTGAAATCAAAATATTATTCAGGTTTTAAATTGATAATTGGAATCTTCAAAGGGTAGGCTCAATCGAAATAACGAATGCTGATTGGTTTATTAACTGACATCGGTCAAAAGTTCACAGGCGGAACGCGCTGAGTATTTTGACTGTAAAAATGCATTATCAACTCAAGTCTAAATCATATTCAACGGGTTTATGTACTTTTCTATGTCACTGCTTGAAATTCTGTTAAAAACTCCAACAGGTTGACTTTGTGATAGACTACGAGCAGTCTCTCTTTCCCAGCTTAGTCTGTTGAGCGAGAAACGAAAAAACACTAGCGAACGGATAAGCTGGGAAAGAGAGACTGCTCGTGGTCTAACTTTGTGACCTACAGTCAACCTATGGTCAATCCCCGGGGGGGGGGGGGGGGTACTCCCATATATCAGCTATATAGGTATGTGCCACTGTGAAGGGTATGGTTTTCAGGCAGTTTAGTCTGGGATAGGGTATAGTAATCATAGTTTTTTGGTCTAGAATAGGGTATCATTTTCTGTGAACTTGATCAGTTGTGTGAACAATTTAGTCTAGACAAGGTTTTACTGGCAAATAGCATTTAAAAATCGGTACGGCGGACAGTACGGCATTTTTACTGACCCCTGTTAACTAACAACTGTGATAGTGAGCGAGTTTCTGGACAATAGCGAGTCTGGAATAGGTCTAGGATAGGGTAGGGTTTTTCGGTGTTTAGTCTAGAATAGGGTTGCAAAATGCAGCTAAAATGGTCAAGTGTAGGTTAAGGGTCTCAGAGTCCCAGCGGCACACCCCACCCAAAAATTTGCAGAGTACCCCCCTCCCGGGGGTCAATCCAAACATTTAAACATTACCAACTCAAGTCTAAATCATATTCAACAGGTTTATGTACTTTTCCAGGTCACTGCTTCAATTGTGTAAAACTCCAGCAGGTGACTTTTGCGATGTGTGACCTACAGTAAAAAAATACAGTCAGTAGTTAATTTTGTATTTAACAACCAAACTTCCCTGGAGATCAAAGTACATACCCCTGACACCAACACAAGTGTTCGCAAATTGCATATATTAATTCAAATATGACATTTACGTAGCATAAGAGCTGGCTGTGCCAGCATTCCAGAGTACAAATTGGTTATTCATGTAGTTGCAACAGCACTGTTCTTTTTACAGGATGTGACCCTGGTCGATAAGTTATCTTCAGTTTTCATTCACAGTTCACAACCCGAGTACAATTTGAGAACAATTTGCCCTCCTAATACAGTATTTTAGCAAGTGACATAGCAAAAATGACAGGTACCTTTTCCAAAATTCAGACAGATATATATATATATATATATATATATATAATTATAATAAATTGGTTCAAGACTTCAGAGGTAGTTCCTCGTTTTATTACTACAGCACTGTTTCGTATGGTAAAATGATGACCACACGCATCAGGTAATATCAACGATTGACCGTTTAATTACAAAACTGGCTATAAAAGCGGGAATACGGTTGCTATGAGATATAAAAACATGCGTTATTTTATCATATAAATCATGTGAGTGCTATTTATAATTTGGGAGATTGTGTTACTTTATTATAAAGTTCTTAAGGAGGTATCTGTTTCTGTGGGGGCATGAACTTGCTAACTCATTTTGCAGATGATTATGAATTTTTCAAAAAGACATAAATTACATTTCTTAGTAATGTTGTTGTAAGGTTTGCATTGTTTGATGATTTTCCACTTTAGGCTGAAAGGCTTGTTCTTGTCTTTGAGTGTCCATATGTGTTTTGATAATTCCGTTTCGTGTCTCTTGTTTTGATGTCGGAAGGAAGATGTGTGGTTCCTGTAACGTTCTTTGAAGTTTGTCGCGAGTCCTACGTATGAATCTGTTGATGTTTCAGTTGTGACTGTTGCTTGGTAAACTACGTTTGTTGTGAGGCATTTTCCTTCGAGGGGACATTGATCTTTTTTTCGGCAGTTACACTCTTTGTCGAGTGTTTGTGACTGGTTGCAATCTGATAGCAGTTTTTTGTTGTGTGACGAGATGTTTGTTTTCATGTTTGGCATGCAAGAGTAGCTTAGCTTTAGTGTGTGGCGGTTGAAGATCTTGTGTAATGGGTGATTTTTCGGGAAGCATCTGTCCACGATATTTAGGAACCTTCTTCCCAGATTGGTCTTCACGTTGGAGTTCCATGGTGGGCTATACCATATTACTTTCCTTTGGCGATTTTTGTTGCGCTTTTGGGCTGGCTGTGGGTTATATGTGAGCTTGTAGTCGTAGCCACTTTCATCAAGGGCTTTTTGGTAAGGAGGGATGGCGGCATCAAAAACTTTCTTGCTTGATGAAATGCTGGTTAGTCGCTTGTTTATGTTTTCCGGGATATTCTTTAGTAGTGCAGGAGGGTGGTTGCTTTGACGATGGACGTAGAGAAGTTTGTTGTTTGGTTTCATGAAGGTTTGTAAGATTCACTTGTGAGATCGAAGATCACATCTAAAAAGTTGATGGTCTTCTTATTAGCTTCAATTATGATATTTAGGCCATTAGATTTGAAAATGTTGCTTACTTCTTGCCTTGTTTTCTCAATTTCTTTAGGTGTAGCTCTGCATACCGCCAGGCCATCGTCACGGTAAAGGCCCACTCGATCTTTAAACTTTGCCGCGATCAGGGATAACATGTAGACTCCTACTAGCTCGCATGTCTCGGCTCCATCATACGAGCCCATCGTCACATCGAACATGTCGTCGGTGTTCTTCTTTGCCCATGGCGTATTCTGGTGGTGTAGCAGTGATTTTTTCGCATGTATGATAATATGGCGGTCTTGTGGGGTGATGCACGTGAATTGTGATGCGTAGTCTAGTGCTTTCTTTAGGAGTTGTTCAGAGATGGATGGATAGAAGTCACATACATCGAAGGTTACGAACGCATGTTGAGCTTTATGAGGTATTGTCTGGAACCATTCGATGACATTGGGTGTGCTTTTCCAGAGGTTTACTTTTGTTGCTTTGATGACTTCTTTGTTGATGTTGTCCAAAATGTGTTGTCTAAGTCTGCAGGATGGGTTGCTTGTGAAATCAGGTTTGTGATCTTTCAATGTTATGAAAGCGTCCCTGCTTGCTGAGATTTCAATTCGGTCGTCAAGGGCTAAAAGCGTCCCTGCTTGCTGAGATTTCAATTCGGTCGTCAAGGGCTAGGTTTTGTGCGATTATTAACCCCTCAAAATCAGAAATCGGCATAATCAGCAAAACACATTTTGGACAACATCAACAAAGAAGTCATCAAAGCAACAAAAGTATACCTCTGGAAAAGCACACCCAATGTCATCGAATGGTTCCAGACAATACCTGATAAAGCTCAACATGCGTTCGTAACCTTCGATGTATGTGACTTCTATCCATCCATCTCTGAACAACTCCTAAAGAAAGCACTAGACTACGCATCACAATTCACGTGCATCACCCCACAAGACCGCCATATTATCATACATGCAAAAAAATCACTGCTACACCACCAGAATACGCCATGGGCAAAGAAGAACACCGACGACATGTTCGATGTGACGATGGGCTCGTATGATGGAGCCGAGACATGCGAGCTAGTATGAGTCTACATGTTATCCCTGATCGCGGCAAAGTTTAAAGATCGAGTGGGCCTTTACCGTGACGATGGCCTTGCGGTATGCAGAGCTACACCTAAAGAAATTGAGAAAACAAAGCAAGAAGTAAGCAACATTTTCAAATCTAATGGCCTAAATATCACAATTGAAGCTAATAAGAAGACCATCAACTTTTTAGATGTGATCTTCGACCTCACAAGTGAATCTTACAAACCCTTCATGAAACCAAACAACAAACTTCTCTACGTCCATCGTCAAAGCAACCACCCTCCTGCACTACTAAAGAATATCCCGGAAAACATAAACAAGCGACTAATCAGCATTTCATCAAGCAAGAAAGTTTTTGATGCCGCCATCCCTCCTTACCAAAAAGCCCTTGATGAAAGTGGCTACGACTACAAGCTCACATATAACCCACAGGCAGCCCAAAAGCGCAACAAAAATCGCCAAAGGAAAGTAATATGGTATAACCCACCATGGAACTCCAACGTGAAGACCAATCTGGGGAGAAGGTTCCTAAATATCGTGGACAGATGCTTCCCGAAAAATCACCCATTACACAAGATCTTCAACCGCCACACACTAAAGCTAAGCTACTCTTGCATGCCAAACATGAAAACAAACATCTCGTCACACAACAAAAAACTGCTATCAGATTGCAACCAGTCACAAACACTCGACAAAGAGTGTAACTGCCGAAAAAAAGATCAATGTCCCCTCGAAGGAAAATGCCTCACAACAAACGTAGTTTACCAAGCAACAGTCACAACTGAAACATCAACAGATTCATACGTAGGACTCGCGACAAACTTCAAAGAACGTCACAGGAACCACACATCTTCCTTCCGACATCAAAACAAGAGACACGAAACGGAATTATCAAAACACATATGGACACTCAAAGACAAGAACAAGCCTTTCAGCCTAAAGTGGAAAATCATCAAACAATGCAAACCTTACAACAACATTACTAAGAAATGTAATTTATGTCTTTTTGAAAAATTCATAATCATCTGCAAAAAGGATCTCTGCAGTCTAAACAAACGAAATGAGTTAGCAAGTTCATGCCCCCACAGAAACAGATACCTCCTCAAGAACTTTTTAATAAAGTAACACAATCTCCCAATAAAATATACAATCTACCGAGCAACTGTATACGCGAATTTGGTTATGGGGTCTCAGTAGACCTCGACGTCAGTGGGAACGATGTGCCTTTAGTATCTTGTGATGATTAAGGTTGATCAAGAGGGCACATGCAGGTTTTTTAAACATTTGTTTTTGTCTTCCCAATCATTTATGATTCCGCGCTTGCTCTGTTGCTTACACGGTATCTAAGAGCACATGTAAGTTGAAACCAAAATGAAGGATTCGCAGAGTTACCTTCACGTTTATTTCTGTTTTGTATTGTCTGTATTTGTCGCTGGGTCAAAGCTACACTGTACACCTGCATCTGAGTAATCCTGCTTTTGAAATACCTCAGATCTCCACTCTTCACCCCCATTTGAATACTGCCCTGTGTGGCCAGCTTAAGACCTGTTCCAATGTTTTGTATCTTAACCATGGCTCCACCAACCCACAGCTTGGCGTTTCCGGAGTCTCGGTCATAGGACGCACCAACAAACTTCCATCCGCCGCCTAGAGAGGTGTCTAATAAGTGCCTTGTTGACGCGTAGTGTTCTTCCATGAAGCGAACAAACAGTTTTCCTGCTTTTACCCACAGGCGCACTCCCCTTCTTTGGCCACTAGGCTGGTATTTAAAGACAGATCCATCTCTGCCATCGTAGAACAACCAGCATAACATGGTCATAGAGTAGCGTACGTCTAAAGCTCCCCCATCGCTGTTGGGAAACTCAATATAACTATCCGATGTTCCGGAAAATTCGTAAGAGCCGCTGGCTTTTCCGTCAGGTCCTGAAGCCAGACCAACATTACTAGGGATCCCTGGGTCTGTTCTGTTGTTGATTTCCTTGGTAGCATAGGTGACATTGAGAGGGAAAAAGGCGACAGGATCTGGAACTTGAAAAATATAAGATTCTATACCAATTAGCAGTTGTTCAAAAGTATTGTTAATTATTGCATTATTAATCACACCTAAATTTTTTGGCGAATGCAATTTCCGGCTTAAAAAACGCCACTGCATAAAATTTACATTGCTAATAAAAAGAGAATGTCGAAGATAATGCAGACAATAATTCATCATATATGCCCTATTTCAATCAATGATAATTTATGTTGTTTCCTGTTCTTTTCGAAGCAGCAATTGTAAGTTATTACATGACGTATTTAGTAGAAGTACTACTGAGGTAGTACTACTGAAATTATTGCGGCTTTGAATTTTAGTTTCTCTTTATTGCTAGTACAATACAACATTTAAAGGTTGAATTAAATTTCTGTTTCGGCTCTTTCGGCAACCTGGTTCCCAGGGTCTCTCATCTTTCAGGGGCCGGGAAGATGAGAGACCCTGGGAACGAGGTTGCTCTTTCGGTAGTCCGTGCGGGTTTCAGCGGTGGTACACTAGTGACAATGAAAGTAAACAGCTATTGATGACTGAATCGAGACTGAATAATTAATACTCAGTGCAATATTGTGCACCACCGAACCTAATATAAATGAGCATCCTGATACTCCAAAGTTTTTGCCAAGGGTAGACTGAAATTTTGTCCTGTACAACACGTGTCGCCATGTCTAGTGTTATAAAAGTGTTATCATTGC
Organism: Cladopsammia gracilis; assembly: GCA_022457155.1. Taxonomy (NCBI): domain Eukaryota; kingdom Metazoa; phylum Cnidaria; class Anthozoa; order Scleractinia; family Dendrophylliidae; genus Cladopsammia; species Cladopsammia gracilis. The sequence continues at coordinate 1,029,031 of JAJGOT010000153.1, read as the reverse complement.
AACTAGCCTACGTGAAGTCGATACTGACTGAATTCACTGAGCTGCAAGTATGCTGGTGCTAAGCCGTTGACACACGAAATGTAAAGAAACACTCACAACTCTGATATTTCCTACAGATCCTTAGAGAAGGATAATCTAAGAATAGCTGAAAGTATTGTGTCTTATTGACTGTGGTTAGTCGCTTTCTTTACTATTTTTTCTTATAAATAAGCTCTGGCAACTTTGAATGTAGAGTTAAATCAAAATAGATTCAAGTTTCCAGACTTCGCATTAGCAGACTGCGTCTAAATTATTCAAAACAAGAGGCTCCAAACAGCCCATACTCATGCGCATGCGTAAAAACGTTTTATGATATATTTTAAACATGATAGGATGTCCGACATGGAGAAGAGTTACTCCTTTCATTCAGTCATCGATCCTGCAAACCACGTTGTTTACTATTGAATGTTTTGGAAATGAAGGCTGTATCACAATGAAGCTAGTGATTCTCCTTAGTCTTACATATACCAAACGTGAACATAGTAATGTATGTAGGGTTGTAGAAGACGCTGTCGTGACACTTAAGTAACGCTGTTTTACCGGAAGTGAGGGTAGCCGGAAGTCACTAAACAGGAAGTCTAAATGGCAAAGCTATGAACCAGATGCGCACAATTTAAAATATGCGTGCATAAATTTGCATGCAAAATCGTGACACAAATAATAATAATAATAATAATAATAATAATAATTTTTTTTAATCAACAAATAATTTTATTAACAATTAGAATAACTATTTACAATACATTAAAATTCTAATACTGTAATATTATTATTAAATTATTATTAATTAAAATAAAAACAACTTTATTCACAATTTAAAAATATCTTAATTACAAAAGATAAAAATAGAAATAATTGATAATAAAAATTCAAAATTCTATAAAATTACAAATTCCATTAATTAATAATAATTATAATAATAATAATAATAATAATAATAATAATAATAATAATAACAAGAAAAACTGAGCCGGAACCTTACCTCATGCCGCTTCGAGCATGAGTAATAACCGCAACTCAAAAACATGAACAGAGTATGAAGTTAAGTTTAATGTATGATCTAAAGGTCTTGTTCGTGGTTTACTCCAATCAGATAAATGTGAGGGCTCACTAGTAGAATTGTGGTGATGGAATTTGACTTAGTGTTTGTGGTTTGATTTGCTGCAACTGTCGATCCGAGATAACCACGCAATAGTCAAGGAGTGGCAGAATGTTAATTATACAAAGTGATTCAAGAATTTCTTGGAATGACAGTGTGCGTTCGTTCGATATACGCAACATACCGAACCTGTCTGATATTTTGCGACCGATGTGATCTATGTGGAGCCATTCATGTGCAATCTTAATATACACAGGATTACCTGCACAAATGTACGACCCATTGGTGTTTGTGCACTCGTGATCCGTAAAGCAGCTGTGAGTTCTGCCTTCACACTCGTTAACATCTGCAATATAACGATTGAACACAGATCAGGACGAACCTTCCTTGGAGTCATGTGTGCATTGAAGTCGATCACAAGTTAATTATCCCCTATTGTGCCAAAAAATTCAGCTTTTTTATTGATCGGCACGCAGACGTCTTCCTTCTGGTATAAATTACAAAATTATAGTTTTGAATTCTTTAATATCAAATGTATGAAGCTACCCGGCAATAATTCTTGCATGTTACACCCTCGATCGTTTCATAACGCTAGAACCAAATCCATCTTTTTCCAAATGCAACGAATTCTAATTTCGTTTTTATAGCACTAGAACCAAATCCATCCTTTTCTAAATGTAACGAATTAAAATATCGTTTTCCTTTCAATTGAATGAAAAAATGTTGGAAACAAATTGCGATCGATCCCGAAAGAAAAGCTGACTGGGAGGAAAGCACTGAACAAATACTCACCTGTGCAATTGAGGCCATCTCCAGAGTATCCTGGTTTGCATGTACAGTTATATGATCCCATGGTGTTATTGCAGATAGCATTGGCACTGCAATTATGAGTTTTGGCTTCACACTCGTTAATGTCTAAAATGGGATGAAACACGCATTAAATGCAACTCTATGTTCACTCGAGTCTTTCGAGTGTCTTAACATTAGGAGAACGACTGATCAAAACTTCACCTGTACAGCTGTGTCCATTTCTGCTGTCCCCTGGCTTGCAGGTACAGTTATAAGATCCTTTGGTGTTAGTGCACACTGCATCACTGCTACAGTCATGATTGCCTGCATCACACTCATCAATATCTGAAATACGATGGGACATCGATACAAAGCAATTTTAAATTCATGAGGAGTTTTTCACATGATAACAGGAGGAGAACGACTGAATGTAAATTTACCTGTACAGTTGCGACCATCTCCGCTGTAGCCTGGATTGCAGCTACAGTTATAAGATCCGTTGGTGTTGTTGCACACTGCATCACTGCTGCAGTTGTGCTTGTCTACTGCACACTCATCAATATCTGAAATACGATAGAACATTGATAAAAACAATTTTGTACTCATTCGGGTCTTTCACATGATAACAGGAGGAGAACGACGGAACTGAAATTTACCTGTACATTTGCGACCATCTCCGCTGTAGCCTGGATTGCAGCTGCAGTTATAAGATCCTCTGGTGTTATTGCACACTGCATCACTGCTGCAGTTGGTTTTGTCTGCTGCACACTCATCAATATCTGAAATACGATAGAACATTGACAAGCACAATTGTTTACTCATTTGAGTTTTCACGCGCTAATTAAACAGGATGAGAAACTCTGCTGTAGAAATTCACCTGCACAGTTGCGACCATCTCCGCTGTAGCCTGGAATGCAGTTACAGTTATAAGATCCGTTGGTGTTATTGCACACTGCATCACTGCTGCAGCTGTGTGTGACTGTTGCACACTCATCAATATCTGAAATACGATGGAACATTGATAAGCACAATTGTGTACTCATTTGAGTTTTCACGCGCTAATTAAACAGGATGAGAAACTCTGCTGTAGAAATTTACCTGTACAGTTGCGACCATCTCCGCTGTAGCCTGGATTGCAGCTACAGTTATAAGATCCGTTGGTGTTGTTGCACACTGCATCACTGCTGCAGTTGTGTTTGTCTGCAGCACACTCATCAATATCTGAAATACGATGGAACATTGATAAAAACACTTTTTTACTCATTTGAGTTTTCATGCGCTAACAGGAGGAGATATTCTGCTATAGAAATTTACCTGTACAGTTGCGACCACCTCCGCTGTAGCCTGGAATGCAGTTACAGTTATACGATCCTTTGGTGTTATTGCACACTGCATAACTGCTGCAGTTGTGTGTGACTGCAGCACACTCATCAATATCTGAAATACGATAGAACATTGATAAGCGCAATTGTGTACTCATTTGAGTTTTCACGCGCTTATTAAACAGGATGAGATACTGACTGCTGTAGAAATTTACCTGTACAGTTGCGACCATCTCCGCTGTAGCCTGGATTGCAGCTACAGTTATAAGATCCTCTGGTGTTATTGCAGACTGCATAACTGCTGCAGTTGTGTGTGACTGCTGCACACTCATCAATATCTGAAATACGATGGAACAATGATAAAAACAATTTTGTGGCATAAGAGTCTTTCCCTCGATAACAGGAGGAGATAGACCGAATAGAAATTCACCTGTGCAGTTGCGTCCATTGCCGGTGTAGCCTGGCTGGCAGGTACATTTATATGATCCATTGGTGTTACTGCATACAGCATCAGCACTACAATTGTTAAGTGCTGCTTCACACTCGTTAATATCTGATATAAATCAGGAAAGTTCATAAACACAAATCCGAGAAAGATATAGAAACATGCGATAATATGAAAAATATTACTTTGTAATAAAATCTCACCGGAACAAGTCTGCCCTTTTCTAAAATATCCAGATTTGCAGATACATGAGTAAGATCCATGGTTGTTCTTGCATTTTGCGTTTTTGTCACATTTGTAAGTATTTTTCTTGCACTCGTTTATGTCTAGGACAAAGCCGTGGTAGCAGCTTACAGTTAGTAAAGTGTTAAATATCATTAGTACTAAAATCAAACATGTACACTTGTTCACATATTCCAAACGTTTATTTGTTTCTGGATCAAGCACAGGCTTACTGTGCTCTTGTAATGGTCGTATCGCTTTGCCAAACTTAGGCCTTACTTAAACTGGTTGAAATGTTTATTAAATCGATACATCAACTGCAAGACGCACAGTAAACCACTCATTAATAGGATGGTAAGCCTGTCGACCTAGCATTCTACACTACCAAAGTGACTCAGGGAAAAAGAAACGGTTAACAATGCCATGACGAGGTTTTAATTACGCGGTATGATTGCGTGTAAAATGGGCGATCACCTACGTGTGCGATATGTAGCGCTAGAACGAAATGGATTTTATTTGAAAAGTTAAAGTGACCAGACGGTCTTTCTCAGTATAAATTTGACGTGTTATTTCATGCTTGGAAATTTAGCATTTCGACGTTGTGCGAACAGTTTGAACTTGGAAATATGTTGTATTGGTAATTTTATTTTGTTGACAGCGTGGTAAATGCCAGGTAAAAAAACTAATCATTCGAAATTTAGAGGACAAGGTAATTAATGGCTCTTTACCTTTATCACACTTTTCACCAGTGAAACCAGGAAGACACAAACACCGATAAAGTTTGTCAGTAAATCCGGATTGACAGATTCCGTTGTTCTTGCATTGGAACACATCACAAGCGCTCTTTAAAAAGACATAAAAAATGCTTCTAGTAAACGAAGAGGCGCCATCATAGTGCCTTGACGTGAAAGCACAACTTTTGCTGAAATGACCTTATCACTAGCAATCTTTTCAAGCTAAGCTATAAGGAGGAGGAGGAGGAGGAGGAGGAGGTAAAGGAGGAGGAGCAGGAGGAGGAGGAGGAGGAGGAGGAGGAGGAGGAGGAGGAGGAGGAGGAGGAGGAGGAGACGACGAACAATAAGAATAACGAGAACGAGAACTTACATCTGCTCCATGGTAGAGGGAATTTTCTTTGTACGCCAACTTGTTATCGTGCCCTCTGTGAGTTGCATTGTTCAACTCACATCTTCTTGTGTTCAGGTCATAATTGATACTGACGCAGTTGTCTTCGTGGTAGCAAAGCAGCTGACAGACATCAAAATCCACTCCATCTTCAGTTCTTATGGTGTGGTTAACCAGACGTTTGTGATCGAAGAAGAAAGGCGCTGGAAATGCCAGTATACGACAGTTACCTGAAATAGTCCAGTTTTTAAAACGGATGAGACAATAAAGAGGTTAACGAGTTTTTTGCGATTAACTCCGTTCGCGTTTACACACATCAATTTGATGGCGAATGGACTGAACCCTCGGGCGTTTTCTTGGTTTTCACATGACGTCATACAAATTCAAAAATCTAAAGTATATACGTCCTACAAAGCCGTTTCTAACATGGTATGTGGATACCAGTGTTATAATCTTTGACAAAAAGATTCAGATTTTAACGATGTTTTTGTTTCCGATTTATAAAGGTTTTAAATGTGTCACGCGATTCGTCACGCTATTTCGAATAAGCCGTGAAAATAAACAAAATTGAACCAGTTGAAAGTTATTTTTGAATTATAGATGCTTATAAGCCGATTTGATGGCACTTATAGTGAATTATTATTATAATTATTATAATAATAATTATAATTATAATAATTATTATAATTATTGTGATTTGATTTTTGGTGTTATTAAGACTTTGAATTTTTGGCCGCCATGTTGGTGTCCCTAAGTGGGACACCAAGATGGCCGCTCCATACATTTCTTACTAAAAATATCTAATACTCGTTCGCCTATAACTCTTGAGCGAAATGCTTTTGTGCCTCAGAATTTGGCCAAGATGTGTAGTTTTAAACTCTCTACAATTCCATAAACATTTTGGAATCGAAATCTGTTGTTTAATGCTTCTTGGATATGACGTAAGTGAAAACCAAGAATAACCCAACCGTGGTTGCTTCGCCCTCGCCCTCCCCCACACTCTTTAATTACGGTGAAAATTTTACCATTAGCTTTTTAACTCCCAAGCGTAGCAAACATCAAATTTCAAGAAGAATCCCATATTTCATTTTGTAAAATATAGAAGAACAAATGATGCCGTGCAAAAGTACTGCTGATTTAAGAAGTTTCATTTGAATGGTTACACCATATAATTTCATCAACAGACTCAAAAGTTAGAACTTTACTACATGTAAGGGTAATTGACTCTAATAGTGAAAGGGTTGATAGATAGCTTGTGATGTGCTATACAACATAGACTAAGGTAAATCTGTGGAGTCTAGAGCTTCAGTATTGCTAAGAGACCAAAACAACAAGAACGTAATAATTATAATTTATATCGACATTTATCCTCCTGTTATCACAAACTATTAGCGGTAAATTATCACTTCTGGGTTAATATTGATTTTTCTTCTGGTTGTAACTTATCTTTCACTTGATAAATAATGATAGTGAAAACCTAAATCAACTTAAGATTGGGAACCAAAGAATTAGAAGGTAGGTAAAAAGCTTTTTGTTAGAAATTTTGTTTCAACCTCATTCGGTAAACGCATATTTATTTACCGTCTTCTCATTTGAAAGATGTGATGCACGGTCCTACATGTCATATCTTCAGAAAAAAATGCAATAAACTGGAAAAGTTTTCATGATGTTTAAAGCGGAAATAATCCAAATGATGTGTTAAAACATGGGGACAAAAATAGTAGTACTGACAAAACTTAACATATGTTAAGCAATTAGAGTAGCATGGTATAAGGTGACATAAAGACCTCCCTCCGAAGCATTTTGAGTGAAGTTTTAGTCAGTTTGTTTCACACAAGACAACCACTTGCTTAATGATTTGCTTTTTCTGCGTTTTCCAAGAGTGCGAAAGTAGATTTATTATTTCTATTTTATTATTTATTATTCTATCTCTAACGCCAAACAAAATAAGAAAATAAAGAGACTGCTCGCACGGTCCACAACAATCACGGTTACATTCCCGTGAGATTTCACAATTGTGACCTTCCTCCGGAGAAAGGGAAGGCTTTTGTTTTAAGCAGTGTGTTATTAATGCTATATGCGACCTTTGTGCGTAAAAGCACGCTTGTGCAAAACAAAATTCCAGTTCGCAGGCTGTAAATAGTTCTGTTGAATTTAAATTTGTATCCGTAGGCTTTACGTGATGAACTCCGCTTATTATTATTTTTTTCACTCTGGTGTTTTCGTGTTGTCGTTTTTAATTTATCTCACAATGAGTGAATTTTGGCCAACCTTGTTTCAAAATTGCTATGACAACTTAGCAACAGGATACTTGATATATGATAACGTAGCCATGTTTAAAGTGCCGAAACAATTGCCACCTACTAAAAAGGTTGCTTCGTTTTTATGCTAGTCAAAATGTGATTTCATTATATTTTTTTCGTTTTTGGAATGACAAAGAAAACCTAAATCGAATTAGATTTAGAACTTATAAATTCTGATAGGAATTGTATGTTTCAAAGAAGTTCACTTCGCTTGGTTCGAGTTAATTGATTGTCATAAGATGCAAAAAAGAAAATGACTCCCACCCTGATCTCGATGCAATGCCGGTAAAATTAAATAAAAAAATAATTATAAGCACGTTTGGCGTGAGATGTTTTCTATGAAATAGGGGAAACAATTGCAAAAAAATACAGTTCTGAAAAAGACGTGAGTAGAGTAGCAAGCTATAAACGATTATACTGATGAATTTCCGAACGAAGCATTAAATGGTAGTTTGTTTTCTCACACATGAGAGCCACTTGATAAACGATAATTGCTTTTTTTCTTTTGTTTTCTTTTTCCATGCAGCTCAGAGGGTTATTTTTTACGACATCTAATTTAATAATATTTAAAAGAAGAAATATATAGTAAGCACTAGCGTTTACAATTTCATTAAAGAATTTGCTTTTTTAATTCCAATGTTGCGAAAAATGTGAATATGAGCACTTTCGGTAAATTTTCTTGCATAACTTCAGTGTAGTCAGATCATAACTTAAAAAACGGAAGCGTAAAGTTTACCGTCAATGCAAGCGAGGGGAACTTTAATAGAAAATGACTAATAGAAAACACCGTGTTAAAGAATTAAAGGAAAGCATATTTGCATGTCCCTCCTCGATTACGGTTCCGTCGACTTGTGCAGAAAATGTGCAAGTATAGCAGTTGGACGGAGTCACAAAATAAATTGTTTGCAGCAGGTGCCGCATATAAAAAAAATGTTTGCATGCGAAAATTTTCCAACCCCCCCCCCCACCCCCCCCCCCCCCCCCCCGTCAAAAAAATAATGGTCCGTCCCTAAAAGATGTCATGTCAGACCGGCTTTTATAAACTAATCACAAGTTTGACGTCACTATTGACTATTGCATTCTGTTGACGGCTAGTTCGGAGAAATCTTTGTTTTTTTGCGAGTCGTGAAGTAACGGAGCCCAATACGGAACTGAGTATATTTTTCCTCAACTCCTCAATAAAACGATGCCAGTTTACGCTTCGAAAAAAGAGATTTATTCACCCCACAGGGGGAATAAATGATTTTATGTTGCTTGTTAGTGCCAGTCTCCCAGGATATGGTTGGGGAGTCATCCGGGTCTTAGAGAATCCAATATTTAAGCAGATCAGGCCAGGTTACTGTCCTCTTTTCCAAAAACTCGTGCTCTCCACACAGTTCGCAATTTCCCACCCACCCACCCTCGGTATAGACAGTGGGGTTTTCAAATATTTGTTTATGGCGGGTACTCCCCCACCTTTGCTGGGAATTATTTTGATTGTTTAATGTTTTTCGGAGTAAAAAGTTAATTGTTATAAAAAAAAAATAAAATAAACGGCCACTTCTGTGGCCAAAAAATGGCACCCTATCTTTTGTCAGTTCTTCCCAGCAAACTTCGTGCAGCCACTGCATTGTGTAGTAAATGAATCTCAGGTTTATGCAATGACATGGAGCATAAAATATATTATCAATTAATCGAAATCACTTCAATTATTTCTGTTTAGCTCAAATTTTCCAATGACCTGCGACTTGAATCCTCTCCTTAGAAAAGTGAAAAAAATGCTGTTTCTCAAAAAAAAAAAGTTAAAATGCTTTTAATATCTCCAAAGAAATGCATTGTATTGACATGAAATTTGGCCCAACAATTACTATTGCTGAGATGAAGAATCTCCAAAAAGAAAAAAAGGGTCGTTAAGAATAACTTGTTTTGCTAGATTTTAGAATTTTGATGGCGTTATGTGGGCGGCACAGTGATCTAGTGGTTAGCGCGTCGGACTTTCAACCTGAAGGTCGGTGGTTCGAGCCTGGTCTCTGCCGTCGTGTTGTTTCCTTAGACAAGAAACTTTACTCCACACTGTCTCTCTCCACCCAGGTGTATAAATGGGTACCGGCGACAAAATGCTGGGGGTAACCCTGCGATGGACTAGCATCCCATCCAGGGGGGAGTAGCAATATTCCTAGTTGCTTCATGCTACGGAAACCGGGTTAAGCTCCGGCCGTGTGGGCCATCTTGGCCCGTGTGCGACTTTTTTTATGTGAAAACGAACTATATATTCTTCCACACTTTCGCCAAGTTAACCCTTTTCAGACTGGGGTATCCATAACATGTCAGTGTGATTAACTATGTTGCCCATGGCAACCGGTTTTTGACACATAGGTTTTCAAAATATTAAAATATGGTGAATTTTTTATTTTAAAATCTTGTTCTTTGACTTATAGTGCATTTTCTTGTTAGAATAGTTTTTTCTTGGGACTAGTTCTTGAAAGACATCAAAAATTTTTAACATCAAATATTTTGGGGGGTAGGTAAATTTTTGCTCTCTTTTACTTATAGACAAACATTTTCTACTATTTATTAAATAACGCTTCTAAGTTCATTGTTTGGATAATAAACATTAGTTTGATACGTGTTTTATACATTCTGATCCTTTTCTCTTTTAGATATTTTTTAAATTTTAATTTAAACAAAAAAAAGGAAATCCAAGATGACGGATCCAAGATGGCGGATCCAAGATGGCGGATCCAAGATGGCGGATCCAAGATGGCGGACAATAATTTCAAAATTATAGTTTTATCGCCTTTTTGTGCAGGCCAAAACTGGGTGCGAGGTTTCCTTTCATGGAGGTGAACATTGTGTGAAAATGTCATGGTCCTAGCCTTACTGGTTCCAGAGATATAAAGGGGGGGGGGGGCCGAAGAGCCCCCCCCTCCCCCCCAGTCACAGATTGCCTAAAAAAGCCCAGTCTGAATAGGATTAAATCACATTGGTTGTTAAGTGTAGCAAATTTTGGCCATACTAAGCTCTGGGAATGCTTAAGATTAAATTCAGGCTCAAGTTCAGAAGAAAACCTAACGGCTATAGCAACGTAGCATATTTTTAAATGTTGTATTTTATTTAAGTTAAAAATTTAGTATTGCTAAGCCAGAAATTTGATACTGACTTTTATCCACCTGTTATCGCATTCCCAAGCTTTTAGCGATAAATTATTACTTGTTGAATAAATTGTTTCTTTTTCATGAAAATCGAAGTGTGGTTTTCACAACACTTTTGTCCCTTCTTTTTGCCCAAAGTCCAAAACTATTTAGGCTGAAAGACTGTAAGTGTAGATATTTAAACGAGTAGAAACATTTTGATAAACATGTTGCGATTCATTTGATTGGCTGATGTTTATTAACATTTACTGTTCAGGATGTTCAGTCTGTCGAATTCGAATTTCGAACATACCTTATTTTTGATGCTCAACCCGGGTAACTTGAAACAAACTTTTAAACGAAACATATCATATCTCACCTATCTGACTTTCGAATGGGAAAAACCATTTTTCACCATTTTCCCAAAACTGTGACGTATGGCCTTTAAAAAAATATGGGTGGTCTACTGACATCAAAGGAACCTCTTATTCGCTTGGGCGTAATGTTTTCCCAATACAAACCTCCTGGGAGTTAAATTCTTTGTCTGAACGACATCCAGATTAATGTATCTTCTCAAGCGTTAACGGAAAAGAAAGAAATAATACCCAGGGGAATGACACGTGGTCTCTAATGGGTAAACAAATACGCCCAAGCGAATAAAGTCTATTGCCCCTGGATCTCCGAGCACGCATCCGAGCTTTGCGAGACGGCGACGGTTGCATTTATCGCAGTGAACGTGCCAGGTTAAGGTGCAGATTTCAAGGTGGCTTCGCGAAACAGAAAATAAAACATAATGAAAATATTACCCGAGACTCCGCGACGTATACAAGCGCGCTACATGTATGTCCGAGAATACATGTGAGGCGTGGCATTTGACTGAAATTTTTCGACACTTTTTTTCAAAGACCATACGCCACCCCAGACATTACCCCTGGGAACTGCATTCAAGAATAAATTTTGGCGAAAGTTATATTTTAACAAGTAATTATTCGAGTTTTGAAGGCGAAATAAGCGAAGTCTATAACTTTTACAGCATTGCTACGACAACTAAACAACAGAAACTTGATATATCGACATTTATCCACCTGTTATGGCAATCTTTTAGCCGTAAATTATCACTTTTGGCGTAAATATTGCCGAAATCTGTCACTTTAATAATGATAGCTAGAAGAAACCTAAATCAACTTAAATTGCGAACCAAAGAATTAAAAACCGGATAAAAAACGCGTTTTGATAGAAATTATTTGTTTCAACCAAGTTAATGACCGTCATTATTTGGCAGATGGAATTTTACCGTCATTTGAAGATGCAATTCTCTGCCTTGATATCTTACGGCAAAGCAATACACAGGAGATGTTTTCATGAATTTTTGTGGTAGAAATAATCCAAATCAGTGATGTGTTAAAAGGTGGCCTAACTTGAATGACAAGTAATGAAAAACGTAACTGTTAACTATATTATAAGCAATGAGAGTAGCTTGGTAGCTTGGCCTAAGAGGTTCAAAACGGACTTCGTTCCGAAGCATTTTGTGTAAAGTTGTAGCCTGGCTGTTTCGAAATTCGACAAGATAACCACTGGCGGATGGTTTAGTGACTTGATTTTCGTCTTGGAAACTTAGCTATAAGTTAAGCTGAAAGGAAAATGTTTTGCAACCATTTAATGTTTGAAATTTCGGAGCAGAAAATGCCTAAACCTCCAATATTTTGTCTCGTAGTTGTAACTTAAGTTTAAAATTTATTAGCACCTGCGGAACATTCTCTACATTGAAGCCGTATTAGAGCAGGAAAACTTAACGGGAAAAGAGTGGGACGCTTAAAGTCCAAGCAGGCGAAAACAGCAATCATGGAGGAAGAAAGTTATGTTTACTTTCTTCGATATCATAGTTCAAATAGGTTCAAATTTCGAAAAGAAGATGAAAATGAATTGAATTGCTCCAGTTGTGTTTGAATAAAAATTCATCGTTATTGGAATGTTATACATGTATATAGCGGTTGGCCAATGGACGTTTGGTGTCGACAAGCTGTTCTGTGTCATCGAGAATTCTATAAAAGGTTTGGTGAGGAGTTTTAGCAAACCTTGCGGTAAATTTAATACAGTTGCAGCTTTAGTTTACAGTTGCCATGGCCATCACATCTAACCGACAAGATACTTGATATGGACATTTATCCACCCGTTAACGTAAGATTAGAATGGAAAATTGTCACTAGCTATGGAAATAGTTCTTTGTTTTAGTGCTGGCCGAAAACCTATTTCGCAATATTCTCTTCTTTTAGAATTAAGATTGCGAACTTTAAATTTATTATTAGGAATTGTATATTTGAAAGAAGTTGACCGTCCTCGCTTGTTTCGAGATGTCATAAGATACAAGATCTCACTATATATATCAAGATGATTTTCATATATGCGGACAAAAAAGTGTTAATCAGTAAATTGTTAAATTTAATATAACAAAATTTTGCGCAAACTGTTCACCCTTTTCTATGAAATAACCTTAATATAACGTGAGAGGAATTGTAAAAAAAAATAACCTTTGCGATAAAAGGGCAAGTTCTGAAAAATAAAATTATCTTATAAGCAATTGACTTAGCTAATGTTTCAACAAGGAGTTCTATTTAATGAGGAATTCCGAAACGAAGCATGCATTTGAATAAAGAGTACGTAGGCTGGTTGCTTTACGCATGAGAGCTACTTGCTTAATTATTGCTTGATTGCTTTGCTCAGTTTTGCTTTCCCTACAAAACACAGAGAAGGTTTTCTTTTTTGCGACACCTAATTAATAAAAATTTGAAAGCATAAATATATCGCAACTAATACGTTTTGTAATTTTAGAATAAAAAACGTCAAAACTCAGTTTCGTAGAGGAATTTGCTCTATAATTCCACTAGATAATCTACTGAAATTTTATTGAAGCTGCTGAGAATGCGAATAAGAGACTGGGTAAATTTTCTTCATTCCCAGGACATAAAAATAAAATAAAAAGTAATGTAACATTAAAAGTCAGAAAGCAGAAGCGGAAAGCTTACCGTCAACGCAAGCGAAGGCAATTTTCAAAGAAAACAGCAAGCAGATAAATCCGTGTTGAAGGAAGAAACTCATTTTCGCCTCTCCTCCGTCGTTTACGGTTCCGTCGACAACTTGTGCAGAAAATGTGCAACGTCTGAGGGTCGACAGGATGCAAATTAAGTAGCTCAATTTAAGCTAACCCATTGCTCTGCGCACCGGTTTAATCATCATGATTTTTTAATAACGTCACGATAGTTGTCATTATCAGCCAATGGCAATTTGTAGTTTACAGACAACTTCTATCTAGAATCAGCTGTTGGATAATGGTTGTTTCTATAAGCGTTTATTTGGATAAAATATGGAGATTTTACCAGGACAAAATTAAACGATATATATTAACCCAATTTTATTAAACTAATAGCTATTATCAGAAGTAAGCAATGTATTTTGACGGTTAGTTGGGAGAACTATTGCTAGGGATGGAGTCGAGAAGCAACGGAGCCCAATACGGAGATTATATTATATTTTCTCCCAATGTGTCATTAATTTAGTATCATGATTCGGCATTGTCAATATGAAACAAACGAATCGTCTCATGTGAGTTAAAGCTCTAAATTCTTACTACCTGCGTAGTGTCTCTTTGGCAACAATATTGTAAACAAATGCTATATCAGTTCCTGCCATGTTGGATTAGGCCGATAAAGAACTGGAACGAGAAATAGAAATGGAGAACAACGGAGTAGTCACGGAGTCAGGCGAATTCTATATGGCGGCTAGGGCCTGAACACCAGAGATAAGATGTTGCGGAAAATGTCAATTGGCCACTCCGAAAAATACCATAATACTCTTTTATACACAGGCTCAGCCTCACCGGGGTGTAATTATTCAAGTCTCCTTTGTTAGAATGGCACAATGGAATTCAGAGTACATGTAGGAATTGAACGCCAGGACGTAGCATTGTGTGTTCGCATACAAACGGCACCGTATGCAAATTGCCACGAAGTTGAAGCATAGCACGTGCAGTTCGTGCTGAAAACAAAAGAAATTGAAAAATTCAGGCTTACATGAAGTACCACCCAAACCCGCACTTTAAAGAGTATTATGGTATTTTTTGGCATGACGATCTTCAATAACCGAGTTATAGGGAAATTGATATTTAGACAATAGGTGGCTTTTACGATACGTCACGACGACCATGTTGGTGCACCCCTACAAAAGAATTTTAATGAACTTCTTTTGTTATGTGTACCAGCATGGCCGCCATGGACTTTGTCATTTGAGTGCCACAGGACTGAAGGTCACGTGAGTGAAAACCATCCATAGCCTGCAGTGCAGGCGGGTTTTATTTTTTTTTTTGGCGGCGATTGCTGAATTTAGCACAGGACACCCAAGCGTAATGTTTGCACATCAATTATATTTGAAAATATAAGACATCAAACCCAAACAGGGAAGAGCATGTTCAATTGTGTCTCAAAATTTTGTCAACCTATCTTTGATTTAACTCTGGTGTGAGTCAGTGCTGACCGCGCATCCGTGGTCTATTCTGTTCTTCACGCATTTATGGCGCCTATTTTTCAGTGCTATGTGATTTTGTGGAGCGACTTATTCGTCATAATAACAAGGGATGTTCAATTTGCTCGAAGAAATGCAATTTAACGTTATTCTACTGTGAGGACGACCAGTCAGAATGGGAGCAGTACCTATTTTTGTGCGAAAATTGAGCCATTTGTGGGATCGTGTCGAACGCCGAAAGCTACCGAACTCTCCTTCCTTTCAGTTATATTATATAAGGTAAGATAAAGGGACTAAAAATCGTTCAAAATCGCTCAAATAACGAAGAATCACTGTATAAAGATAGAACGCAACACCAATAAATGTTTCAATGATTTTATTCGGCAATTTTCATTTTATGTATTGCTTAAAACGTTCAGTTCGAAATTCCATACAATGTCTTATATTTTCAAATGTCATTAATATGCAAACATTACGCTTGGGCTTCCTGTGAATTTAGTGTTTGGTCGCCATTTTGGTTTTGCAAAATTTCGTGGGCTGGAAGGGGGAGAGAAGAGGAAAGAAACGCATTTTCTAAGATCCGGTTTCTTAGCTTAAGAGAAAGAAGTATGGCTAATTTTAAGCTTGGCAATAATAGATAAAAGTCGATATCAATTTTTTGTCTTAGCAATACTAAATTTGTAACTGCAATTTTGCTAAGACAACAAAAGACAACATTTGACTTTCTCTATAGAAAACAAACGGAAACACACGAAAAATAAAACAATAAAAAATCTAATCGAGACAGAACAAAAAAAAAAAAATTGAACACACCGCAGTCAGTTTTCAACATTATAGTTTCCCCTTCGCTTTTACGGACTAATATACTGCCAATTGTCCATGCACTAAACGATACAGGTTCGAGTTAATATTCTGCGAGGAATTAATTTTTGTACAAAACGTATTTTTTGGTAGTCACAAAAAAAAATGTTAAATCCAAAGAAAACTTTAACTCGCAAACAAGCGTGGCTTATTGAACATGTCTTGTGCATGTATAATTTTGTTTTTACTATGTCGATCCCCATTTCAACTTGCTTTTATAAAATGGTTTGTAGCGGCAGCTGCAGTGGCGGTAATATATAGTTTACAGGCTGCAAATGTATAATGATTTACATTGTAAATGCACGTCGGTTGCCCGAAAAATCGGTAAACATTCAAGGAATTGCTTGAAAAAAGGAAAATGATCCACTCGTTAATGTGACACTCGAATATTTTAAAAAATGTTGCGTGAAAGCGAATTCTCGTTAAAAATTACTTTTTAGAATAATCATTTAGCCATGCTAATATATTTTTTCACATGGACGTTCCCGAATGAAGTCTGGAATATATTAACTGTTGTTAATTCTAACGTTAAAACCGTGAGCCCCATAAACATTGCACATTTTCTAGCACAGGATTTTAGTCATTTCCTGCGCGTACTTCTTAACTTGTGGGTGTTTTGTTGTTTACCCAAATAGGAACGTGATTTGTACTACAAAGGTTTAGTATAAAATAAGTTCCATCTATGTATCTTGTAGTTTAATCCTGATGAAGTCTCACAAGTAGAAGAAACCGGTCCGGACTAATAAACTCAGTTATGCAAGATATATTTGCTGCGTGCTGCCCACAAGTCTTCTTATTGTAAAATTCACTACCATGTGTAATCTTCAATTGTAATTTTTCGACCTGTCAACTCTTTAGCAAATAGATATCACTCGTTGTGTAAATATTCCTTTTTTTTATTTACCGGCATCGTGTTAACCGTTCCTTAAGCTGTTTCTTTCTCTTTTATTTACATTGGTATTTCAATGATAAAATAGTGACGCAGCCAAAAAGACAAATATATAGAAACCTTATGAAAAATGTAAACTGAAGATCCCGTAAGCGTAAATTTCATTTCTTATGCAGCAATTAGCTGTTGTTTTAATTTTACTGTGCATGTATAGCTAGTTACAAGACATCTGCGGGCACAATGACACCCACTGGTATGATATCAAATATTGTAAATATAGGATAATGTCAGATAAAGGAGGAATTAAGCTAAGAACGTTAATTGTTAAGTTATCGAGCTTCGATCTAAACAATTACATAAAATTCCTTTTTGAATTATTAGGAAAGTTAAGATGGTATAAAAAAACGTTTGTGTCTTATACACTAGGGTCATAACGTATTAAATGACTTGTTTTTCTTGTTTAAAACGGGGGGAATTTTTTAGTGATATGCTATTTCTGAATATCCAAAAGAAGAGTACAATTCGGAATTATTATCGTTAGCTAGAGTTCAGTGAATTGAAATTCAAAAGACCTGTTTATGATTAGTTACTGAAGACCACAAGTCTTTTTTACGTCACTAAATTTTCTGCCCTCTTTGTTCCGTCACAACATTACATTATAGTATTAGAAAAGAAAAGACAATTCGTAGACAAAATGGGAACACTTACCATCAAAACAGGCCGAGACAAGCTTCAATGAAAACAGAAAAGCAAATATACCACAAAGAAGAGAGGAATTCATTTTCGCACCCTTCGATCATATCAACTCCGTTTGAACTGTAAATTTGGTATGTAATTAAAGAGCTAATGATCTGGAATTAACGTAATTATTTAAAGAACCAGTAGAGCTTTAACATCAGTATTATTAGTTCGCTTATTGAACTCTATAGCTGTCATTTCCAACCAATGAAAATCTGGTGTTGACAAGCACATCTTGTCTTAAAGCAGCTGTTGGTTACGGTAATGAGTTTTTAACCAAGTTTGTTATTGTATAGGAGATGAATAACAACCATGAACAAAGGGAGACTTAAATAACGGGAAGTTTAACATTCTTGTTTTTTGTTTTGTTTTGTGTTTACAGCCGATTTCATTGCAATCGGTGCGAACCCGGTGGTTTTTTCAGATCTTTTTCAAGAACATTGTTAGGTCATGCCGTCTTCAATAATTGTTAGTTTATCTTTGAGACACATCTTGGTAGAGTTTGCCGACAGTCGGTTGCTATGGTAACAAGGTATGACGTCATAAGTAGCATGAGGTCAAGCCATTTTAAATAAAAGTGCTTGTTTTTCACCTTTTTTCGGTGAAAAAAATAGATACAAATCAAATCATAAATAATATGAGGTCAAGCCATTTTTGAATAAAATGCGTGTTTATTCTCCTTTTCTCGGTAAAAAAAAAACAAACAAACAAAATAAAACATATAAAACGCTACAAAAAGCAGTAAAATGTTTAATTGTATCACATTTTGCAATTTGCGTATTTTTCAGTAAAATTTGTAAAATTTGATTTTTCTGTAAAATCCAATAAGGCGGCCGTTTTAGATGACGTCACGGACCCCAACAGCGCGAAAACCCATAATATGCATAAACGTTTCGCCAAGTAGGATGTTCTGAACTTCCTTTCGAAATTCTTCACACGTCTCAGTTACTGGAAAACCCTTCACCCTAGCTGTATGATATGAAGATTTCTGTTTCTAATATCTACCGTCAATCGCTGGCGAGTGTCTTCCTCTCCAAATCCCTCCATAATGTGAATTTATTTAAAACTGGCGCGTGTTGGAGTGTGCTGAATTTCAATTGCTAATTTACGCTTCATTTTGTCAGCTCGACAAAAATGTCTGTATTGTTTTAGGCCCCGCAATCGATTACACTAAACAGTAATGTAACAATAAAATACTTGGTCATTCTCTATAAAATATTAGTAGAATATCAATGCCGGCCACATATTCAGAGGACCATCGCTGGAGAGTTGTCCTGGCACAAATTTCTGTTAATGAGGAATAACGAGAAAATTGCTTCTGAATTCGTTCTCTCCCCTCGCCTGCATTACAGGCGCTTTATGAACCAAGCGGAGCGAGCGAAGCATTTCGCGCGAAGCGCGAGACGAGGGGACAGGAAAAAATGAATTATTTTTTCCCTTCCCTCGTCTCGCGCTTCGCAACAAACACGACAAAGTGATTTCCTTTTTTTTGCGTTCGTCAAAAATTCTTACGATTATTATTTTTTTAAATATATCGAACCGTTTCAGTGTGAAAACATAAGCTTACCGAAATATTGCGTTGCGTGTTAGCATTTTTTTTTATTCATGGGTTGGCTTTTGGGAGCCTTTGATTCCCTTTAAAAAGTGGGCGATAGAAATAGCAATGGCAGAGGTAATATATAATTATAGCAATTAATAATTATAATAAATTATGAATAATAAATAATAAATTATATATAATTATAGCAATGGCAGATGTATTTATCTTTGCTCTATTTCAATTTCAATTGCGGTTTTGCACGGCAGCCATGTTGCATGGCAGGAACAATGCAAATGTTTTGCATTAGAAAAAACATTCTTTCCCATAGGGAAACGAATCTATTGTTCCTGCCATGCAACATGGCTGCCGTGCAAAACCTCTATTGCGGCATTTCAGACAACTTTCACTGAAAAAAAATGTATGTTTTTTTTTTTGTGCTAACGCAAACAGTTTGAAAGGTCTATGCGTTTATTTTATGCCCGTGTTCTCAGTTTTCGTTGTCCAACCAACTTAAAAGGCACCCGCATTAATAACAAAAGAGAAGGATCCACTAACGTAAAAAATCTAAATCTAAATCCGGATTTTTGAGAATCGTGGTCTGAACGGTTTTTTTACGGGGGATGACAACTCTAACAAACGCTGTTTGAGCAATACTGTGTGGAACTGAAAGTTGTCCCGAAAATTTGGAATATCTTCCCGATTTTTTCGGAGACATTCTCGCAAAAATTTCAAACTTCCCGAAATTTTAACAACATTTATCTCATGTTTCCCCGAAAATTTTTCGAGTCTCCCGATTCCCGACAAAATCTTCAGATCCCCGGAAGAATTTTGTTTTTCTCCCGAAACAGGACTTCTTAGAGTTGTCACCCCCTGTTGTTTTTTCGAAAGGATTCGAAAAAAGTACATCTGACAAGCGGTCTTTCGTGTAACTTCACTCTTTCCGTTCGCTTTTTTGTTTATTTCACGATTTCATTCTATATATTTTGAAAATTGTTTGTTGAAGCAGAGAAAAAAACACAAGCAAGTCAAATTAGGTTGATTTGCAACTTTTATTGCTGTTCATTAACCATCGCAGTACAACAATACATGTTTTATAATTCTACAAAGATTAAATATGGTCGTTTAACAATGGATAAATACACACTACCAAAATCATTCGGACCTTATTGCTGTTGAATTTCGAAATACATAGCACTGTAAGATTAATAATAGACTGTGTAACAGATGCTAAAAAAGGGAAGGTGAGGCCGCCGGGAATGGGGTAAACGCACATGCGCAATGAGCATGGAAGGGGCGTTAAACGGAAAGGAAAGGATCACTTGGCGGTCGCGTTTCGCGCATGTATCGGGTAAAAACATTAATTTTGTCTTCTCGTCTTAGCTTCTGCCACCCAGGATACTTACATAGACTTATTGCGTTTATTTTACTTTAAAATTATTTCTTTTATTTCAGGTAATCAGTGTTTGTTCTTGGAAGAACTAAAACGATCAAACCCTATTTAAGTTAAGGATCTTTGCATTGTTTTGATAGTAATTGACTATGTAATGACATGCTACGGTAATGCATTTTTCACATAGAAAATAAATATTGCCATGTATATTGTATTATTTTCAACACATTAGTCATTATGCATTATACATTTAACAATTGGTTCATGCTTGAGCGTGCACTATCGAGTTATGGAGCACGCGGGAAGTTTGGAGAGTACGAAAGAAGCGTAAGATTTAGGGCAACTCTAGCTTCTTGAGTGCTCTCCAAACTTCCCACGTGCTCCAGTCTTCTGTGATCGGTGATCTATAACTGAACAGACACACGGCCAAATGGAATCTATTTGTTTTATACAATGAACAGAAAAGTAAAAAGAGTAAAATTACCAACTTGCCTCGTAGCGCTCGACTGTTCCAGTTTAGGTATTTTTCAAGTCGCCAAGAACACTTTTCGTCATGGTTTCTTCTGTTTCTTGCTCGTAAACAGCTCCTGCTAAACATTTTTCGAGGCTTTCACTTGCCCAATCCAGAGTAATCTCGCAAACATTTTCAAAACTGTGCGTCATGTTGGACAAAACAAAGCAAACAATTTTTCTATGACGTCAGCCGTGCGTCTGTACTCTGATAGATCATGGGCAACGACCAATCACAGAGCGCGTAGTACTCGGTTCATTGTATAAAAGTCGATAGTGCACAGCTAAAAGCATGAACCAATTGTTTTATAACAAAGCCGGTGGAATTGTGCATCAAATCCGACGCGAAAAACGGACAACAATATCAGAGGTTATTGTTCGCGGTAAGCGAAATATTAAGCAAAATAGAAATTTTCTGTTGAAAGCTCGAGTGTCAAATACAAAATTCTTTATTTTAAAAAAAAGAAATCACAGTCAAGAATGGCACTTTTATTTATCAGCGTGCACTATCGGGATTTTGAGCACGCTTAAGTATACTGAATTTGATTGCGCGGCTCTACTAGCTATGTTATAATATCAATTATTGCGGCCCACTAAACTTAATAAAAAAGAAGCTAAAAATATTAAGTAGCTACTAAACATAAACCTTAACCCTACGGACGTACGGACGTGTACGGACGTGTACGGACGTACACGCAAACTTATACACCAACCGTGGTACAAGGGGTGGGGATTTTACGATATTGCTATTTTTGCGGAACAAAAGCTGAGAAATGGGTAATATATATAAATACAACTAGAAATATTAATATGAATGATCGATCTTTTCTCACAACTAAGTCATTATACATTATACATTATCAATAATTGCGCCTCACTAAACTGAATAAAAAAAGAAGCTAAAAATATTTAGTAGCTACTATACATAAACCTTAACCCTCGTACGTACACGCAAACTTATACCCCAACCGTGGTACAAGGGGTAGGGATTTTACGATGTTGCAATATTTCGGAAATATTTTATATCTAATAGATAGCCCGCGAAGTGCTCTACAAGATAAGGTAAATATCATGGGCTGGGGAGCTGCTGGTGGTCCGTTACGTCATCCAAAATGGCCGCCAAGATGGCTGTCATCTTGGATTTTACTAAAAATTCAAATTTATCGGAAAAATGCCGAAATTGCAAATATTGTTTGCTAGAGTTTCAAAATAACATACAATTAAACATTTTGATGCTTTTGGTAGCATTTTATGTGTTTTTTCGCTGAAAAAAGGTGAAAAACACGCATTTTTTTCAGTCAAAAATGGGTTGACCACATGTTACTTATGACGTCATTTTCGTTACCATAGCAACCGGTTGTCACCAAACTTTACCAAAATGTGTCTCAAGGATGCATGAACAGCTACTGAAAACGGGATGTGCTAATCTTAAATGGTCTTGAAAATATCGGAGAACCCCCCTCCCCACCTTGTACGTCCGAGGGTTAAGTGACAACAATATACATGTAATTTATAACGAAAAGCGTTGTTGGCGCGCTCTGAATGGCTACGGAATGACGAGATAGCAAGTTCCATTCACCTTCAAGCAATTTGCGCGCGAAAATTGTAATCGTTGACAGGAATAAATTAGTTAAAAATAACATCTCACTGTTTTAGTATGTACTAAAACAACTGTTCAAGTCAGTGTCGGTGGTCGATGTCACCTCCACTTTGGTAAATATCAGTTACGTATTGTGTCTAATATGGCCTCTACCAGGCCCGCGGGTACATTATTACGGACCTCAAGCAAGGAGAACGTTGTCATAACATCCGTCAGCATGACAACTAGAAGACGTTTATGTCACGCCCCCTCTTTCTTGGGTTTTTACGGTGTCAGAATTAATTTTGTGTCTCAAAATGTACTTCTCACGGTACGTTTTCTACGTGGCACAAAGCTATGGCTTGATATCACATATTCACAAGCTGTTGACGTTTTACAAATTCTCGTACTGAAGAAAGAGTTTTAGAAGTTTGCACTTCACCCTCCCTGTCAATGCCGCATAAAAGGTCATACTGTTTTTAAAGGAATAGTGCTGCAGTAATGTCCTACTTTCAGTTCCCCCTACAATATTATCTTTTGTTACTTGTTGGGAAGAGAAATTCTCAACAAGGTGAAAAATAAATGAATAAATAAGGCGAATTTGACAGTATTTTTATTATCATATTATTCGATTCATTTATTATTATTTATTATTTTGTTGCAACCCCCTCCCCCTTGGGTTTTTGCGGTGTTATAACATTTCGAAAATAGTTTACCTATATTAGATAACCTGTGATGGGCTCTACAAGATAAGTTAAATATTATGGGTTATAGCACTGCTGGGGATCCGTGACGTCATCCAAAATGACGACCAAGATGGCCGCCATATTGGATTTTACAATATAACCTTGTTAAACATTTTGCCGCCTTAGGTAGCATTTTATGTTTTTCTTTTTCACCGAAAAAAGATGAAAATATGCATTTTTTGTCCAAAATGGTTTGACTTGATGGTACTTGTGACGTGTCGTTATCATAACAAGAGATTGTCTTCAAAATTAATTATCAAAATGTGTCTATCTTGTGCAGCACATCACAGAGTATATCTTATAGGGAAAATTTTTTCGAAATAGTAATGTAATTTTGCATTAGTTTCGTCGTTTCGCTCGTCTCTGTGACTGTGATATATGGCTAAACTGTTCACGATTGCACAGATAATTGCGTGTCTCAATTTCGGCAATTTGTATATTCTCGTTCAAATTTGCATAACATTTTTAGTTATGTGAAATCACAATATAAATAACAGCAGTATCAACTCCACACGTTTCTCTACCTCATCGTGTCTAGTCAGTACTACAGTAACGAACATTACAGTGTCCTATTGGCGTACCATTAAGGTAGTAGATATAATAAGAACTGCAATTTCTAACACGAATAGATACTTCGTTTTTACAGCAGTTTCCGTATAAACGGATACAAACCTTCCTGTCCGCAATACCGTCTGCCATTTGGGGGTGCTCACCTTGCATCCAGGCTTGCGCAAACGCTCCACAGGTATTAACGCCGGGACAAGAATTAGCCATTTTTGTCCCTGCTGCCCCTTCAATGCGAAACCATCCGGTACCAATATCATCGTCACATAACGGGTTATTAACGTCCGTTGAGTGGGTCACCCTTCTGTCCGGGCTGTTGAAGCTTTGGTAGGTAAGACATTCTGAAGAACAGAAAAGAGAGACGAAACGAGTCAAGGGCTAACAAAGAGAGACCGAGTGATCGTGTGATGATTATTAGTTACGCTGTCAGTGCTCAGTTTAGAGATTGTTTTAGGTAATTATTTGCCCTTTTTTTACTCTTCCTGCCTCCGACTGACTGTAAAGTTATAGCGGTGGGACACAATTTCACTCGCTCCATCGTTCCATCGGCTGTTAACGTTGAGCCAGCGATATGCAGTGATCACCCACCTTACCCATGAGGACGGGGTTGGAGGGAGAAGAAGGTAGGGAGTTAGCCGCAAGAGGTGAGGTCGGTGAAGCAAACGTTCATGGGAGGAGAGGGTCGATGAGCATTGAGCCTTCGATATGTAATAGTTACCTGTCTTAATTACCCATGGAGACGTCGTTGGAGGGAGGGGAGGATGAGGACTTGGACACAGGAAGTTGGTGGTGGTGGGGGGGGGGGGGAATTGGGGTTTGTAGCAACACTTCCAGGAGAGGGGGGGGGGGGGGTCTAAACGTTGCGTATTCACAAGTAAGCTCAAAGAGCCTTTGATTATCAAAGATCTAGTGACATTTTCTCGATCGTAATTGTAAGCCCAATTATCAGACGGTTTAAGATAAGCAGTGATGAAGCCGTCGAGTAGTCGAAAACCAGATTGATATCATACTATTTTCAGACCGATCTGCATATAGTTGCAGGGTCGCATAATTCTTGCAAATATCTTAGCCACAACAGGAATTACAGAAATTCGGCGATTATAATTATACATGCCAGCTCTATTCACCATTCAGACGTTTGGTAATTCCACTCCTGTTAATAAATCCTGCATTTTATCTCAAAACAATTTGTTCCTATTTTCTCCATTTTTATCCAAGTCGTATTGTTGGCAT
Organism: Cladopsammia gracilis; assembly: GCA_022457155.1. Lineage (NCBI taxonomy): Eukaryota > Metazoa > Cnidaria > Anthozoa > Scleractinia > Dendrophylliidae > Cladopsammia > Cladopsammia gracilis. Next base: position 1,004,015 of record JAJGOT010000153.1, on the reverse strand, counting down.
GGGTAAGCAAATTTGTCGGTAATTCCGTTGATTTTAGTTGTGCATTGACGTAATGATGTTTTACGGAGATTATTGTGTTCCTCTTTTATTTGCTATTTCATTGGACATAAGACATATATGATTGCAGTTGGAGTACTACGTTTAGCATCTTTATTTTTTCAGTAGAGGATTAGGAAACTTGCCTGCAGGGTCGCAGCTTGTCTTTCCATCCCCCACGTATCCATCGCTACAAACACAGTTGTATGACCCGTTAGTATTTACACAGTGAGCATTGTTTAAAAGGCAGTCATGGAGTCCTTGGTCGCACTCATCGATCTCTGAAAAGATAGAAACAATTATAGTTTAATGTTGTTGTGTACAAAGACTATTCCCACCCTTGCCAAGGTAATGCGTTGAGTGTCGGTTAGTTTTGAATACTTTTGTAAAGATCACAACATCCATGGTGGCCAATGCAACATCACATTACGTCATATACCGAATAGCGTTCCGCCCAGGTAACGTCATATTTGGCAGCATTGCATTGTGGGATCGAAATGCGGACAAATATTTCAAAATGGCTGCCTCGGAAACACCATTTTTGCGATTCCTGTACATGGTGTGGATAATTGTCGAGTTGTCCCCAAGAACAGTGCTTCGTAGCACCTGCTTTTTTCGTAGCTACCTGCATAGTTCTTAAATGTTTGTACGCATTTCAATCCCATGATGCTGCGCGCCAATTCTATTCAATTCGGGCTTGTATATACTCTGCCGGTATGAACGAATGGTCTCATTGCAAACTGCATCACTACTAGCTGCAATTATGAGTCACTGCTTTGCACTCGTTGAAATTTATTTCAATGTATAAGTTCTGTCATATCACAAAAGGATTACAGTCAAACCGGATGTTCTTTTGCGGGCAACTTTGCAAACTTCCGCCGCAACATTGGTATTTTGATTGACAATTTGCTTCGAGCAAGTTGGAAGTTACGCGAGAAAGTTGCAACTTTCGCGAGCAAGTTCCTATTTCAAACTTGTTGTCAGTTGCAAATTGCGAATTTTGTGAAAACACGTTCTTCTTCAATTATGGCTCACGTACATCGCAATAATACCACCTCGGTTGAGAAAAGAGAGAGAATAATGGTCATCTGGTGTAAAACAAGGACAAATCGCACGCACTGTTGGATGATCAAGGCAAATTGTATCCAATTTCATTTTGTAAATAGATTTTTACAACACGAGACGTATTTTCCCGGTAAGCCTGGCTAGAAGGAACGAACAGTTTCTACTCCTGACATCGTAGAGTTTGGCCTGTGGAATACTGCACTGCAAGGTAACCAAACCAAGTACTTTCAATTCAGAAATCCGGCAACTGACAGCAAGTTTGAAATAGGAACTTGCTCGCGAGAGTTGCAACTTCCAACTTGCTCGAAGCAAACTGTCAATCAAAACACCAATGTTGCGGCGGAAGTTTGCAAAGTTGCCCGCAAAAGAACATCCGGTTTGCCTGTAAAACCGTAAACGTCTGTGGGTAGTTTTGGTTATCCTCAGTGAACCTTGGCTTGCAGCATCAGCCAACTGATCCCTTGGCCAGTGCTTTGCAGATGGTATATTGTTATGAAGGTCACGCTCCCGTGTTGTTGTTCAAGTCACGCGTATATGTTATACTAGAAATACGTGTCTCGCAGAACCTCGCGAAGCTCGGGGGAGGGTGCAACACACAATTTTAGACATTTTAGCGACGGGGAATAGAGAGATAGAATTTCTGGATTAACTGAATGAGACATTCTCGTGCCCAGTCGCTTTCATTTAACTTGTACTCAGTCTCCTGGCTTCCTAAAATAGAATAAACTAAATGGGACTTGTACTGATCAGTATTGAGTTTCCCTTCCTTTCCCCACCCCACCTCTCTTCATCAGTTATTGTCAGAAGGACAATTGGTCTGAAAGTGGATGTTAGTACTGTTGTGGACCTGGGTCCAGTGCAACATGTAGTGGTGTTCTGTTTAATTTGATTGGGTGAGAGTTGGCTTATCAGGAATACAGCTAACTCCTGCTGTCTCAAATTCCAATTTTGAAGTTGTGAGTGCTATCTTCCAAAGTAACCTGTTTCCCTTAGATACTGCTGTATTTTTTTTTTTTATATACTGGGTATCAAATAATTGCTAACCCAATCACTATCTCCCTTGAATGGTTGAAATCGAAGGAGTTTACTGCAGCTGAAAAGTGATGCTGTACAAAAAAATAACATCTGAATGGTAGCTTTGTTGCGGTTTTGTTGCTAGGCAACTGCAGGACACCAACCCGATATATAAATATATAAAGTCGACCCGAGATTCATCGCCCTACAGCGATCCACGCGCGATCCCCACGCAAATCTGCGCGACAAATTTATAAACCTCGCTACGCTCGGGCCTTCGGCCCTCGCTTCGCGAGGAATAATCTTTTCATTGCCCATATATGGAAAATGTGGGAATTAAGCACATGGTTTTCAGTTTTAGTTTTGCAGAGTGTGTAAAAGATTTGGGTTCGCTCGATCGTTGAAGTTTTTCTTCGCTTCGCTTCGCTCCGTTTCGTGGCTCTTGGACCTTGAAGACCTTTTGCATCCAGGCAGATATGCGGACTGAACTTTATAATGAACTTTATTAGTTTTTAGCTGTAGTTTTGTAGCACATTGTCGTAATAAATTTTTGTGTTCCTGTTACTACAAGATGTTATGAATGTCGCCCGATTCACTGTTTGTTACAGACACGTTCTTTATTTCGGAGCTTCAGTTTTGCGTCTGTAACAATATCCACTATAATTTCGAGTTTAAGCTGCTTTGCGCTCATACGTGATAACTGAAATATACTGAATTCATTTTAGGCGGTGAAATTAAAATCAACGAATGTATTATACGTTTTTATACCATGAAAGAAGACTAAAATTAACTTCACCTGTGCAATTGTGGCCATCTCCAGCATATCCTGGTTTGCAGGTACATATATATGATCCATTGGAGTTATTGCAGATGGCATCGGGACTGCAATTATGAGTTATGGCTGCTTCACACTCGTTGATGTCTAAATGTTATTGCAACAAACATTAGGGTGAAATTTAAATCAACGAATGTACAGCGCCTTTATTATTAAAATGGGCTACTTACAGTCTGTTTCGTTCACGAAATACATGTACTCGAAATACTATGTGGCTTGAACGGAGCACGGGCTAAAAGACCGAACATGTTTTACCTGTACAGTTTCGGCCGTCTCCAGCATATCCTGGTTTGCAGGTACAGTTAAATGATCCGATGGTGTTACTGCAGATAGCATTGGTACTGCAATATTGAGTTTCGGCTGCTTCACACTCGTTGATGTCTGAAGGAAAAAAATTTCAATCAACGTATGTATAATTATTAATTATGATCTGCTCGTAGTCTGTTTCTCTCTCGAAATACTCGAAATATTCTATGGCTCAAAGAAGCATGAGCTAAATGGCTAAACAGTATTCATATGTACAGCTGTGGCCATCGCCAGGATATCCTGGCTTGCAAGTACACCCGGGGGGGGGGGGGGGGGGGCGGTACTCAAGAAAGTTTTGTACGGGGATGCTCCGCCCCGAGGTCCCAACCCTTGCCCTTTCATATACCGATTTTGACAGAAAAGGTACCCCTTTCATATACCTTTCATTGAAAATGGTACCCCTTTCAAAGCCTTTACGTGCGTCTGTTGGATATATTTTGAAGGTCCATTTTTATAATACTTAAATGGCAGTTTTCCCTACCTTTTTCATGTTTCAACGGCGTGGCTTCGCTTCCCATTCCTATTCTTCGTGAAATCCCTACCCTTTCATATACTTCAACTCGTGAAATCCCGACCCTTTCATATACCTCTAGTCTCAAAAGAGTACCCCTTTCGGGCGGAGCATCCCCGTATAGCCCATTTTAGGGAGTACCCCCCCCCCCCCCCTCCCGGGCAAGTACAGTTAAACGATCCCTTGTTACAGATGTATCCCTTATTACCGATGTATGGTTTCCGCCTCTTTGACCTTTTTTTCATTTACGAAACCTTTACACATATATGCTGCATTTTTCATAGTTTTCCCTTTACCCACAACAGTCAGGGTTTAACATTGGTGTTGTAACATAAAGAGACCGGAGGGCATCACGTCCATTCCTAAGTTACGCCCATTCCTAAGTTACGCCCACCGTTGTTCGTCGGTACAAACTTGCGTGACGTAGAACAGACAATATAGGCCACTCCGAAAAAATACCATAATACTATTTTATGTGCAGGCTCAGCCTCACCGGGGTGTAGTTATTCAAGTCTCCTTTGTTAAAACGGCCGATGGAATTCAGAGTACATGTAGGAACGCTAGGACGTTGCATTGTGTGTTCATATACAAATTTTCACCTTATGCAAATTGCGAATAAGTTGAAGAAAAAAAGAAATAAAACAAAAAACGAAACAAAAAACAAAAGAAAAGAAAAAGAAAAAGAGAAAGCAAAAAAAATATTGGAAAAATCAAGCTTACATCAAGCACCACCCAAACCTGCACTTTAACTCTCGGACGTACAAAGGCGGGGGGGGGGGGGGGGGGGGTGCCACCCCACTGAGGTTTTTCTCCAATATCTTCAAGACCATTTACGATTAGCACATGCCGCTTTCAGTAGCTGTTCATTTATCCTTAAGACACATTTTGGCAAAGTTTGATGACAACCGGTTGCTATGGTAACGAGATATGACGTCATAAGTAACATGTGGTCAAGCCATTTTTGAATAAAAATGCGTGTTTTTAACCTTTTTTTCATTGAAAAAACATATAAAATGCTACCAAAAGCACAAAAATGTTTAATTGTGTGTTATTTTGCAACTCTAGCAAGCAATATTTGCAATTTCCACATTTTCCCGATAAATTTGAATTTTTAGTAAAATCCAAGATGGCGGCCGTCTTGGCGGCCATTTTGGATGACGTCAAGGACCCCCAAACAGCGTCACAACCCATGATATTTACCCTATCTTGTAGAGCACATCGCGGGCTATCTATTCGATGTAAAATATTTCCGAAATATTGCAACATCGCATAAACCTCCGGGGGTTAAAGAGTATTATTTCATGGAGGTTTTTAATTATATGCGCACAAAACTATCCGGCACTTATTTAGGGTTAAAAACTCATTTTGAAATGGTAAGCTTTTATTTACTGTTATGGATATCACTACCCATAACAGTAAATAAAAGGTAACCATTTCAAAATAAGTTTTTAACCCTAAATAAGTGCCGGATAGTTTTGTGTGCATATAATTAAAAACCTCCATGAAGTACAAGCCGAGCGAAGTTTCTTGTCTCAGGGAACAACACGATGGGAACACAACGACGAAGGAAAGACGAAGGGAATTACATCACGATCGAAGACTATTCCGTCCTGCTAACAACTACACCATTCCAAATCGACAGGGATCGAAAACGAAATGAACTGAATAGATTAAATACAAAAATATTGGATGCAGTCGTGGGTGACCATTTAGCAAAGGCATCTAGACTATGAAATAATAATGCAGTTTTCTGAGCGAGTTTGAATTTAACTCAGAAAGTACTTTGAACCCATTTAAAAAATCGAGTTTGAACTGATCCGGAGAAACTATTTAAATGCATTTAAATTAGATCGGAAGTACATGTATGAAACCTACAATTATTCATATCAAGAAAATTATGAAACCGACACCCCATTTCCCCTCAACTTCCCCCTCATTTAAATTTTGTTACCCAGACGTTGCTAAAAAATGAGATAACTTCAACATGATATTTGGAAAATCGCTAGACGAAAAGCGGAATATCGTAAATGGTTTTCCATTTTATTCGCTCTTACCTGTTTCACAGAGTTCACCGGTAAAACCAGAAAGACACAAGCACCGATATCGTTTTTCTGTAAATCCGGATTGACAGGTTCCACCATTTTCACAACGGACCTCATCACAGGCACTCTTCAAAAACAATTATCATAAAATGGTTTAAGTTTTAAGATGATAATAAAATAAAGTTCTTCCATTTGTTGCACAATTTCTAGAATGCATACATTAAAAAAACTGACAATTGAATATTAGCCGCATTTCACTGCAACATATAATATCATTTTTATTCCTGTTACGCAGTAGTCTTATATAACTTACAAGGATTTTCTCAGATTTTTTTCAAGAGCATTTATTGTCAGAACATGCAGTCTTCAGGGGCTGTTTCTTTATCCCTGGGACATAATTTGGGAACGTTTAGTGACCATAGGCCCTATGATAATAAGATATGAGGTGATAAGTAGCATACGTCAAGCTGTAAGCTGCAAAACGTTTTATTATTTCAGAACAAAATTTTAATTACCGCAACATTTTGATAAATTTGAATTTGGAGTAAGGTCCAAGATGACAGCCATCTTGGCCACCATTTTTTATGACGTCACAGACCCCCAACAGTTTCATAATATTTTCATATACATTTGCTACCAAATGTTTATGGGCTTTGATACAAAAATAAAACTAATACAAACTGGATAAGTAGAGCCGAACTTTTAATTATTGTCTCACTTCTGCTCCTTGGTAAACGTAATCCACTTTGTCCTCAAACGCGTCATAGTGCCCTTGAAGAGTTGCCAGTGTAAGAGTTGCGTTGTTCAACTCACATGTTTGTGTTTTCTCTTCATAATTGATACTGACGCAGTTAGGTTCGTGGTAACAACGCAACTGACAGAGCTCCATATCCAAGCCGTATTCAGTTCTTATTTTGTGGTTAATCAGGCGTTTGTTGGCGTAGTGGAAAGGCCATGGAAAAACCAGTTCACGACAATCACCTGAAAGAGTCCAGTTAGTTAAGAGGCAATGTCACTTATTTTGAGTATCACTTTGGCCAGGGAAGCCAAAACAAACATGTTGGTATTAGGCTGAGATACAAACTTCCCGAAAAAAAAAAAAACTATTTCCGGGATTTCTCCAAAAAAGTTTTAAAATTCTTTCAAAAATATCTAAAATTCTTTCAAATATTTCTAATTTTTTTTTAAATATTTCTAAATTTTCGAAAATTCTCTCTTGTTTTTGACTGTGAGCTGGCAGATGGCTCACAGAAATCAGTCATATTTGCTACCAACAGAGATGGAATTCATGGAAAGCATGATTTGAGTGAGAAACCGCTGATTAGTTGCACTGTAGATACTATTGTTGGGGTGAGCCCTCAAGTTGGTCAGCGGTAACACAAAATAAACGCTTTCGTGACGTTTTTGCTTGTGTAAAATTGTTTAAGTGTCACCTGGAAGCTGATATTTCTTTAAAATTCTACCAAATTTTACTCATTGTCTAAAATTCCCTAGATTTTCTAAAATTCTTTTTGAGGTCTACAATTTCCAAAAAAAAAATAACAAAAATCCGAAATTTTTTATCTAACCAAAATTAATATCAATGGAAACCTACAAACAATGGTCTGGTTTTGTTAACAGTCTCTCTCTACTAAGTGTATGGTAACTACAGTATTTAACCGCGGTCAAACGAGAGAAATTTGCGAAAGTTAAGCAAAGGCACAGAAATATCGAGCAAAATCACAAAATCGCGGCCACGGTCAAACATCAAGTTACCTTCATTTTGAGTTTGTAGCTAGAGAGGTATTACTACGCCTTTCAATAACATGCGGAATTTAAAATTCAAATCTCCACCAACGGTCCCTGCCGTCAATCATAATTAATGCGAAAGCCAACGGACCGTGTAAAAAAGAAACAAACAAAATGGATCGAAATCTTCCAATCATAATGCACGGACATGACCTTTTGACCTCATTGAAGTGAAGATCTGTTTTCTGAGAGGTAAGCTAAGATGATTGACCGCAGTGTAAAACGCAACCGTTGGTGGGAATTTGAATTTCAAATTCCGCATGTTATTGAAAGGCGCAGTAACAAGGTTTTGAAGCTTTCTAGGTTTATTTTTTAAAATACGGCCGAATTTTGAAAATATTTGAGAAAACTCGCTGGGCAAAAATGGCCGAAATAATTAGCAAAAATACCATTCAAAAAACGTGCTCTCGTTAGCAGAAGAAGCTATGGCTAAAAGAATTAGACAACAAATACTGAAAGAAGAGGCATTTGGTACTTTATCTATGCCTGTTGTTCGGTTCAAGAGGTATTTTTTTACTGCAAGAAAACACATTTTTTACCACAATTGCCGCTAAACTCGCAATCTGATTGGTCGACGTGAGTGGTAAATGAGAGTCCAGACAACGGTGCTGACGCTAACATCACGCGCGCTTGAAAACAACCAATCAAATTGCGAGAAAGTTATAGACAACGCTTGCTCTTTCTTTGCTGTCACGTTTTGTAACAAGACTTCGATTTTCCTTGTATTTTTTCTAAATATTGTTGTAAAAAACAAATTTACACCGGTTTTCCGTGGTGTGGACTCTTATTTACCACGATTTACGTCATCACATGGTCAAAATTTGTTGCTGACTCACTCGGCTGCGCCTCGTGAGTCCACAACATTTTGACCATGTGATGACGTAAATCGTGGTAAATAAGAGTCCACACCACGGAAAACCAGTGTAAATTTGTTAAATTCGATGGAGATTTGACAACAGTCTTGGAAACGATTTTTACCATGTAATTACAAACTGATTTTTCGATATGTGGCCAATCTCCAATCAGGTTATAAATTATTATGGCGTACGATCCCCGCCAAAATTCATGGTTTGAATTTTAACTTCATCATTTCAATTTTCAACATCAACACTTGAATTTTACTCTCAACTTCGAAATTTTACACTCTTCTTTTAGATTTCACATCATTGGAAAACGTTTTTACGTTTTTCTTTTGGATTTTTAATTCAACTTTTGTTTTTGACCTTGCTCGCTGTACATTTTCAACTCGCTTCATCAAATTACATAGTCGAACCACGCAATTTTCAACTCGACGCTGTGAATTAAACTAAACACCGAACTAATTTTCATACACTGCTACTTTTTATTAGTTTTGATATGCCTTAACTAGTACTCTACATTTGACTGATATGTGAACTTTGCATTTGATACTCACTCGGCGCATTTGGCCACTCACCGCCTAATATTTCAAACTCGAGTCGTATATTTCCATCTCGACTTATATTTTCAACTCGACTTTTGAATTTTCGTTTACGCTTCAGTGATCATTGGTCGAGACAATAAGCCTTTGTGGGGGTGGGACGCCTCCTCCCCAGGCTTTTAAGGCTCTTTCGTCGATCAAAAATAAAGAGTGACAAACCTACGCGACTCCCTCGCGAGTGTTTTAGACATTTTATAGTTATGCTCGCAAAATGATGTCTATGTCGGGTATATGGAGATTTCGAGCCGTCGCAAAATGGTACAGAGTTTAGTCTCGAGGTACGGCCATTTATATTTGTGTTTTTAAGCTTCGTGGCGTTCGTTATGCGTTTATAATAGAATCGCTCTGCAGTAAAACCTTTAAACATTGCATGTAGGCTTTGAGCAAGCTTCGATTAAGAGGTCTTTTTGAAAATATGCTGTGTTCTCGGCGGCTTTCTTCAACTCGGTTTTCTTCAAATCGGCGGCTTTCTTAAGCTGCTTAAGGTTACCGTGTATAGGCTGACCGTGTACCTTTGGGGGTGTCTCCAGTATAACAGCTCTAGCGTCTTAAGATTAAGCTTAATATACCTAAACCCAGAAATCAAATTAAAGCTTATAGAGCTGGGTATCTAAATATGGAAACCGTTTGGCAATAAAATGAATATGGGAAATCGCCAACACGTTTTATTAGCGCTTCGTGTCCGGAAACCCGAGAACAAATCAAATTAGCAAAATACATGAGTTATAGCGTTTTAATGAGTCATAGCGTTTTAAAGCTGATTCGGACGTTCGCATTTAGACGTCGTAAAAAAAATCGACAATTCATTTTATTACCAAATGGTTTCCATATTTAGATCTCCAGCCGGGGTCGGGGTCGGGGTCGGGGTCGGGGTCGGGGTCGGGGTCGGGGTCGGGGTCGGGGTCGGGGTCGGGGTCGGGGTCGGGGTCGGGGTCGGGGTCGGGGCCGGGGCCGGGGCCGGGGTCGGGGTCGGGGTCGGGGCCGGGGTCGGGGTCGGGGCCGGGGCCGGGGCCGGGGTCGGGGCCGGAGCCGGGGTCGGGGCCGGGGCCGGGGCCGGGGCCGGGGTCGGGGCCTAGGATTATGTCTAGGACTATGTCTAGGATTAAGGTATGGGATTAGGCATAGTGTTAGGATTAGGTAAAGGGATTATATTTAATCCCATACCTAATCCTAGATAATACGTTAATACCTGAATACGTTCATACGTTCTTATGGAAATAGTCATGCAGTTAGCACGATAATACGATCGTACGTTAGTAATATCGTCACCTCATAGTACGATGTTACGTACATAGTACATTAATACGTTCATACGGAAATAGTAATGTAGTTAACACGATAGTGCGATCGTACGTTAGTAATATCGTCACCTCATAGTACTTTGTTACGTCCGTAAGCTAGTAAGTTAATACGTTCATAGGGCACTTTTATTGTTGTATGAAACTCCCTTTGTGCGTTCGTACCTTTCGAACGACACTTTCCTTTATGCATTCAACTTATCCACAGAACTGACATTCAGTGATTTTTACTTCGGCAGATGTTTTTGCACGACGCTTCAAACTAGAATATATTGAAATTTCGTCTTACATTGCGTCCAACTGATACTTTTTATTAGCAATTAAAAAGATTTCCATCTAGCAACCAAGTACGTTGTTCAGGTGTACTAAGTAAAAAAGAAACAGAATATCATTCCTAAAATGGGCACGGTATAATATTACGTTATATAAATTTCAATAAGGTGTCCGACATCTTTCTGGACGGTATGATTTAGGCACAACCCTCATTAACCCGATAGTAATTTCGAACTCGTAATCTAGCTATTTAATTAGAAACAAGTAAAATTCACAGAAAATGTGTTAATACTTACCATCAAAGCAGGCTGAGGCAAGTTTCAATGGCAACAGCCACACGAAAACAAAGCAAGGAAGAAGGTTCTTCATTTTTCTATCTTCATTGGTAACGCGTGCTAACGCTTATAAAAGGTGAACTTGAAATTGGGCATGCAAATACAGAGTAACAACATTTGACTTGCTTTATCATCAATTATTTATTAAAGCTCATAGTTTTTTATTTTCAGCCAATGGAAAATTTTTTGTTGACAGGCAGTTTCCGTCTTAAAGCAGCTGTGAAATAATTTTGCATTTCATATTTTCACAAGGGAAATTATAACAATATCGAGAAAAGGCAAAAATAGAGGTAGATGTTCATTGGTATTAGGCAACCTAGTAGTGTTAAGGTGTCTTTTTAAAACAACTTTTTGAGGTTTGTTTGGAACTGTCAGTTTAATGTTATTTAAAACAAAAATATTCATATAAACGTTGGAAAGAATATCCTTAAATTTGTTCGAAAAAAAAACTGTTGTTTTAATCATATTTACAGTAAATGCAGTTGCTTTCTATCATTACAGTGATTTCATTAAGGTCATTAGTCATTCATTATTTGTTGCAATGATCTGAACTCAGAATAAAGAATTCAAAATTGAAAATCAAAAGCCTCGATTTAAATAGTGAGCTTCATTCCTTACGTTCGCAAGTCTCTCATGATCCTAACTCGGATTGTAGAGGTTGCTTTGAACAGGCAGTACAACGCTCTGAATATAATGGGAAAAGGTTGGCAAGCAAGGAAAGAAGGGGTGATATACACGTAATGTGTGTAGGTATGGCCGCACAGCACTCGTAGTAAGTGGAAATTTAATAAATTGTACTCGAGAGTATTGGTTTATTATTTTTGTTTAGCTGATATTTTACATAGTCGAGTAGGCGAACTCTAGTCACGCGCGCGTGGGAAGTTCGCGAGAGGGGTAAACATGCGACCTAACAGTTCGTGAAGCCAGCGTCCATGACGATGCGTTGATTTTCAAAGCTGTAATCCTCGAATTTCAGCACGATGTGTCGTTATCATTCATAATTTCCACGAAGTAAAATACAAATACATGTATAGCAATTAGGTGCGACGTTTTAAACGGGCTAATTTCCTAGCTCCCTGTAGCTGAAATAAGCTGTGCACCGTTCTCTCCAGACAATTTTGCACATCTGATTTGGCTGCCCGATTATATAGGAGGGATTACCCAATAATGCGAGAGTCTACTGAGTATGGAGTGCACGGCCAAAGCGCTGTGCTTTGCGTAACATATTTTAGAGGAAAACCACCTGAGCCACGTTAAAGAATAGTTTTCAATTTCTGCCGTTACTTTTTGCTCATGAGTCCTAACACTCCACGAGCTCCGAAAGGATAGTTTTGCCGAAGCGCTTCCTCCAATATTCGGCATAATCGCCTTTCTCCTCTCCGAAGGTTGTTAACGGCTTTTTGAATAGAATAAGTTCAAATTACAGTCGAGTCCCAGAGCTGCAAAGTGCAAATATTGACTTTTGTTGCAGCTTATTTGCAAAAAAAGATTAAGTTTTCTTGTAATATACGTAATCGTGTAGCCTGGAAGTAAGCTTTTACGACTCTATATTAGGAAGTAAGTTTTGATTGGCTACCTATACCCGCGTTTACTAAACATCCCCAGCTGTGGCGACGAGTTAATTAGCTAGTTCTTTGTTATCAGATTTAGACTTTACCTAATGAAGGATCTATTGTTCCATATAATTATTTTTCTTGACTATTCTTCTCGACAAACTGTGCTATCACCACGACAGCTAAGCAAACACTATTTTAGCGATGTACATACAATACAGTCACCTGTCAACTCCTTTTTATGAATTGTAACTCGTCTGGCAGACATTCCCTTATTTTTATGGAGGCGTCAACTACGTTAACTCTTTTCTATATCCTTTTTTATAATATAATTTCTAATTCTGATATCACAGTAAAATGTAGAGCTAAAAGGAGCTGTTTCATGGGGAGTTTTCTATTCTTGCGTCAAAAGTGTCCACAATTAAAATAAGCTACCTTTGTCATACACAAAGACGCGACGAATTAAAATTCCGAATAGATGAATTCGACCCATCAGTATAAGTTAAGTATAAATTTGAAGACGAATTAGGACGGATAACGCAATGACGAATCTTGAAGTTTCCCAGTTATTACTTTATTTGAGAGCTACGTTGTAAAAACACATTTTAAACTCTTTCAAATTCTAAGGTGTCCTTTATGGAAGTATCTCCGTTTGTTGTGACCGAACCGAAGTTTTAAAATAGATTCAGAAAAAAGTACCATGCCGTCTATTTAGCCACCTGCCAATTCGTCTGTATAAATATGACTTGTGTGGAAAACATTCCCTCGTTTTTGAAGCGACGGCAAATACTTTAACTTTTCCTCTTTTTTTTTCTCACAATAAAATTGTAAAAATAAGATAGCAAAATTAAGCGCTTAAGATTGTCAACCAGATATAAGCTTTTACTCATCTTGTTAAGTTCCCTCTTGGTGATTGTTTTAATACCAAAGATACATTATCCGTCTAGCGCGAACTTTAGCAAACATTTGAAGGACGTCTGTTTATGTAGCAATGACGGGCAAAAGACGCATAATGTGGCTGGAGGAACTATCTTTTGTAATTCCCCTTGAGCGACGCACTACAGACAAACTACAAATACATATCCAGACGCCTCAGCTCATGAATGTTTGCACAAGTTGATCGCTAAAACGGTTAATGCATCTTAGGTATAAAAACCGCCAATATCCGTCGCAGCGTTTCGAGCGATCGAGCTGGGTTCAGCGTAGCGGCTCGGATTTTGTTAAGTCAAGTATTATAATTACTTAAGGAGCTGTATAAATTCAAATGACTTAAGTCCGCGATAATTAATTATTAACTTCAGTAACGAACATTATCCGCCCAAAAAATCTCTAATATTTTCAAGAAACAACTTTGTACACCATTGAGTCTGACCAACCCTTTAGTTAATACGGTGAACTGTGTGGCATTTCCGTTTGTTTCTGTTCCATTTGCGACTAATAGTGAAGGTTTTTAACTATTGTACGCCTTGAAAATTAAATCCTTTTGAATGATGACATCAATGCATTAACGTCGCAGTTGCTCATGCGAACAAATTCACAAATTTCCATGAAGAAAAGACCAATGTATATTTCATCGAATTATTTTTTTGAGACATGCAATTAATTCAATTGTGAGATTAAGATTTCTTTGCACGATAGTTGATTCGTTTTGCGGCCTCATTAACCAGATCAACTATAACGCGATAAAAATTTCGAACTTGTAATCTAATTAATTAGAAACAAGAAAAATTCACAGAAAATATAGCAATACTTACCATCAAAGCAGGCTGAGACAAGTTTCAATGAAAACAGCAAAACGAGAACAAAGCAGGTAAGAAGGTTCTTCATTTTTCAATGCTTCGATCACAGCGGTAACTCGTGCTAATGCTTATAAAAGATGAACTTGCAAGTGGGTAATGCGAATACAGAGTAACAGCAATTGACTTGCTTTATCATCAATTATGTATTAAAGCCGGCCATAGTTTTTATTTTCAGCCAATCCGGAAAATTTGTGCTGATAAGCAGTGTCCGTCTAAAAGCAGCTGTGAAATAATTGTTTGCATTTCGCATGTTTCACGAGGGAAATTACAATAATATTGAACAACAGGCAGAAACATAAATAGAGGTACATGTTTATTAGTATTGGGCAACCTAGTAGTGCTGAAGTGTCTTTATAAAAAAAAAAAACTTTTTGGGGTTTGTTACCAATAGTCGATTATATGTTATTCAAAAAAAAATTCATCCCTATAAAAGTTGGGCAGAATATGTTATTGTTTTAATCGTCCGTTATAGTAAATTAATGCAGTTGATGCGTTTCTATCATTAGAGTGATTTAATTAAGTTCATTATTCATTCATTATTTGTCGCAAAAATCTTTTCTTAGAATAAAGAATTCAAGTGATTCAAAATAAGCCTCGATTCAAAAGTCGAGCTTCATTAATGCATTTGTCTTTGCGACGCAAAATATGTGAGAATTTGACAGATTTCATAATTTACATAACCCATATCCCAACGGTCGTTGGTATTTGAAAGGTTTTAATTTTTTCCTCTTTTCTCTTCGATACCAGCTTGTCTTATCTATACCAGTTTTTTTTATTATTTCCTTGAGAATATTAGACCACTGCATGGAGAGGCTAAATGATGAAACTTGGCAGAAATAAACGAGAAGAAACATGTGAGGATCACTGAGTGATGGGAAACCAGCCTTCCGCATGTGTCCGAACATGAGTTCAATCAAAATCTGAGTTTCAGGAGTTTTGGGTCGAAGATTTAAATTTTGCATTCTTTATGTATATCAAACACTTGGAAGAATGTTTCATCAAGATTTCACGACACCGACCAGTCGGTTGAAACCTTCCTATCATTATGTATTACACTAGCACCTACAAGGGGGGGGGGGGGGGGGGGGGGGGGTCTCCGATATTTTCAAGACCATTTACGATTAACACAAGCCGTTTTTAGTAGCCGTTAATTTATTTTTAAGACACATTTTGGTAAAGTTTGGCGACATCCGGTTGCTATGGTAACGAGATATGACGTCATAAGTAGCATGTGGTCAAGCCATTTTTGAAGAAAAATGCGTGTTCTTCACCTTTTTTCAGGGAAAAAAACATATCAAATGCTACCAAGAGCATCAAAATGTTTAATTATATGTTATTTTTTTGCAACTCTAGCAAACAATATTTGCAATTGCCACATTTTCCCGATAAATTTGAATTTTTAGTAAAATCCAAGATGGCAGCCGTCTTGGCTGTCATTTTGGATGACGTCACGGACCCCCAGCAGCGTCACAACCCATAATATTTATCTTATCTTGTAGAGCACATCGCGGGCTATCTATTAGATGTAAAATATTTCCGAAATATTGCAACATCACAAAAACCCAAGGGGGGGGGGATTGCAACACCACCCCTCCCCCCTTGTACCAGGGTGGGGGTATAAGTTTGCGTGTACGTCCGAGGGTTTAGTTAAAATAAAGTTCAAATACGTTTATATTTCCCATCCACGTGGCTTTGGTAATGTAACAGTAGCCCAGTGTCTGTTGGCTTCCTGCCGGCATCCATTCTTGATGATTTCCATTCCGAGAAAGGGAAGCTTTCTCGGAAACCACCTCAGACAGCAACATAATTTGGACTTGAATGACATTGCGCGAAGTTTTAAGATTTTAAAGAAGTGCCAGAACAAATTTGATTGTCTTATTTTTGAAATGCTTTTTATCAAAGAACTCAAGCCAACACTGAACAAACAGTGCGACTCAATCCGCGCTAAGTTATTTGTTTAGAAAGTCATTTAACGCTTGTTTTTATTTATTTATTAGTTTAATTGTTTTTATGTAATTTTTATCACCTATGTTTACATATTTTACCACATTTTAGCGTTCTCTACATTCTTATGTTTTTATACTGTAATATATTTATGCTAATTCTGTATTTTTACATCCACTTGAAAATGACCTCGGAGAGGTCGAAACGTCGTGATTTTTGTATATGTAATCGCATGGGCCCGAGTAAAATTAAGGATTAATATCACGCGTGTTTTCAGAAACTGTAGAAATTGCCCGAGTCGCGAAGCGACGAGGGCAATTTCTACAGTTTCTGAAAACACAAGTGATATTAATCCTTAATTTTACGAGGGAACATGCGATTACTTGTTTATAATGTAGAGGGCAAAATTATAGGGAAACATTTCAGACTTTTTTTAAGAGTCACTCAGACTTGAAACCACCCGAAGTGTACTCTCTCGCAAACTGACAAGAAAAATTTTTAAACTCACTGTGGTCGTGGTTAAATAAATTTCTATTCGGTCAAAGATACATTTGGCTGTTATGTACATCTAGAGAACATAGCCTGATTTTTATCGAAAAAAGACACTTTACGACAAAAACAAAACAAGTTTTATTTAAGCGTACCTGTGTTTTGAAGTTTTTGCCACTTTGATAAGCTTAACAACAACAAATGGCGAGAGTTGAAACTTGCTTGCACGTTTGGCGATTTAATTGCTTTCTTTCACTTCTTTTAGCCTTATTTTTTCTCCTGTTAAACGTATATTTTCCCTTTCAGCAAAATTTGTCAAAGTTCTTTTCTTTAGGTCTGCAGAAATCCGCATTTTTTCATTGAAGTGATGGAACTTTAAAACCTTTTGTCGCCATGAATGAATTTCTTCGAGGTCTTCAACATCGCAAACCGGCTACAGGCGCATAGTTAATCCAAGATTTGACACAAATAATCGCTTCCTGTTTGGCGTAAAATGCTGTAATTCACCTGTAGAATTCCTTTCTTAGGTATCTTCCGATTTCATTCCTTTTTTATAACAAAATCTCCGGCGAAACATGCGAGCGCTCCGTTTGTAAATTTTCTTCTAAATCCCGCCAAGCCAACTGAATGCAACGAGAACGACGCGCTCAACCAATCACGAGTGAGAAGGTTTGATGCTCGACCAATCAGGAGCGAGTAATTTTGCCCTCAATTAAGAAAAAATGCCCTCTTCGTCAGCCAATCAGCATTCAGTAATTTTGCCCTCTATTTAACTATTATAGCGCGAAAGCGCGCGTGATATCGCCTAATACTTAGCCGACGAGGCCGTAAGCCGAGTCGGCTAAAATTAGGCGATATCACGCAAGCTTGAGCGCTATAATAGTTTTATAATTCAACACATTGATAACAAAGCACAGTTTGAAGAAAAAAATATCGCCGACAAGCCTTTTATTTAAAAAAAAGCTTACAGATGTTTTACCGCGCGAAACTTGCAACATCACACAGTTCATGAATGAAAGTGGCGCCTTTGTCAATATTGTGCAAGCTTGAACAAAATAACTGTTTTAAAATTCAGCACATTGATAACAAATCACAGTTTCGAGAAAAAAATCATTGAGATATACAACCTTTCATTAAGTAAAAAGGCTAACTACAACATTTTACCTCGCACCATTTCTTAAACAACAAGCAGTGAATGCCGAAACTTTTGCCAAGCTAATAAAAATTAATTTAGCGTACACAATCAGTTGACAGTTTCTACTTCGTCTACTCAAAGAACGGGACAGAGTAGTGACTACAAGAATTAAAACACAGTAAAATGGCATAGAATGTCTTAGTTACAAGTGTTTCGTATCTTAAAAAGTTCAATTCAGAATGAAAACAAATTGAACAAACACTGCACGGCTACGAACCTAAACATAGCGGCGAAAAGTCGGAAAGAACTGCAGCGTGGACTGTAAGCTTACAAAAATTCACAGCTAAAGGATACAAGAAACGGTTAAAACTTGGTACCTGTAGTTGATTTGGCTTTTTAGTCCCTTCCATAAGCACCAAATTTTCAAACATCGAAGTACGAGCTGAGTCGATCAATGTTGTTTACAAACTTGGAATGCTCGTTTTTTAGCTCCCACAGCCGTAATGACGAGATCAGAAACTATTCTGAGGAAACATCAAGTCTATATCATATTCCAGAGGTGATTACCAAAGGAATTTCACGAAAACTGTGCTCCTTCATTCACTTCTTGTCGAGCGGTTAAACTTTGAACCAGTTTTCATTCAGCTACGCCAAGAAACACTGCGACCGCGACAACGCGAAAACTTCGCGCCTTTTTTGTCCAATCATGTGAACAGTATTTTTCTCTTTTCTTTTCTTCTCTTTTTTTCTTTCTTTTCCCTTTTTTAACTGATAATTCACGCACTTTTTCGCCAAAAAACACGAAATTGCAGGCAGCAGTCATTTTCACTTTCCTTCAAAATGCGAAATTTACCGCCATCGCTGGTTATACGTCATGTAGACATAACATCTATCGATAACTTTTTTACCATATTTGGGCAGTGTATCAATGTGTTGAATTATAAATTATAATATCGCTAATCTTTATAGCAAAATCTTTTACTTAAAAACTACTCATTCGAAGAGTTATCTTTACGAATAAAATTTAATGAAGATAAACTAACAGGGCGAGGCTAAGACAACTATACTTGCGATAACTGCTAATGAAATAAACCTCCTATTTAGCTGGTTACGATGTTTTAGAATATATGATACATGATATTTTCATATCTTACGCAAAAGGTAATATGCCTAGCTATAATTCGAACAAGCGCTTTAAAATCCACTTCAGTTGTTGTTAATTAAAAATTAAAACTGCGCACGACTAAATTCCGATTTTTTTCTAAAATATTGGACAGTACCGTGAACTTGCTGAGGTTTTCTTCACTGGATCAGTAAAAGTCAAATGGACAAAATTTATTTTCACTTTCAATCGACTTTAAAAAGTGAGAAACAGAAGTCAAGAGAAAATAGCTACAGGAAGGCTACCCTAAACAAATTGCCTTTGCTAAGACAACTAACCAACAGGAACTTGGTATCACCACTTATCCACCTGCATAAGTGGAACGTGCCTTCGAGGTAAATTATGGCCATTTGGGAGGTGAATACTTTTGCCATTTTCATCCAAGTAAACCGGCTAGAGTTGATTTTCGCTAGTCAGATCTTTGCAATAAAGAAATAAAAAAATGTCTGGATTATTATACTAACAAAACTGAAAGAAACAGAACTGAGTTTGATAAAGTTGAAATAAAATTATTTGTGATCTTACCATCTGCTGGCGATAGGGTAAGCAATATTTCAAAATTGAATATTTTATTTACGCGAATTATATCTTAACAAATAATAATGCCTTAGTGGTCTAGCTGTTTTTAAGCATGAAAATATAAAAAAAATTAAATTAGAAAACAACAAATTAAGGAAAGCTATACCCGCACACAGGAGGCAATTTAAGTCATCCTCAAAAACTGCATTCTGTATTATTAAGAAATACATTTTAAGTGAAACTAACCTGAAATTGGAGGATATATGAACTCTTCATGTTTGAAATTTCGAAGAAATGAATATTTTAATGCTTAGTTTCTTTTAAAGAGTAAGCAACTTTCCATGGTTCTTGTTATCCATTTTTTTCCCCGAGGTATATTCAAAGTGGGTGTCAACCGCAATTATCCTGCGATCAGGGTCAGTCTGTTTTTGTTTCGCTTGGTAAAACTATTTTCGCGGGAAACCAAAATAGACCGCTGCTAAAATTAGGGCTGATCGCAAGTTCAACCACAATTCGAAACTTCTGGTTCCCCCGCGATTTTTTTCCGTTTTTTACTTCCTGCGTTCCCCACTATCTCGAAGCCTGCAACAGGCTAAGTTCTTAAAGACTCGAAAAGTTATCTTTGTTTACGAATAAAAATATAATGCGGGGTAAAGCGTAATAGAACGCAATATAATGAATCGCCAAGACAACAAACAAATTGTGGATTACGAAGTTTTGGAAAGACATAATTTTTCCATCTTGGTGTTTTCTTTTAACGATTGAGTTAATATCCACGCAAGTTATTGATTACACTAGAAAACCGCGCATGACTAAATTCTGATATTTTCGAAAATATTGAAACTGAACTTGTTGAGCCTTTTTGCTCTGAGTCGGTAGACGTCTACTTTACAAATTTATTTTCACATTCACAAGTGTACCGAAAAAGTAATAAAACGGATATTAAGACACGATAGAGGAAGACGACACAAAAATATTGTAATTGTTACGGCACAAAACAAGAGGAACTTGATATTGATATGGCCACTTATCTGGCACCTAGGCCTGTAAGTGGGACGTCTTAAACGTTAAAGGGGCAGTATCACGAGGTTCCACGCGCGGCACTGTTCACTATTCTTGCACCAGAATTTCGGACATATCACTGTTAAAAGTGATTTTTTTCTTTCTTCAAGCTATCAAAACGGTTTTTTTGATTCAACAAATACCTCCACTTATCGACGGCCTTTTTGAATTTGCCGAATCAAACTTGAAAACGTCGGCCCAGTTTTCAAGTTTCGCCCTTATGATACTGCCCCTTTAAATATGGGAATTTCGGAGACAATCTGTTTTTTCCCCTTTCATTTTTACGCATGCAAAACTCCGGCTAGAGTTGATTTTCACTCAATAAGCTCCTTGCAATAAACAAATCAGCATTTCTAGATTGTTAACCAAATAAGAAACAAAGATCCCTGAATAATTTGATAAAATGGAAATGTTGGCGTTCCTTATGATCTCAGTTATTTCATGTTAGATGTTAGTATTGTAAGGCTGTCTTGCATAATATCTGCTTTCAATATGGTAGTAACCACAGTTATATCATAACAAATACCATAGCCTTAGAAACCAATAAAAAAGGTGATGAAAATATAAAATGATTTGATCAGAAACCAACAAATAGAGTGTCAAGCTATGCCGACAGAAAGTAATTTATGTCATCCTGAAACGTTGCATGTTATTAAAGAGTGCATTTTAAGAGCAGAAAAAAGAAGATTTTCAGTTTAGTTTCTTGTAAACAAAAAGAAACAATTTATATTTTTCTCGCTATTAAATTTCTCCTGAGGCATATACAAAACAAGCGAGACACAATGTAAAATTTCTTTACAACAAGTTAAGAGAAGCATAAAGAATTAGAAGACGACAAAATATATTAAGCCGTTGACAAAAAAAAAAACTGAGAACATACCGTCCAAACAAGCTGAGGCAAGTTTCAATGAAAGCAGCGAGAAGAAAACACAATAATAAACATGTGACCCCATATATATTGGTCTTCTCTCTCTGAAAAACTCTGCAGAGAATATTCAACTTGAAATATGGAGAATGCAAATAATATTTCAAAGGTACCTTCTCGAAAGACACTAAATTGTCCAAGCACCAGTCCAGCTCTATTGTAGCACGCTGCAGCTGTTATATTTAGCCAATGAGCATACAGTATTGATAGGAAATTTTCTTTTAGAAGCAACTGTTTGTTATTGATAAAGTGTAATTTATTCGACATTTTATTTAAATGGCCTATAAGTTTACATTATGTTTTTTCTTCCGTCATTGCATTATTTTCATGAAGTTTTGTTTATTCTCTGCAATAATACTGCGTTTCGGCGACAAAAAACGGATCTTCCAATAGAAACGCTACACGAAAGGGATAAATTTGAATACGTAAAGGCACTGACTTGGCAACAAATTTGCAGTCTAAAAATATTTGTTTTTAAGTCGAAAACGTTGTATGAGTGTGAACCATAGGCGAAACAGTTGAAAACATTATTCGTTTTCTGGTATCGAAATATTTTTTTATGGGCTTTCGACACAAAAACGCTGATTTGAAATAAAAATGGATAAGTGTGGACATTTCCTAAAATTTGAAAATATATTAAATTTAAATTGCTATGAAGTGTAAACATTGTTTATGAAAGTCGGTATATTGGCGGAAGAATTGATCAAGTTATAAAGCACGCTTGATTCGTCTAAAAAAGTGTGGTATTTCTTTTAGGCTTAATAAGCTATCTTTCAATATAAAATACGATGTAAAACGGTCAAACGACAATAAAGCTTATTTCAGTTAATATACGTCCAGTAACATCACTAAGGAACGTGATATTAAATTTTTAATAAGCACCTGCTAACGACCCTCTTCAGTAGTGGTTAGGTTATTTCTATTTTGAGACATGCAATTTACACTGATGATGGCAGTACGTGTATTGAAGAAAGAATGCGTTATTAGGGTTGTCTAAACAAAAAGGACTGGAAATCTATTTTTATATATAACCTTACATGTTCATATCAGTCAGGAACTTGATATCGAGTTTATACGGTCTGCGAACGAATATCTTAAGTGGGTGCCGGAACGTTATCATGCGTAAAAGTTTTAAATTGCGATAAACAAGTTGATCCCAACGCGCGAATCTTCGTTTTAAATGTACGAATTGTTAACACAGGTAATCGCTGGACATGTGTTGATGATGAAAGTCTGTGTATTGAAGAAAGAATGCATAAGATTTGTCTGAATAAATGTGCTATTTCTTAAATTCTCGGAATTTATCTTCAACTAAACAACAGGAACTCGATAGCTAATTTATGTACCTGCTATGAGCCTTTTTATTGGTTTGGGATGTTTTATGACAAAATGATTTTTTCATGCTAAATAAATATAATATGGTTTTTCGTATTGTACGCCATAGGTAGTGTGCTTTATTTTATACTTTTAGCTCTTTTAAATTGCCGTAAATGAGTTTATAATCTATTAAGCACTTGAACATCCGGCTACGTAAGCTATGGATAGACCTCTTTAGCTTGTACATTTTGTTTTCCCATTGTAGGTCATGTGATGTTCTCAAGGGAATTTGTTCTTTGTCTTTTCATAAATTATGCATACATATGCACGTGAAGAAAACAAAATTTAAAAGAAACAGTTCTCTAGGGTAACATCACATGACCTACATTGGGAAAACAAAATGTACAAGCTAAAGAGGTCTATTGCACTGTAAAACTAGGCATTACTGAATTCCGATATTTTCTTAAAGATTGGCATTGAACTACTTGCTGAGCTTTTCTGTGGTGGGTCAGCAACAGTCCAATTGACAAAATTTAGTTTCACCTTCACACGACTTTAAAACGTGAAAAAAAGAAAAAAGAAATTAAGAGGATCCAAGAGATAACATAGGAAGGCGATCCAAAATATTGTCATTGCTAAGGCGACGTAACTGACAACAGGAACTTGATATGGCCACTTATCCACCTTTATTTGTGAGATGTCTGGCGCGCATGTCGGGTATAAATACTTCTCAGTTTTTGCTCATTTCCATGCAGGCAAAACTGCGGCTGAAGTTGAATTTTGCTAGCTTTTGAAATAAAACAAATTAACATTTCTGAATCATTATCCAAACAAGAAAGAAACAGAATTGAATTTGATAAAAATTGAGATGTTTGCGATCCCACCGAGCTTATTTATTTTGTATTAATTATACCTGTTATTTTAAGGTTGCCCAGCAAGATATCTGCTGGCGATATAAATGATGAGCGAGTCTTCGAATAGAAATATTTTACGTGAATTATTTCACAGCCAATAATATTGGCTTAGTGATCTATTAAAAAGCATGAAAATATAAAAAGTCAATTAGAAAGCAGCAAATAAGCGGCTATGCCCGCAGAAATTTATTAAGTTCATCCTGACTGAAATTACATATCTAGGAGTACATTTAAAGAGGAACTTAGCTGAAACATGTTTATATGCAAGAAGAAGAAGTTTTCAGCTTAGTTCAGTTTCTTGTAATTAATAAACATTTTTGTATTTTTCTAGTTATAAATTTTCTCCTGAGGCACACACAAACTGGGCGAACCACAATGCAAAACATTACAATACTTACAATACAATAAGACGCTGAATTTTAACATTCATAGATTTTTCAAATCTGAAGTAAATGCCCCAAACTTCATAACTTTTCTTAACCCTATTCGGCCTGGGCTTTTTTTGCGTTCTGAGCCTGGGGGGGGGGGGGGGCACATTGTGCCCCCCCCCCCCCCTTCGTAACTTCAAGAACATTAAGGCTATGACAATGAAACCTAGATGGTACATAGTACGTCCAAAACTGTCTCCTTTGAGGTCCGCATAATGGAACGATGACGTCATATGACGTAGTTATTAGGTTATTAGTTATGCGGCCGCCATCTTGGATCCGCCATCTTGGATTTCTGAATTTTTTTAAAACCTCTTAAAAACCGTCCAAATTCACCCAAAATTAATCAAAACCAATAAATTAACGCTAAATGACGTAAAAATACAAAAGTTACACCAATAAACATTGCTTTTCTTCATTTAAAGGTATAAATGTGCAACTTTCAAAAAATATGGCTGTCAAAATCTTGTTGCCATGGAAACATCAAGTCACGTGATCAAAAAATTGTCATATGAAATTGTTGCCAGATAAATTTCAGGAAAAGTCACAAAGTTTGATGGCGTTTGCATACATATTAAGGAAGTTATGAATGTTGAAAGTTAGCGCGGGCACTTTGTGCCCCCCCCCCCCCCCCCCCCCCCGGCCGAATAGGGTTAAAATGTGTCTGACAACAATTTCGTCTGGCATTTCATCGTTAATGTGACTTGATGTTTCCATGGCAACAAGATTTTGTTTCAAGATTTTTTTTTTTTAAATTTGAAATGTTTTATACTTTTAATGAAAAAAAAAAATATTTGTCTTCTTTACTTTTACATGTTACGCGGACGGACGGACGGTTTCGTGAGGTTTTGGAGAAATCCAGAAAGCCAAGATGGCGGATGCTTTCCAGATCTAATTGCAATTTGGAAGTGTTGGTTTTTGAGGAGAGGGGGAAACCGGAGTACCCGGAGAAAAACCTCTCGGAGCAAGGAAAGAACCAACAACAAACTCAACCCATTTATTTATTATTTGAGCTCAAGGAACCAAGTAGAGTGTCTGATAGAGAGATATCCGTATCACCTTCGGGACAAAGAGATCGTGTCCGTAATAGAAATAAGTGTGTAAGGGGAAGTTCGATTCTGTTTGCTTTCAGATCATGAAAGCAAGTCATTTTTCATTCCCGTTACACACCAAAGTTTTGCCTCATTCTTTCCATCCAACACTATTCAAATCCACATCTGGCGCCACTGTACATCTTGCGCGCGGTTGCCTAGCCTGCGTAGCAAGCGTTCCCGTACGAACGAATTTTTCCGCATTCTGGCCGCGCGAAAATTGGGGCGAGAGCAAAAAATCGGAGGACGGGGGTGGGAGTGGGGAGGCGGTTGCCAGTTGAGTGAGATCGTGTTACTTGCTGTTTTTAATCTCGTCTCCCGAGATAGATTTCAATACTTTATCGCATAAATTGGAATACTTTCTCCCATCGAGTCATAGCATGTTACAGAGATTGGGTTTAAGATTCAGGACACGGCGGCTCCCAAGGGAACATTTTGATTTGACAGATTTTTCATGATATGTGACGTTTCCATGACAACCACTATGTGGGAAGTGCACGACTAAAGCCACTAAAACGCGTGTGCAATAAACACACTCCATCACTCACTTGTGATGCCGTGCCGGCACTATGCCCTCACTCCCCTGCAATCTACTATGGGGAGCCAACATAATTTATATGGTATATTTTTGCGCGATTTCATCGTTACATTGGATGTTTTGCGTTTATTTTTTTTTCCACGCTTGGCACCGGTTGGGTGTTCACTCCCACTTGTTGTGTTCGCCTACGTGCACGCTTGGCTCCGATTGCATGTCACACGCATAACCCTACTGTGTGTTACTGGCGCGGGTAATATATTTTCCCGCGCATGGCTCTTTCACTCCTCCCTGTTGCTGATAAAGCTCTTGGAACAAGTTTTCGATTGAAAAGGTTTCAAAAGTCGCACACCTTTTCCGATTGAATGTACAAAAAAGTCAACTTATTCCACCCAAATATGAACAGACAGATATAATTTCACTTTGCGTTTATGTTGAACATTCCAAACTTCAGTACAATTAAGTGAACAGTACTACACATTCAACTGTAAGAGAACTGAAATACGTCCATGTCTCAATGTTAAAATACAATACGGTAAAAAATGTAATAAATACAAATTCTAAACTTCTTTTTATGACAAAGTTATATACACAACTTAGGTTAAAATAGCCTTATAAAGGAAGTGCAGTCCTCCTCAGTGTTAACGACAAGCAATGGAATCACTAATGACGAATTATACAGGATCATGTCATCATTTGTGATGCCAGTATCCTTAAAGGCCCGGTTACACAGGCGATTTTTTTGGTGCAATTTTTGTCGCACTTTCCGATGTAATTTTTTTTCGCGCGCAAGTTGCATCTTCAAATCGCGTGTGTGAACTTGCGGCGATTTGGGCGCGATTTGTCGCGCCAAGTCGCAGAGGTTTCGAACATGTTTGCAACCCGATGAAACTTGGCGACGATTTTTGGGAAGTCACAGCAAATCGCAGCAAATCGCAGCTGGAAAATCAAATGGTTCCCATGAATCCGTTTGGAAAGCTTCAGAAATTATGGCCTGCCAGTTAGGTTGTTGCATTCTGTTCACTCTTTTTAGTTTCCTCAGCTGTTTTGGAAACACTTTGTAGCTTTTGCTTCCCTCATAAGGTTAAGTTACATCATTTAATCTTTATGACGAAATTTTCAACCGGATGGTTGGTGTAAATGGTAAGCCCCCAAACACCTCGAATTTGGTTTAAAAAAAAAACAACAACTTGGCGCTCAGTGTTTGGAAATCTTGATGAAATAGTCTTCCTTGTGTTTGATATGTTACACCAAATACAATATCAACATTATTTACACCATAACTGTTTTTAAATATACCACTTAACCTTTTAACTCCCAAGAGTGCCAAAACATCAAAATTCAAGAAAAATCCCAAATTTCATGTTGTAAAATATTGCAAAACAAAATTAATGGTACCATGCACTTTGCAGAAGTACTGCCAAAGAGGTTTCATTTGAATGGTCACACCATAGGATTTTATCCACAGACTCAAAAGTTAGAACAAATGGTACCATGCAAAAGTACTGCCAAAGAGGTTTCATTTGAATGGTCACACCATAGGATTTCGGAGACGGACTCAAAAGTTAGAACTACACTACATGTACATGTTTCCATAATTGACTCTGGGAGTGAAAGGGTTAACAGCGCTAGTGCTATCTATGGGTCTGTAAGAGTGCCGCCCGAGCATTCACTAAAGCCTTGAATGCTTCTTCTGTCCCGGGAGCTAGGCTTTTGTCCGGGTGTATTAACATGGCCAACTTGCGATAAGCACGATTAATGTCCTCTCTGAAACAAAAATACAGAAAAACAGGCTCAGTGCATTTTATACATTTTTTGAGTGAACTTTAGTTCGATAACCGGTTATTTTGCCCACAAGTCAATTCATCTAGAGGTCTGCCATCAATTTGTCTTTAATGAAATGTCACCTTATGAGTTTTACCAAAGTCAGTCAATCAGTCAGTCAGTCAGTCAGTCAGTCAGACAATCAGTCAGTCAGTCAGTCAGTCAGTCAGTCAGTCGGTCGGTCACTCATTCATCCATTCGTTCCTTCATTCTTATGGTAACCCAGCAACACTTAAAAAATAAAACCTTAAAGTTTACTGGGCTACGCATTGATGGTACTAATCCTACAGGTGTAAGAGAGGTGCTCACAAGCAAGTTTCGACTGTAAATAGATATAAAAAGCTTTTTTGCTTATGTTTATATTTCCTTGCTCATCTCACTGACATAATTGACCCTACATGGCTGTTTTATTTTTCTTCCTGTGGGTGTGCTTTGAACAAGTAGCATGGCATTGCTACACCAGGGTTGCCACTCATTAGATCATAAAAAATTCCCTGACTTTTCCCTGACTTTTCACTGACCTCAAAACAATTTTCACTGACTTTGCATTAGGCGAATTATCAAATAAGCCACATCCACTATTACATTTGCTTCAGCTTCTTTTGCAGACCATCAATATTCTTCTCTTCATTTTCGATCTCTTTACGTTTTTCACGGGATTTTGAAAGCATGGCATTTGACTTCACTAAACTGAAAACAAAATTCCCTGACTTTTCCCTGACCATGGCAACCCTGTACACATACATTACCTTTAAAATGCTGGTCATAAGCACCCCACACCCACTGATAAGCCCAACCAATTATAGGTCCATCAGTTTGACAAAAAAAAAAACACTATTCCAGATACACCCCTCCTATTTTTAAGCACGCCACAGTTCTTTAACAGCAATTCTTTACAAAAATTTACCCCAAATTAACCGAAACAACTCTTCTTTATCACAATATTTTTTTGCTTCCCAGCCAAAAAAAAAAAAAAAAAAAAAAAAAACTACAAAGTTGTACAAACCCAGGGATTTATTTAAGCGGCATTCTATGGTATGTTCACATGTTTCTCACTTACCTGCTTGCCCCAGTTGGCAGCCCCAGTCTCTCATAGTTATCCTTAGCTGTTTTTAGTCTCTGGATGGCCTCTGCCTGTTCCTTGGTGTAACCCACAGTAGTGGGTGCCTTTAGCTGCACGGGTTTACCCCCATTTTCTACTGTGGTTAGGACTGCTTTAAACAAAGTCTGATAGAAAGGAAAAAAATATTAGGAAAAGCTACATGTACAGAGCAAAGTGTCTGTATTAGAGAGGTGTCCGTATTATAGAGGTCACCACGATGACGTCACTTTTAAGACTCCACTGACAGTTTTAAGTGTTCAGTAACGAAAAACAGGCCCACACTCGTCTTTTAAATTGATTAATATACAGCATTGAGACACTGTCTATCAGAAGCGTACTACCTGTACATATCAGCTGCATACTGTATACATGAATCACTGTTTTGAAACGAAACGAACTACAAGGCAATGCTGCTGCATGTAAAAAAGTAATATAAAGTACAATTCTGAAAACGTCTTTCGATATTTGTTTGTAACCACAAACAGGAAATTGTATTACATACACAAAGTATCATCACCTGATCACCGGAGTGGCCGTAATAAAGAGGTTAAGTTTATATGAATTTGCTCTCTGTGGCCGAGATTTAGTGTCCGTCGTCCGTATTAGAGAGGGTCCGTATTATAGAGGTTATTTTTAAAGAAAATATGTGAGAATTTTGTCGGGACATAGGAAACTGTCCGTAATAGAGAGGTGTCCGTATTAGAGAGGTGTCCGTAAGGAGAGGTTCGACTGTACACTGGTAATTATTACATGTATGAGTATTTTACATGGCACGTACTTGAAACATATCATGGATTCCATCCCCTGTCTGAGCAGATGTCTCAAAATAGTAAAATCCATGACTGTTGGCCCAAAGTTGTCCTTCTGCTTCCTCCACCACTCTTTTGCGACTGTCCACCTACAAGAACACACAATTGTAGGGGTGAGTGGAATAAAGCCCTAAGTGAATTCTGATCAACCGCTAGATTCTCCTTACAGTCTGTCTTGTATATGCTCATGTAACAAAGGGAGAATTTGGCTATGGATCAGGAGTCACTAAAGGGCCTTATCCCAAACTGAAATAAGGCATATACAAGACAAACTGGAAGGAGAATCTAACAGTAGATCAAAAGTCACTTAGGGCTTTATTCCACTCACCCCTTCAATTGTACAAAAGTGAATGTGATTGTCAACAGGCTCCGTAATGGAGGTTTTTAAATCGTCAAACTCCGAGTGAGCCAAGCACACAACCGTTAACACCCTACCTATAAAACTCTAACAGCCGATCGATAACAAATTGGACCTGTGAGGGAACAACATCTGTTAGGAATACATGTAGTAATGAGGATTGAAATGCACCAATAGCAGCAAACTACATGTAAGTGCTACATATTAAGCGACACATAACCAATCAACCTCATTGCCTGATGTCGACTAGCAGTGATAGCAGTCAAAACGTCGCGATCAACATCTCAAAGTGGCTCCATCGTGAGACAAATGAAGAAGGGTTCACCCACCCTAAATTAGTAACTCCGCTTTGTTTCATATATTTATTAAAACTCTAGTCTTGAGTTAATTTCCCATGTATAATTACGGCTGCTCTTGGCTCTGGGTAGTGAACAATGTGCAAAAGCAGCATAGCACTGAAAGGAAACGTATTTAATTTTTTTGAGAGCTGAGAAGGTTGAAACCCAATACAAATCCATCTGGACAGTATTGTCCACATTGTGCAAATTATACAAAAAAAAATATGCCAGCAATGCATACTTGTCTAATGACTATAAAGTCTCCTTTCACAACTGTCGACCCAATAATGGCTGTATGGGAGAATTTAAGCCAATGACTAGTATTACAAACCAAGTTTCAAAGTACAGTTACACATTCAATAACCCTTTTTTTATCTTTCTTGATCAATTAGTGTGGAAGATTGCAGTGGGTTTCTTTAATTCTAACAACAATTATAGACATTATTCGTATTCTAGATATTGAACTGGAACTAACTTACAGTCGAGGCTAATGTGGGGGAATATCAGTAAAAATTTTTGCATGTGAAAAGATTCCCCCACATGAGCCTCGACTTCATGCTAGTTCCAGTTCAATACTGTGAATATAATGTTGTCTATTGCACAAATGCCCTGAAGTAACAGAGGACCTTCTTCTCGATCTAACGCACCCTGTACATGTGATTGTAAATTTCTTATACCACAATTGAGGCTTGTACAGAATTAATTAATAATTGCTAAGCGTTATTTTTTTTTAATTATTTATATTAGCCTTGACCCTCACCTTGTTTGCACAAACAGCAAACACCACTCCTTCCAGGTCAGCTGGGCTGCCAATATCTTTCTTGATTTCCTCTAGCCAGCTGTCCAATGCTTCAAAACTTTCTCGGTTACCAACATCATACACCAACATGGCTCCCTGGGTATCCTTGTAGAATTCATTACGCACCTTAAGAAAATAAAAAAAATATTACATACGTGTATGCACTTACATACATACATGAGTGGGAGGGTCAGGCAGGAAAATATTTGGCTCGAGGTCATGGCATACAGACCGAGCGCAGTCCTCTGATAAAATTAATAATGTCTGATGCCATGCTGTCACTCTAACAATTCCACCAATTAATTTATGCTCCTGATAGAGCAGAACCAGCTGTAAATCTTAGAGAGGTGTACTCCAATCTTACATTGAAATTTACTTCAGCTACAGTATTAAAGGCCAGTATTGTCCATTATGCATTGCGTGCGGCGAGCATCGGCGGCCATTTTCTTGATGTTGAAAAATCCGGTAGGTCTTATAGCTCTTTGTAATCCATTTGCATCGGCCATGTCGGTTGTTAAACGTTTATTCCAGTACCTTATTTATCAGGCAACACTAAAAACGTTTGAACAGAAGAGAAGCACGGGACGATATAATTCCTTTCCACGCGATAGAATGTTTGCCGCGAGAAAAGCAAAACCCCGCAAAACAATAGATGCCTCGCTCCCGTGCAAACTAAAACAATAACGGAGGCGCGTGAAGCATAATGGACAATACTGGGCCTTTAAGGACCTGAGTCACCCAAAATGCACTGCACGCTCAGACGGTGAAGTCCGCCATTTTCAATGCCACAGAAATTACCGAACATTGCATAGTGCATTAGCATCCTCCCAGTGAAGTTGTGTAATTGTGTAATTGACAGTCTCTGTAACTGTTATCATTTATAGCTTTTCTGATATTAGTAGTCTATCGGTTTGAATGATTTTTTCATAGTTTTGTGCTGCAGTACCAGTGGACAAGGTTTTGGTATCCAAAGTCAATAAACTTATGGCCTCACGGTTTCTCAAGCGTGGACAGCTAAGGGCACCAGGAAATGAAAAGAAAGCTAATCTTTTCGAATCAACTTTTGACCTTTGGAATGAGAGCAAAAGTGAAATTGGAATCACGACGGCTAACCCATTGCCAGTTCGCCAAAATAACTGTTGTTGTTAAAGAATGTACAAAAGGATCAGTTGCATCCGGCCATGAGAATTATGAAACAGCAAACATGCTGGAGATTCAAATAAATATTCACGAACAGTGATTTCATGCTGGATGCAATGATGCCATACGTCTAACCAGCCTAGATCCGAAACACACATAATTTATCAAATGCAGAATAAACTCTGACGAGTCGAAAACAATTGTAATATGTCATTATTCTATGGATCTTGCATGTAGACATGTTGCATGACTTTATAATAGTTGATTTTATGCTCCATTATTAACATGGTTTCCAAGAAGTGTATAAATAACAGCGCACTTTTTCAGACTTCCTCAGAAATTTCTTGTTTCTTGTTTCCGGTTCCAGCAGTTATTGTAGTAGTTAGTTATTTTTTTTTTTTTTTGCAACTAAAATTTTTGAACTTGCAACTAAATTTTAGGAATTACTTGCAAATTGTGTTTGAGAATTTTTTCTTTTAAAATTTCAAGCCCTGAACTGTACATGTAGCTGTTCACCTACATGTACAGAGAGGTGAACTGCTTACAGGACTGGTGTACAAGAGCGTCTGCTCAGAGAGCTTTGACTGTACATGTAAATTTTAAAGAACTTCAGTCTGGTTTTAAAACATCATTGTAGTTATAATGTGCAGTTCCAGAAAATATCCATACACCCCCCACGGAAGGTTTTTTGTTTACCCCCTCCCCCGTCCCCCAGGAAATTCAAGTTTGGCTTCATGCATTGCTTCTAAAATGTTGGCTTTTAAGACCCCCCTCCCCCTAGGAATTTCCAATGATCTTCCATGGGGTGAGTATGGATTTTTTCTGGAACTACACTACATTAAGTGTACCTCATAAAACACTGGATGCCCAGCCATGTCAAATATATTCACTTTTACTTCCTTGTCATTTAATGACACCCTAAGAGGAAAAAAGTACAAATAATTAAACAAGATAATATTAATATCTGTACAGGAATCGACTACTTAATACATGTCTTTAATTAACCACAAGGATTATTTACACAGCCGGAGCTTAACCCGGTTTCCGTAGCATGAAGCAACTAGGAATATTGCTAGTCCATTTAGTATGCAGAACACGAGTTTGGCAATCTGAAAGCTCAAAATTCCCGTGCCGCATACTAAATAAGCTGTATTCACACACTGCAATTTTAAGCCAGCAAGTCTTTGACGTCACTTTCTCTGGCTTCTTTTGAAACTACTGGAACATGCAAATGTAATGGCGGCCGTGAAAATGAGAAAAGTACAGTCGAAAAAAAAAAAACGCTTTCCCGTGATCAGATTGAAAAACGGTTTGAACTGGCCAGTAATTACAATATTGTCTTTCGAAAAATGAAATAAAAAACAATTATAACATTTGATCGCAGGGGCACTTTAAAGATCCTTCAAAGATTCTCACCAGGGAACATCAGAAGCTTTGTGTCAAAAACACATTGTTTAAGAGGCAAATACACTAATAGTCAAAGTTCCATATGGAACAACATTCCTGAGGGCAGACCAAAGGATTGATTATTGTTGTGGATACTCTGCTTGTCTGCATATTCATTGATGAAAAAAATGTCAAATAAAATATTAAATACTTAATATTTGCAACTTACTTTGTTACTCCATAGTCAATCCCTATAGTTGTCATATACTTGCTCACAAATCGCTTCTCACAATATCTCTTGATTATACAACTCTGGAAAGAGATAAACAAATATATAAATTAGAAAATTCATCCTTCGCATTTCTTCAGTAAAAATAAGGGTGTAGTCAAAAGCATTTTAACAGCACCAGGGGAGTCAGTTACAAATTTTTCAATGCATACAATTACTCACTCACTGTACTGGTACTGTACTACATACAAACTGACACATTTACTTACATACGTCCACATAAACTTATTATTTTCAAATGCCTTAATTAAATCAGACATTCTGTTCAAAGGACTTTGACAAAACACAATGTAAAGTCGAGTAATTATCCAGAATATTGGATCAGACAAAATCCAACAGAATTATTTACATTGAATGAGATCAAACTTAATGAAACTCAATCTGACTGGGGCTATCTTCTTCCTGCCCCCTGGAGAAGAAGATAGACCCTGGGAATGGGGTTAAATCCGATTGAGTTTGGTAATTGAACATAATCAAACTCACAAAAATTGTTTGGGTCAAGTGATTGCAATTTGGTAACATTTGATTTTTGAACAATCAATTGGCAAACAAATGCTATACAGTGGCTTTCACAAGGCTAATGGTACACTTTATTGGCAAGCAGCAGATGTGAGTGGGCATTACATGTTGAAAATGACAAAAACAAATGGTAATATTATGGCTTTGTACAAGCTTGTACATGTATAAAGCAAATTTAGATGTGTACAATGTACTACTCAAGAAGTGTTTTTTTTTCTCTAAAGGATTGGATTGCTGCTGCAGTGGTAGTTGAACACACTTATAATGGATCATGCTTAGCTATGTTTGATTTTTAAACAAATACAATGTACAATGTAATCAAATTTTATCCATTTGAATTGAGTTTGATTGCATCGTAAGTTAACTTCAACATGGGTTGCCAAATAGTTTAGTTGGCCAGTAATCATCAACTCACAGTCTCTTTTTTTGATTATGTTACATTACCAAACTCAATTGAACTCAATCTTGAGTGACAATTAGGTTCAATTGCATTTGATTACCTAACATTCAACTAGATAACCTGGATTTGCAACTAATTATTGTACCTGCATGAATAATGTACTTTGGAAGGAATTCTGGGGTTTAATGTACATGATGCGATGACATTATCATATTTATTGTGCAAGTACGCTGAAATTATATTCCGAGGTGCATGTAAGCTTATATATTTACATGATTTGGTCAACAATCAGGGACAGTTTAAAAAAATAAAGAGAATCACCTTAACCTGGCTATACAGGTTCACCAACATACATGCAGTCTGAGTGACTACAATGTGCATTATCGACTAAAAACATAAAACAATTTGCCATACAAGATATTCGTACAGGTAGGTATAATCAAGTTAAATCGGTTATTTATTTAAGCTTAAGCTTAAGCATTAAGCTTAATAAATTTGTAAACGTTGCTGTCATCGATGCGACGGTCAGTCTAGAATGAAAAATAATTAAATCAAACCGTTGAAAGACATAAATAATAGTATATCCTACCTTTCCCGTTTCAGCATTGCCCATACTAATTATTTTTATCCGAATGGCCGTTTTGTTTCGATGAAATTTGTCCATGTTGAATTGTAAAGTTCAGATGTTCAGCAGTCTACACTGGTGTACTTCAAAATTCAAATTCTTTTAAATACATTTTGCCGCTGCTTATCAGCTAGAAAACTTTCCACAGAACAACTCATCTTAAGTAGCCTTTCCGGAGATTGAAGGTCGAATGCAATTACAAAATAGCTTGTGGATAGGTGTAAACAAAGTCAACGGCTCATGGATACAGCGCGGACGCCATCTTGGTTGCTAACTTTATGAACCAGTCCCTTCTAATCCCTCGTTGCATTCAAATAGAGTGAAGACTGGGAATATTACCAAGTCCCCAGTGCTGCTCGCTCGGGTAAGAGAAAACTCGACGCAAATAACGCAGAAATAGCATTAAATCCCTTAAATCCCTTAAAGTGTGTTCGTTTGGGCCGGATTCCGCCATTTGTACCATCTGTCCATCATAAAATTAAACAACAAAATGAATATTAAAACGGGTTAGTTTCTTATTTTATTACATACATTTTGAAATCACTGGTGATCCTTGCAATCTGATTGGCTCTTAGCAGTGCGATTTATTCCCGAATCGCACTATTTTTTGCTCTAAATCGCATCTTTAATGTGAATCGCACCATATTTTGCTCTAAATCGCATCTTGACACATCACATCTAAGTCTTTATGTTTTACATACAAAAATCAGATGTAAAAGCGTTTCCGGTTCCGCTTTTTTACCGGCTACTGGATCAAAAATATTGGTACTGACTAACATCCTGTATTTGGGCGATTGAATTGTACGATTTCAAAATAATGTATTAAAGTGGTAATTGAACTTCGTGTCTTGCAATTTTGGTCCGAAATAATACCTGTGATTTCAAATCGAACGCGCGCTGCGCGCATGTTCGATTTTGAAATCACACGTATGATTTCAGACCAAATTGCACTCCACTTAGTTGAATGACCATTATAGACCGCTCGCCGATTTTCTTTTAAACCCGTTGCCCCACTGAAAGAAGATTGTCCTTAGGGTAACCGTGATACATGGAGTTTAAATTATTCAAAACCAGCTGCGAAAAGCTGGTCTAAACAAAAGTTACTGACTGCCTATTGATTCGAAAGAGGAACATAATCTCGAACACCCATGAAAGATACATAAGAACCGAAAGAAACAATAAACGGTTATAATTTAACATATCTTTAATTAATTACAAAACATTGTTTAATTTCGTATCAGAAATTTTACGAAGAGTTCCATATAGATCAGTGGTTATAATTGTTAACTTCTCGTTTCACTTAAAAATTTTGAATGATTGGTGAATATAATAAAATTAATATTCAGAAAAGCCTGAATCCCTCTGATAACAAAGTCAAAATTCTTGAATACAATTATAATTCTCGTATTACAATTATAAAAATGTCTCTCGATCTAGCATGTCGCTCGCAAATAGGTTGGGACTCACTGTGTTAGTCAATGTAGCTGATTGAAAAATGCGTTTAGCATAGTGTACCTTTATTTGACTAAGCTAAGCTTTAAGGGTTAACGGTTCAAGACAAATGGAACAGTCCGGTTTGAGAGAAAAGGTTCGAACAAAGAGGTCTACCTTTCGAATGGGGTCGACAATTTTCGGTTGGACCTGCCGGTGCCATGGCTAAATGGAAAGCACTCGTTGTTTAGTTTGAATGGCGAGAGAAAAAAGAAAATAATCATTGCAAATTATCAAATGATAAGGAAGTCTTCTTCTTGAAATTCATTATTCTCTCTGTTTTCCGGTAACTGAAGAAATCGCACAGCCAACGGGAGAAAATCGAGTACATCTGTATTGACTCAAGAATATAACTATGGCGGCCGCTGCATTTATATAGCTCTCCGCATTGACTGCAACTGAGGCAACCCGGAAAAGAATAGTGCAGCGCCTTTGTTCAGTAATTAAATGGTCGAGATACAAACATTAAATTATCACTGTAAATTATCATATAATTATGAAATCTTCTTCTCGAAGTTCACCACTCTCTTTGCTGGACATGGAAAACAACCGTTTCGTTTTCTTGCAAGCAATAGCACAACCAACGAGAGAAAACGAGCACATCGGGACAATAGAAATAAGAGCGGGATACGGGCGGTCGTTGTCCACTTGACTAAGGAACGCAATGGCCGTTGCATAGCTCGCTACAACTCCGACGAGACATCTGGAAGACCTGAAGAATGACATGGTGAAATTGGCCACAATAGCGCCGATTATTATGTCCCCTGTTCCAAGAAAAACATGGGTTTGATTCTCTCCAAAGCGAACGGTGAAAACTGATGGTAGTTCCCAGGCACTGTTCATTTCGAATAACTGACATAGTAAATTGCCGCATTCGCCGACGCTAAGGACCTGTGGAGACTCGTTCATACGGGCAAGAAGGCAAACATCATAGACCAGCGCCGTCCAGAGAAAGATCTGCAAAAAAGCGAAATTCCGGAATTGGACGTGACTGGCCAAAAAGGCGAACATTGTTATGATCACATTGTTGATGATCCAACGGAATTCCGTCTGCACTGAAAGCAACCAAACGACGCCGAAAAGAATTCCCACTATATATCCCATCTTCGGGAGCCACTGAGCGAAAGCAATTATAATAAAACTCACTACAGCGACGTGTTGTAAAATAATCATGACAGAGGGGTAATATTGGAGTATCACTACGGTGAGGCCCATGGCTGCGAAGTACGAAAAGTTAAGAAATAAATATTGGGGAAGTTTCAGTTCTGTCCATTTGCTTTGATTTCCTGGCGATGCGATTTCTTGGTCGTCTGTTATTGTTTCTTCTGTGATCTTCGAAGCGTTCGCCGATTGTCCATTTCGTCGCATTTTGTCACCGTAAATAGCGCTGAAAAACACTAACGTACTGACGCAAACGTCCATGATCCAAAAATTATAGAGGACCATTTTTTTAAAGCAAGAAACGACAACTAAGCTGTCTACTTCTATTGCTCTTGTTGTTCTAAAAGATTTTTTTTTCATTTGAAACAATCTATTATCAAAAGCCGTATTACCTGCTATGACGTCACAGCGTAAAACACTGATCGGTAACAGGCGGTGTTAAATAATAGAAAGGAAACAGCGCGGTCTTTTATGGTGATTTACCGGTAGAAATGACAAGCAATGATACGCCTTAGTTTTAGAGTGCTTAAAAGCGCTCTAAACTTTACAAATTAAATAAAGCGGAACGGCGTAGAATGGTCTTTCGAAAATTATGAGTTTCA
This sequence comes from Cladopsammia gracilis, assembly GCA_022457155.1. Classification (NCBI taxonomy): domain Eukaryota; kingdom Metazoa; phylum Cnidaria; class Anthozoa; order Scleractinia; family Dendrophylliidae; genus Cladopsammia; species Cladopsammia gracilis. Next base: position 965,337 of record JAJGOT010000153.1, on the reverse strand, counting down.
GCAAATTTTAGCAAAAATAGGGCCGTCTTGCTTGCCTTTTGGAATTTTGAAAACTTGGACCTCTCGCAAATTGCGCCCGTCTGGAGTTTAGCCATAACCTTGCAATTCAAGAGAACAGCACTGGTTTAACTGTGTTTACACTAGCCAAAAACTAATTAAAACGAACCATAAGACAAGACAAGACAAGATAATTTATTCAACTCAGCTCAGTTTTACATGACATATACTTTAGGTAAAATTTACATAGGCAACTAAACACAAGTACAGCTAAGGAATAAAAGAAAAATGTAACAAAAAATAGAGAGTGAGTTGGGATCATCCAAATAGCAAAGGCTAATCTAGCCTGAAGCCCTTGTCAATGCACTGTTTTCTCTCTTTGGAGCTCTGTGCCTGGGGCTCGGATTGTTAGAGGACTGTTATAACGAAGTTGTAAGACAATGAACTCGAAAAAAAGTGAAGAACACAACTCGTTTAATCGCTAACAACATGAGCTAACAGAACTGAACGCGGGAAACCATCCGGGAACTTTACCCTGAGCGGGCCCCGGGAGCCTGGGACTAATAACATCGTTACAACTGTGTCTTCGGCTTGGATTTTTACACCAGGGTCTCGACGTCTCCAGGATTTGAAAATTCGCTACTCTTTATTGCTTAGAGCCGTTTCCAATTTAGTGCCGTAAAAACCAAAACCAAAGTAATCGCGAAATTACTTTTGATACTCAATTGAAAACCGGCGCGCTCTATTCTTTGTTTATCAGTCGTGTACGTAGCTGTAGCTGACAGGCGATTTCGAGTGTCAAAGCTGTTACGATGCCAAGGCCGCCTGCGTCTTGCATGTATCGACAGTTGTTACTTTATCTTCTTTGGATCATGAAAGCATACTCTTTAACCTTGGGGGCGAGGGCTGAAATACGAATATTTTGGTTTTATCAAGGTAAATTGGCAACCAAAAATCAAAAGCGGACGTTCGAGGGCTACCCTACAATTTCTGCGCCAAAACGTTGGAACACTGTGTGTTGGATGGTGTATAAATGGTGGTTCCCTCCCTCCCCACCTTTCAATGTTGTTGGAAAAAAGGAACGAATACGCGCATTCATTGTGTGATTCAACACTGAAATAGGGAAAGCTAGGGGGGGGGGGGGGGTAAGGATGTTCCAACGACTTCTGACAATGATTGTAGCCTGTGTACACTGCCGCAGCGCTAGCACTTCGTCGGAACGAATCAAAATAGTAATAAAACACGATATTTTGGTGCCGCTTTGCTTTTCTTCGTTTTGTAAAACTTGCGAAATTTAATTAAATGTACTAGGTTGAGATAAATACGGCGACGTTATGAGCTATCTCTCTTCAGGGGCGTACTGGGGTGGGTGGGTGGGGGGGGGGGGGGGACTTCAGGAGCTTCCAGGGATTTCGGAACCCCTCTTTTCTATAAATAAAGAATTGAGAAAAGAATCTTATAAAAAAATCGAGAAAGAAACAGACTACATTTAAATTTGAAAACGAGAAACGGAAAGTTTGTGCTATTTTACGTAGTTGTTGTATCTCTTAAAAAAAAAATATTTTCCCTCCTGAACGTGACATGTACATGCGTTTCAATGTCCTTGTAACTGAATAGACAATATTCGTATTCTCGGTACGTATTGAACTGGAACGAGCGTGCAGTCGAGGCTAATGCGGGGGAATATTATTATTATTATTATTATTATTATTATTATTATTAATAATAATTATTATTATTAATAATAATAATAATAATAATAATTATTATTATTAATAATAATAAGAAGTAATAATTATAATGTATATACAATTAAAATATGTAACATGTACAAATTATATAGTGAAACAATAGGTAGAGGTAGTCTCTAAGAACTGCAAAGGTTACAGTAGCTATTAAAAATATTTGCATGTGGAAATATTTGCACGTGAAAAGATTTCCCCGCATGAGCCTCCACTGCACGCTAGTTCCAGTTCAATACCGAGAATACGAATACTGTCAATTGTCTTGTCTGGCCGATTTCGGACGAGATGGAACTCTCGGGGTTCGCCTGTACCAGTCTGATAACTGCAATTCACTTCCGGCTACATGTTAATTGCCTCCGTTTCAAAGTCTTTCCCTCGCTGCTTTCGTTTGCAACATGTGACGATCAATAACACAAGTAAGATAACAACCAGCGCACAAAACAGCCCTGTTAAGATGGCAAGAACCATCACCAGTTTATCTGAGGAAGAAAGAAGAATAGTGAATGTGCCAGCCTGTGCACAGTCGTCTCTACGTCCTTTCCATGTCGGAGACGTCTTCGCGTTGGCTGGCTGGTTCACACGCAGCTAGGCGAATACACGTGTGAACAACCATAACGCAAACGCAAACGTAAATACACTCTTAAACTACCATAACGCAAGCGCAAGCAAATACAAGCTCAAACTGCCACTAATGTCCAAAAATGCAGGCAAGTATTGTTTAACGAGTACTTCATATTTGACAGAGTTGTTTGTCGTTTTCATATTACTTCATGTGACAGAATTTTGTGTGTTCTTGTGAACTTTTATAGGTGCGGACACTTTGTGATGCCAGTCATGGAGTAGCGGCGTGACCCTCTGCCTGCATCTCTGGGCACCATGTATCTCTAACTACTACTGAAAACGCAAACGCAAGCGCAAGCGCCGACGCAGGTAATAAAATTTTTGACATTTTCTTGCGCTTGCGGTTGCATTTCACAGTGTGAACCGGAACAACGCAAACGCAAGGTGAACCAGCCATAAGAGCGTACTTTACTTAACGAAGTCTGAGATTAAAGTGCTTCACACCAAAGCACCACTATCCCTAATGCTATTGTCACGTACGGACATTGCTACGAGGCAATGAAATAGCTACCGCGTAGCATGACATTTTTGCGGGTTTTAATGATTTTGGCGGATTTTGTGGATCGCCCTCCGGATCCGCAAAAATAAGTTCCAGCAGAAAAAAAATAAATCGCAAAATAATACTCCGCATTTACTCCCTTCAGTCAAATAAAGAACTCTGCTTTTTATGTAAAATTGCGTTACTGGGACGATATCGAACGAAAGTAATAACTATTAAGTAATGATCTGCGTAAGATGGAAAGTGCTGAACGGCAATGCACGATGGAATGTCAACTTTTTTTCATTGTTGCAACTAGTGATCTCATTGGCCTAATCTCAATAACCGCTTAAAATCAAGATGCATTTTGTCTAGTTTTTTTAAGGTTTCAAGTAATTTGAGACCCAATCGCACAACATGTAATTTTTAAAAGATATTGTATTTGGGGAACTTCATCAAAGAGGCAAAATTATGAGCTATTGTCGTCTGCTTTTCTGATTGGTTAAGGGCGATAATTTTCTAAAATGAATATGACGCAAATGAATTTTCTTTATTTTTATACTGAAATATAATTAAGAACCATCAGCCCCTCATCTATTCTATTCTATGTGGGAAGGAGCCAATGCCGCAGAACAACTGAATGATCGGGCGCGAAGTTTACGGTAGTTCTTATGTGCAGCATTACTTAACATCGATTTTTAATAGAACACTGAACAGTTTTTTTGTTTCAATAGTAATAACAGTATTTTCATGAGCATGGCAGAGGGCAGGGGTAGGCTTTTTGTTTGATTTTGTTGTTGCGTCAGTCCTTTAGGTCCAGTACTGTATATAGAATTCAGTGGGGTGTCTCGAACTATAGTTAACATTGATTTTTAATAGAAAACACTATTTTTACTTCAATAGTAATAACAGTTTTTTCTTTAGTATGGCTGAGGGCAGGAGTAGGCTTTTGTTTGATTTTGTTGTTGCGTCAGTCCTTTAGGTCCAGTACTGTATATAAAATTCAGTGGAGTGTCTCGAACTATAATTAACATTGATTTTTAATAGAAAACACTATTTTTACTTCAATAGTAATAACAGTTTTTTTCTTGAACATGGCAGGCGGCAGGGGTGGGCTTTTTGTTTGATTTTGTTGTTGCGTCAGTCCTTTACGACGGTCCGGCTGTATCACCTTCGTAGAGTTAATAGAAGTAAGTGGAATATCTATAATTGTTATATAGCTGGAGTTTTTCTCAATATAACGCGCGCGTTGATTGGTTGATTCATCGTCACATGACATCTAACAAACAAACTGTTTTTCCGCCAATTGTCCTAAGCGGGCAACAATTTTAACGTCAGAGGGTAACATTGCACTGTTGCCCGCTAGCGCACGTGATCAGACCGTGACAAAGGTGGCATGATTATGATGGATCGAGTGCTCGGCGCGTTTTTCAAACTGTCTTAATTGTGTTGTGTTTTTTTTTTGTGTTGCTATATAACAAATCAATTAATGACTAATCCCTCGGGAAACAGTGAATTTTGTTTCCCTCGATTCTCGATGTTTCCCTCGACTTCGTCTCGGGAAACATCGAGATTCTCGGAAAACAAAATTCACTGTTTCCCTCGGGACCAGTCATTAAGTGTTTACTATAGAGCGTGCCGTAACTCGACAAGTGATAAAATTGGAAAATATTTAAATTTCCTTCCTTGTCAATGTTCTGCTGCTTGAACAGCAAATCGCAAAAATTAGGTCCCAGCAGTCATCTCGAACCGCAAAAAAATTGTTCCGGCAAAACACAAAAAAATCGCCAATCCGCAAAAATGTCATGCTACACAGTAGTTATTGTTCAAAATGCGTGTCTACCTCTCACAGAATATAGCATTTTCCAATTGAGTGACGTAAAATCAAAACCAAAGTTATTACTCTAGCCAATCCCAACAGACACAGACAATCCACTGAGCGAATCAGAACTCGTAGCACATACATAGCGCGAAAACGCGTCCGAGCAAGTCACGATTGGTTTTGGTTTTACTTCCGATTGGTCCAGAAAGTGGCGCGAGATTTTTCAGCCAATCACAAAGCGTAGTAATGCAAAACCAAAGCATTAATTCTCGGAATTACTTTCGACACTCGATTGGAAATCGCTCTATCTTCTATGCTTACGATCATTTAAAAATTTAAAGAGGAGGATTATTCGAGTGCACAAACATTTAAACTGAGATTTGCAGACCAATTTTAAGCCATTTTTATCGTCGCTAAGTATCTCAAAACACACCATAATTAATGTTATTAAGACATAACTGTAAAAGTGAGTATTATGATTCTCAGTTTTCGGTTTTGAATTCAAACTACCGATGACTCGAACCCAGCCTTAGAACTGATGGAAGACCGGCTCAAAGCCATTCTGTTGCAACTTGCAACAAGAATTGACCCGTGTTATAGAGTGTTTTCACTCACGTGGTCTGCAGCTATGCTAATTTATTTGAACAAAACAAGTGTCTGCATGAGAAAAGAGTTCAATCCCCACAGCATTAGCTTGGGACACCAATATGGCCGCCGTTTTATTGTTTTGGGACACCAACATGGCCGCCGTGACGTCATGTGAAAACACTCCATAGAACATTTATTTATCAATAAACTCCTCTGTGCAATACTAAAAAAAAAAATCCAATAATGACCCAAGAGGTCAGAGGATTCAAAGAGGGTCACATACTTTTATTGTCGTCCATTTGGTCAGTTGTGGTCGGTGTGTGACTAGCCGTGGTAGGCTCCACTGCTGCCTGACTCGGAAGAAACTCATTCCACAGCGCCATCTTTTCTCGACGCATTTTGAATCTTACTGTTAGATTAGGACTTAGCCCCAGGTATTCCCCTTTGTCAGCTGTGTACTGGGGCCAAGAAAGCCCCAATGGCGTCGGATTGTTTGGATTTCTAGGTGGCATAAAGGTATTACATTAGTGTGATTAAACAGAACCACCTTGTACAGCATAACAAACAGCACGACAGGAAAGTACTGCGCAGTAGTTTTAATTTAAATGGTCACATTTGAGGATTTTATCCACAGACTCAAAAGGTAGAACCACCTTGCACAGCATAATAAACAGCACCACAGGAAAGTACTGCTCAGTAGCTCCCGTTTGAATGGTCACACTTTAGGATTTCATCCACAGACTCAAAAGTTAGAACCACCTTGTACAGCATAATAAACAGCACCACAGGAAAGTACTGCTCAATAGCTTCCATTTGCATGGTCATGCTCAATGGCGTAGCTGGGGTGCCCGTGATCCCCCCTTTGTGAGATAATTTTAGTAACACAGCGTGGATGTCGAAATGGTAATCTGGTAAGTACCCTGGGTGTGACATAGTGTGAACCCCTCCCCCTTCCCCCACCCCCCCCCCCCCCCCCCCTTTTTGAAAAATCCTAGCTACGCCCCTGACATTTTAGACTCAAAAGGTAGAGCCATCTTGTACAGCATAATAAACAGCACTACAGGAAAGTACTGTTCAGTAGCTTTAATAATTTGAATGTTACACTTAAGGATTTCATCTCCAGACTCAAAAGGTATAACCACCTTGTACAGCACAATAAACAGCACCACAGGAAAGTAATGCTCAGTAGCTTTTATCAATTTATTTCAATGGTCACACTTTAGGATTTCATCCAGACTCAAATGACGAGAGCGCCCGTAAGGACATTTTCGAAAATCACCCTAAAATCTACCAAAATCTCGTTTGATGGGCGTAGCTCAAATTGATCTTTATCCCAAATTATACCAATCCTACAACAGCACATGAACTGACACTTTGAAATGTTTCGGCTCAAATCCCTAAAAGGTACCGCGATAATTCTAACGGTGGTAATTTTAGAGTTTAGCACCCTAAGCGGTACCAATCTACAAATTTTAACCTCTTGTCATTTTTATATGGGAGTGCTTCGCCCTCTCCCTGGGCTCCCGTTACCAGCGTCCTATAGAGTGGTAAACTTACCCTGTTTTAGCAAAATTTGTCCACATTGTAATAATGTCCTTGCTAAGTTCTATTTCGGCTGCAGTTGTGAGGTTCTTGGTCATGACAAGCGGACTTCCGAAGGTATACAAAACATCCGCTCTGTGGTACACCCCAAACCACCCAGGCAATGGAAACGGGATGGCGGGGAAAACTTTGGGTGCTATTTCAAGCTGATAAAAGAACGTTGGAGCTTCCTTCTTTACGAACGCGTCCGCTGACTGTATCGCGGGAGCTTTGAAGGTCGAGTCTGAATGAATGTCCATGAACTGCTGCCGTAGCAAATATGGATCGCTGGCATTGGACCAATCAGTGTACTGGTAGATGAGCATTTCCGGGATTTGTGGGGTCTGATGTCGAATCCAAATTCGTTTGGTTATCTCCTTTTTGAATAAATCCCTTGGCATGCCGTTGGAAACGCTGTCCATGACCCCTCTCATGACACCTTAAATGCAATGCATTGATGTGCTTTATTAACCCTCGGTCGTACAAGGGGGGGGGGGGGGGGGTGGGGTGCCACCCACCCATATTTTAAAGACAATTTAAGATTAGCACATGCCGTTTTCAGTAGCTGTTCGTTTATCCTTGAGGCACAGTTTGGTAAAGTTTAGCGACAACCGGTTGCTATGGTAACGATATATGACGTCATAAGTAACATGTTGTCAACCCATTTTTGAACAAAAATGCGTGTTTTAACCTTTTTTCAGTGAAAAAACATATAAAGTGCCCCCCCCCCCCCCCTCCCCCCCACCATTGTACCACGGTTGCGGTATAAGTTTGCGTGTACGTCCAAGGGTTAAGCTATTGTTATGGTCATACAATACAATATAATGCTATGCATAAATTTGTCAGAGTATTGGACAACCCTCAAGGATTAAGTTACTCTGACCTGGGACACCAGACATAAAGATTGAGCCGTCATCTCGTGCCACTCCGATAATTATATTAGTCTTGTTGAACTTTCCAGCTTGAAGGAGTTTGACAGGAGAATCTGTCGAGAAACAATACGCATAATTAGATGTGACCAATAATCCCAGAGTGTTCGGCCCAATGAAAAACGAATCGAGCTTAGTTATTCTACAAAGAGCCGAGTAAATGAGAACCCGCGGAATTCGAACGGTTACTTTTCGGGATACTTATATATGTAAAAAAAGAGAGAGAGAGAGAAAAAAAAAAACACTAGAGATTTGTTTCCAGGCACTGCCGGGTCTTTGCATGTGGTCGGCCATATTTGTTGTTCTTGCTGGTTCTTTCACAAACAGTAATAACGTCATTGTGGCTTTGTTGTTGCGTTGTTGCTAGGCAATAGCCTGAGTGGCAGGCGCCGGTTCATTTTTTCGCGGAATTTCCCACGACGTTCTGGAATCTATCCGCATACGCTGGTCCCGGCCACACAAATTCACGATCCGCGCGTGACGAGTTCCGACAGTTTTGAAATAAACTTTGGTACGCTTTAACCCTCACCTGGCGAGGAATGATACAAAAGAATAGCACAATTACTTAAGTAATGATCCGCATAAGAAGGAAAGTGCTAACGGCAATGCACGATGGAATGTCAACTTTTTTCATTGTTACAACTAGTGATCTCATTGGCCTAGACTCAAAAACCGCTAAAAAGTTAAGGTTCAAGGTGCATTTTGTCCGATTTTTTAAAGGTTTCAAATAATTTGAGACCCAATCGCACAACATGCAATTTTTAAAAGAAATTGTATTTGAGGAAGTTCATCAAAGAAGCAAAATTATTAGCTGTTGTCTTCTGCTTTTCTGATTGGTTAAGCCGGAACATTTCCAAAAATTTATTTGACGCAAACGGATTTTCTTTATTTTTATACTGACATATAATTGTGAACCATCAGCCCCTCCTCTATTCTTGGACTCAAAGAAATTCTAAGTGAGAAAGAGCCAATGCCGCAGAACAATGAAGTTTACTGTAGTTCTTATGTGGAGCATTACTTAAAACGTACCTGGCAAGAAGTAACCATCCACCAGCGGTCCCCATGGCAACTGAGTTGGCGGTGAAGATACATTAAGTTGTGCAGCCAAAACTTCTTGGACTGTTCTCGTTTTGGCACATGGTTTGAGTGAATTAAAGTCACAGCCTATAGCGTCAGCAAAACTCCTGTAGTACAATTGTAAATTTTAAGATAGAGGGCCACTGGTTCGTCAGTGAAAACTTTTAAGTGTCACCCCCTATAAATAAAGTTGTTACCTCACCTTTCCTTACCTTTAAGGTACCGCGACAATTGTAACAGTGATCATTTTAGATGAGTACTCTAAGCGGTACCAATCTACGAGCACCCCCGTCATTTTTATATGGGGGGGGGGGGGGGGGGGGTTCTCGTCGTACCTTTTAGGGGTCAAAATTTATAGATTGATACCGCTTAGGGTACTAAAATCTAAAATGACCACCGTTAGAATTATCACGGTACCTGTTAGCGTATGAGCCGAGAAAATATGACAGAATGTACGAAATGGGTTGTTTTAGAATCGGTACCTCTTAGGGGGAAAAAATTATTTTGAACCACGCCCATCAAACAAGATTTTGGTACCTTTTAGGGTGTTTTTCGAAAATTTCCGACGAGCACCCCCGTAATTTTTTTATGGGAGTCTCCCCAGGAGTTTTAAAATCGTTCAAGTTGGGACGCTGTCTGATCTCTAAGGGGATTCACAGAACAGATCCCCTGCACTGTAAGCTACCTTTGGCGTATTCCGTTCTCGGTCTGGGAATGTGACAATTTGACTCAGAGTTTCTAAGATTATGTGTGTGTATATCTGAAATATTGGTAAAAATCTGCCTCAAATCATAACTTTACCTTGCTCGAGAATCAGCTTCGTTTCTTTCCAATGCTGAAGAAATGGCTGCTGCCGTTCCACTTTGCATGATAACGTTTTGGTACAGACCGCTGGCAAGCGGGGATAGCATTAACAAGGCAACGCACATGCCTCCAGCCGATCCCCCAAATATCGTTACTTTGTTGGGATCGCCGCCAAACCTAATCAGTTGAAAATATGAAGACATAAATGAGTGAGTGTGGAGTTGTGCCTCATGTGTCCGGCATCGCACGTAAGTATTGTTTAACAGATACTCCATATTTGACAAAGGTATTTATCATTTTCGTGCGGAGGGTGGGGAAGGGGGGGGGGGGGGAGGAGTTGGGGCGCGAAAAGGGACACACAAAAAAACGCACCCATGCCTTCTACGCACGCTAAATCGCGTTCTGTTGAACTTTAAAAGATGAGGACACTTTGTGATGCATATAATGGAGAAGTGTGGCCCCCTCTGCATGCAAGCCTGGACAAAAAAATCGGCCATTTTTTAGTTGCAATCTATTTAGTTCTATTTCCATAACTGCCATATGCAGCCAAAGACACTTACAACTGTATTTATAGTTTCAGTGCACTAATATATTTAGGTTATCTTTAACAAATCTGAAGCATTATGTTTAGCTTTCCATTAGTCTAAAATAACTTCCTCGCGGTTGGGTTGCGTGACTTTGGTAAAACTATCCTGCAAGCAAACTCTCGTGGGAAAAAAATACGGTGAAACCTGTATTAAGCGGATACCCTCGCGACCCTCGTTAGTATCCGCTTAATAGAGGGGTCCGCTGAATACAGGTTCGTTTTCCAGTATTAAAAATATGGGTAGGAAATTTAGGGACCCAAGCAGCTGTTGTGCGCTTTATAGAGGGTGTCCGCTTAATACAGGTTTCACTGTATCCTGCAACCACGAAAGCCAGATTTATGGCTTTGTTTTATTTTTGGCCAAAAATTACTGCAGCGGTAGAGCTAAAAGAGACAAGATCCCCCCCCTCCCCCCCCCAAGTTTTATGGTTTGCCCTTCACAATGCAATGGGAAGCAATCCTAGGTCACGCCATATCAAAATTCAGAAGCATTAAACAAGAGTACAGTCAGTGTATTCTTGGTTATGGTTCATTGCGACTCCGTGATTAATTTGAATAATTATGTGAAGTGGTTAAATACAAATATATAGCTGCTTTCAATCAAGGAAGCTCACTATGGAAATCGTGGTGCTGAACTATTAAAATGCATTTGTTATTACTCAATAGTAGCTAACACATGCATGAAACAGCAAACTTTATGACATAAAATTGAACAGCGGATTAGTTATTCCCATGCTGACTTGCTTTAGTAAATTTGAATATAAAAGCAGCATCGCATATCCACTTGTTGATCCAAACTTAACTTCCATCCATATATCGCGCTAGATTAAACTTTTAAGCTCTCCTATTCCTAATGACCCAAAATCAACAGTCTAGCTGAGTCGAGATTCCTTATGAGGCTATGGTTGAAATCCTCTACAGTTTTGCTGGTTTTTCAATTTTCAAATGCCAAATTCACTTGCCGCGTCACGCCTTTTAACTAGGTCTGTTTATATGATAACGTAAGTGACAACAAAGGCTGAAGTTTCGCAATACAGAGCATAGCCCGCGTAGTATGCCAGCGGTCTCGATTGACATACAGCCAGCTTATACAATTAACCCTTTAACTCCTAAGAGTTCCTAAAAACAAAATCCAAGAACAATTTCAAATTTCATGTTGTAAAATATTGAAAAAACAAATGGTACTGTGTAAAAGTACTGTCCCAGAGGTTTCATTTGAATGGTTACACCATAGCAGCTCGTACGACATACCCAAAAGTTTGAACTACACCATGTCGCCATTATCAGTGCGTAAATTGCCCGGTAAATTGACTGTGATCTGAGAGTGAGAGGGTTAAAAAAGTGTTTACCTTGCGATGTTTTTATTCACCCATTTCATGGCTTCAAGCTGATCCATCAAGCCGTAGTTTCCTCTCATATCGCCTCTATTTGCGGCACTCAAGAATCCCAAAGCTCCCAGTCGATACGCCGCCGTGACTACAATCACGTGTCCTTCGGTCGCAAGCACGCTGCCGTCGTAACCTAAAGTATCTCCTAGTATAAACGCCCCACCGTGAAACCATAACATGACAGCAAGGGCAGAAGAGTTTGTTGCATTTCCAGGGAGGAACACATTGACTTGCAAGCAATCTTCGCTCATAAGCGAACGTTTAGCTGCAGGCAGATTCGGTTGAGGACAAATCTTGCTCGTTTTGTTTGCATGCAGTGTTGAAGCCCATTTGTCCGGTGCGACCGGGTGTTCAAAGCGTTCTGCTTTGGCAAAAGGGATTCCTAAGTAGCTTATCACAGTCTTGTTCGTTGAAAGCTTTTTTATAAATCCACTGACAGGCCCATAAGCTGTTGTTATTGATGTATGAGCCATTGAGGTCAAACACTGAAGTTGTAACGCCACGATTGTGCAGACTAAACAGGCGACAAAAGAAGCCATCATTATAAGTCAACAACACTGACAACAATTCAGCGCTGGGATAACGAACATTTGCTGAGGTTTAAAGTTTGAAGCGTGCGATTTTTAGCTCGCTTTATCAGACGATCACACGGTCGACTGACCGAAGTATGTAAATTAATTTCCTCCTTGAAAACCTGAAACCTCTTGAACAATATCACGCAATCTGATGCTCCTCCGGACTAAGGGACGGACCATTAGAAAAGTGATGGGGGGGATGGGGGATTTTCAGCTTGCACGAATTTTTTTTTCGCCCACTGCTTGTGCAGGATTTTTTTTTGCAGGTGAAACCCTCTGCACGAATTTTTTTTTTCAGACAATTTGCGAAATTATTAAATTTGATCAGAGGAAGCATGTCAAAAAATGTCCACTTGCCAAACATTTGTGGCTGAGATGTGGGCACTTTGGTTTTAATTTCTCCATACAAACCCTTCTAGTAAATGTTGCGTCTGTTCCTTCAGTTTAGAACCGGTGCAAAATTAGAGAGGTTTGTATAGGACGGTACCAAACTTTGAAGGTCTATATCTTTTCTATTCATGCCAACAAGTTGAAATTTTGTGGTTGATTATACAGCAGCAATCCATATCAAAAGATGGAATTTTGAGGCTTGATAAAAATAATTTGTGAGATCACACTTTAAATACCACTCTATTATATTTATGTCAAATACATTATGTCAAATATTTATATTTATGTCAAATACATTAATATCCTTGATCGACCTCCTCTCACATTTTTTTCTATCACGTTATGATGTTTCTGACCAACTTGTATTATGCATGTAAGTAACTATCTAGTTTTATAATAGTCTGGTTCCCATATTCTTGGATGACATTACTGATAGTATGCAGTGTACAGTGTATGTTGCAGGTACACTGGCTGCCAATGAAAACCAGACTTCGTGCTATTATTTTTTTTTTTAAGTAGTAGTGTTGCTGTTGATGTTGTTGATCAGTTCATGTTGGTAACAGTTAAACTTTTAACAATCACAGTGACTATAACTTTTTATCAATGAACTTTTTTAATTGTGTTATAGAATTTTTCATCAAGGGGACCCCTCTAATTTTATTGTGGGCACAAATGATTTTTTTAAATTAAACAAATATTAATATGTTAAAAATTTATTTAATACTGAAACTGTTTATGGATAATTACATGTATTTATCATATTTATTATAGATAGATAGTTTATTGAAGTTAAACCGGCTTACAGCCCCAGAGCCAGCTGAATTTAATATGCCAACTTTCACAAAATATGGATGGACTATAATACAGCTAAAAAAATCTATCATTTGTAACAATAATGTGGAATAAAACTTTAACAGAAATAAAAACACACTGCGGTTATAAAATGGCAACTGAAATTTGCGCTTTCCGGCTGTTGAATTGAAAATATGAATTCATTATATCACCTGATAGTTGTCATTTCATGCAGTGTGAGGTAAACACTTATATCAACACTATCACATGTCTTTATTTATAAATAATAGTATAGGAAGGCCCCAAGAATGTTTTGAATTTTTAAAACGCCAAGAGTGCTATTTTCAATAGGCACTTTGGCAGCTTTTATATATTAAATAACGTACGACCACAATAGGACTTCTCCTTCTGCATGAATTTTTTTCCTTTGTCTTGAACTTTGCACGAATTTTTTTTCCTGGCATTTTCCCTTGCACGAATTTTTTTTTGTTTTTTTCCCCATCCCCCCCATCGCTTTTCTAATGGTCCGTCCCTAAGCTGCCTGAAGAACTTTGGTTTACACATTTTAACCCTTCGACTGTAATTTCAACTTTATTTGCTTCCATCACACACTACAAAAATAAATATTATATCTTATCTAGCCTGTTCCAGGCTCCGAGATGATGGGGAACGCGCGAAGTAAAAAAAAAAGAGAGAGAGAGAGAGAGAGAGAGAGAGAGAGAGAGAGAGAGAGAGAGAGAGAGAGAGAGAGAGAGAGAGAGAGAGAGAGAGAGAGAAAAATCGCTGGGGAACTGGAAGAGGGGAAAAAACAGTTGAAAAGATGAATGCGGAACAGACCAACAGTTTGTGCTATAAGGCAAAGGTATAACCTGTACAGTTTTCCAGTGCCGTAGTTATATTTACAGTGTACTGCAGTAGCTTCATACAGGCATTAAAGTGCAAACGTTATTTGTTTTAAAAGGATCCGGAAATACGTAACACCGTTACAAAACAATTATTAACTATACCTCGACATAACGAACATTTTGGTTGTTTTCCCGCAAATTCGTTATAAAGAGGTTTTGGATATAACGAACCCTCGATATAACGAACCAATTAACCCAGTCCCTTGGCAATTCGTTAAATCGAGGTTCCACTGTGTTGTTGTTGTGAAAATGACGTATTCACGTGTACATTCGACACGAATACCTGTACACAAAAATTTACAAATCAAATTCCGCAATTTTACCAGTTTCATTCGATCAATTCCATGTAAAATACTGAGTACACTCTTATATATATATATATATATATATATATATATATATATATATATATATATGATGAAGACCGTTATGGTCGAAACGTCGAGCAAATAAACCAGCAAAGCTACATTGGAGTTGGACTCTTGACCCTCACATTTTCGTTTATATATATATATATATATATATATATATATATATATATATATATATATATATATATATATATATATATATATATATACATATATATATATATATATACATATATATATATAAGAACCGTTTTTATAAAAAAACGTCGAGGTTCAGGGTGCAGGATTGGCCAAAATTTTAAGAACGTGCAAAGAACGTCCCGCGCTGAGATTTTGTTCCGGCTCGGCTAGCGACATAAAGACATAAGAACGTTTTTAGGCCCAAAGCAAAACAAAAAAATCAAGAACGTTGTTGTTGTTGTTGTTGTTGTTGTTGTTGTTATTTTTTTTTTGGGGGGGGGGGGGGGGGGTGGGGGGGGGGGGGGGGTGAACCTATTTTGCCCGTATGAAAGTCGTGACGTCATGTATGATGATTCTAGCACCCGTTGACATTTAACTTTTCTACCACTGTGAAAGATCCGAGAATGAGCTTCTACATGTCGCATTCTTCGCACTTCACACGGTACCGATAAGATCTTTTACGAGACTTTGACGAAGACATACTTTAATCGACCAGTGACCAACCACGCACACTGTCCTAATAAGCAAGATGGCCGCCAAATGT
Organism: Cladopsammia gracilis; assembly: GCA_022457155.1. NCBI lineage: Eukaryota > Metazoa > Cnidaria > Anthozoa > Scleractinia > Dendrophylliidae > Cladopsammia > Cladopsammia gracilis. The sequence goes on along the minus strand of JAJGOT010000153.1, from coordinate 949,964 downwards.
TATACTTAGTTTCATTCCCTGCGCAGTCTACATTATCATTCCCGCCCTTGACGGATCACAACGCAAATTTGTCGTTCTATGCCTGCTCACGCTGTTAGCATCTAATGGAGCTATCACATGAATGACATGATCGATGTAGTATAGAGCTCGATTAGAAAGTTAAGTGAGTAATACGAGGTACGGAAATAAAAACATTTATTTCACAAAATAATTCAGTAATTTTACTGTGTCTGTCGTGCCCGACTAGTCGACCAGATTTGCCTGAATAATACCCCCCCTCCCCCAATCGTAAAACCCCTCCGACTCGTACGCCCAACGCCTATGGACGTTCTTATATAAAAATAGATTAGTTTTGTGCCATCCGATATATTGTACAATGTTCGCAAATAGACTATTTTGCTAATGTTGTGTTCCCAGTGCATCTTGGGTGGTTCTACTCCTTTGTGGGGGCAAACGGCCAAAATTAAAATTTCAAATTACCTGCCAAACTGGTCGTTTGCCCCCACAAAGGACTGGAACTACCCAAGATGCACTGGGAACACAACATTAGCAAAATAGTCTATTGCACAAATGTCAACTTTCCTACAAACCAGTGTTTGATTATTTACATAATAGGCCATTTGCACGATGGCGTCATTTGACTACAACTACCAGAATTCATTTCGTTTTTCCTTTCTTATTTAAATTTTGTAATCCCAGTGCGGTTTAAATAACAATGGCCTTAATTTGCACTACAAAACAAAAATCTGAAGGATTCTGGTAGTTGTAGTCATATGACGTCATCGTGCAAATGGCCTATTATGCATACAAAAAAAAAAGAACACTGAGCATACACGTATTGTTATCGATACATGCATCTTTTAACGACCACTAATTTAAATTAGTTCCTTTATATAGAAGGTATCATATTGGACGGTTATACAATTAACTAACTAATATCTTAAATATTGCGGATGTAATTGCGCGTATATCACATGTGACATCGAGCTCGGAAAACAAAATTCACTGGCAGTTTCCCTCGGGACCAGTCATTAAGTGTTTAATGTTGTCTTTTCCAGTGAATCGAAGTGAACAAGGCCGGATTTTGCGAGCAAACTAGAAATGTGAACGCCATTATTTCTTTTGTGATGTCCTTTGTTTTCAGAAATGCGTAAATGAATATTGACCCGGGATATTGACCAAACCGAACGGTAGATCAAACCAAAATGGCAGGCATTTGTCGCTGTTATTTACCATCAAGAAGGGGCCTAAAGCGAAACAACAGACTACTTAAAATTCTGCTTCTTGTTATCGCAATGACTGTGATCGCTTGTCTTCACCTGATTATTTTGCCAGCGGCCAGTGGAGGATACAACGACGAATGCTTCTTACCTGATGAAAAACGCCGAATTTTAAGGACCATGGTCCAGAATATTTCACGGGTATTTGACACGTTTGGCGTTCAATACTGGCTTGACTACGGTGAGTTTTTGTATTGTTTTGTCTCGTTTATTATTATCATTGCTATTATTATCATTGTTTGTAGTACCGTCGGATGCTTGCACTGAAACAGATGGACAAAATATTTTGTTTTTTTAAGATGCCATGACATGCGCTGCGTCCGTGTGTCGATGAGGCAAACGACTGAAGCCTGATTTTCGCTGTAGCGACTAAAAAGCATACGTATGAGACAAGAATTGAAATATAGTTTTATGATAAAGTTAAACGCTGAAATGTTCTTATATTCCATAAAAAAACCTATAAATGGTAAATCTGCCAATTTCAGCATCACTATTTGCAAGAATTTTTTTTTACCAAAATGCTTGAATTTTTTTTAACGTAATTTCTTGTGCCCGATTTTTTTTTTCTCTTATTAAATTTCTTCTGCAGGATTTTTTTGGAATAAGGTGTATGTTGTCGTCAACGTTGCGTTGCAAGTCAGCATCTTAAGTATAACACGTGTTTTTTTGTGAATTCGTAACACTCGAATTCAACATAAAAGAAATTAGGAAGATTGTATATAAATAAATGAGATTAACTATTGAGCACATCATAATACAGCCGTAGAAAATTGTTCTTTTTTTCCTAAGGTACCCTTCTCGGTGCTTATCGGATTGGTGATGTTCTTCCTCATGATCACGATGCAGATATATCATTTATGTTAAGCTCAAATACTTCACATGCTTTCAGTAAATTGGAAAAGACGGGCATCCAAGCAAATGGCTTAGCGGCGAGATACAGAAAGGTGTCTTTTGACTTTATCAGATGGAGAGCTGAGAATAAAACTATCCATGGGAAAACGGAGGTAATATTACACAAATTCTATCCGTCGTCGGTGAGGGACAATATAATGGTGCGATACCACCACACGCTGGAATCCTTTCCACGGTCCTGGGTGATACCTTCAGCGAGAATCAATTTCTATGGGGTCGATGTTGCAATTCCTAACTCACCAGAGCGGTTATTGGCATTCAGATATCCTTATACTTACGGAACGTTCGGATTTCAATTTCCTTATAAGTGGAAGTGTTGGGTGCCCTGTTGGCTAAGAAAAAGCAACGGATGCTAAGATTTGAGGCGTTGTTGTTTTCTGCAGGCGAAACGAGATCCATCCAAGATCCTACGCACGAGTGCAAATTGGCGTAACAGACGCCTTTTTTTACAGGTATGGGATATCAGTGTTTGCAAGAATCCGCTTAATCGGGACGATGTCATTTATTTGCCGCATGAGTATTTAAATTAACTTAAAAGGACAAGACATTTTTTATAAGCTCAAATTTGTATTTTTCTTAATACGAATACGCGTTCTTTGTAAATTTCTTATCACTACCCTCTGATGAAGGCTGAAGTTTTAGCCAAAACTTTCGGATTTTTAACCAGTGTAAAATTTTATTTGTTATTAACAAGTAATAAAACCAGACGTACATGTACAGGAGGGGCATCTCGTTTATTTATCACGCATAAACAGCCCCATTTCGAAGATAAAGCACAATTAAAGAAGGATTATAGACCTAACGAACGAGAAACTGAAAGAAGGGAATTAACGTTGTCCTTGACATAGCCGTCCTTGGCGCGATCAGTCTTCCAACGACCATGCCGTTTAAACAAACGATCGCTGATGCCAACATTCGCAGCATCAGAGGAATGCGTGTAAGAACTAGGCAATCCTCTATTGTTCTGCGGCATTTCGCGTTCCCCACATACGATTGTTTAGATTTTCTTACTGAGAATGCATTAACCTACGGACAACACGTTTTTGAAATAAAAATAATGTACTGAAACTTTATTTTAAAGCGATATTTCTTTTGTGTGACAAGATTTTATCCAATCACGAGACACCAAAACCTCCAAAACAATGGCCAAGAAAGGCTTCTAATTTCCCATGTTTCCCACATAGAAATTTTGCTGCATTAAAATTCAGAATAGTTTTCACTAAAAGGGAATCAATAAGTAAACTAGAGTGAAATAAATACGCTACCTGATGAAGTGATAGTAAATTTTCATGTTTTAGTCAATGAGGTGAACCGTTTCAACAATATCACAATTAACACCTTTCTGCATTCCTTGCCGTTGGGTTGCCTAGTTCTTACCAGGACCATTACTTAAGCAAAAGCCTACTAGCCCTAGTATATGATATACCTTATTGGTACTAATTTTCGCGTCGCTTTAATTTCGCGATTTTCGCGATTTAAAAAAAATCGCGAGCTTAAAGCGACGCGATAAAAAATTCCCGCGAACTTTAATGTCGCGAAATTTAATACCTCCTATATTTCTTGTTTTCTCAATTTAATGAAGAAACACATGTCTACGTATTGTGTATAACGTGTAAAAGCTCTATGGCATGCCTACAGATGATAAACATAGATACACCCGTTCACTGACACCGAGCTTGCCCTAGAAATTGATTAGAGGCTCAAGAACTTTATGCCAATGGTACACATAGCTCTAGTCTAATTCACGGCTACAATGTAAATATGTTTAATTATACAATTGCAAAGAACATTAAGCATAAGGATAATGTCTTTGACTATGCCTATGGTACACGATGCGGTTTCTATAGTTTGGTTTTGTTATTAGTTGATGATTTTCAGCAATAAGCTAAGAAGTGTAAAATAATAATAAAATTCTCGAAATAAAATGTGTTTTGCTTTTTTTTTTTCATTTTCGCGAAAATTAATTCCCTAAGAAAATAATTTTGCACCCAAATCGCGAAAATAAAGACCCGCGAAATATGCCGACCTTTTTTTCGCGAAATTAAGTGCCCGCGAAAATTAGTACCAATAAGGTAGGTCGCGAACCCAAAGAATAACACGCGTGGACTTTTGATAAACAACATTGCGGAATAAAAAAAAAAAAAAAAATTATGATTCAAACCAGAAAGTATCGTATAGGGACAAGTGACAAGTGACCGAGCCAAAAGAACTGAGGAGCCATCCCTATAAATATCGGTCTTACTGCTTGGAATTTCAAAGTAATTTTAACATACCCTTATTCTTACTAATTTTCGCGCGTACTTAATTTCGCGAAAATTCTGGAGTTGTATTTCGCGAGTACAATTCTGTTTTCGCGATTCCAAGAAAAAAATAAACAAAAGTGTATTTAATTTCGCGATTTTTTCATTTCTTTAATCTCCCAAGCTCTAAAAGAATGTTCACAAAATAGCTGTATAGAAATATCAAGAGTTACGCGCTTTCTACTTTTACGAGGTGGCGTCGTCAACGTTGAGGTTCCCGAGTCAAAGCGCCGAGATCTCCTCGACCTTTATAATTTATGCATTGTTTTCTCATACTGTATGGCATTAAATTTTTCGGTTTCAATTTTCGTGCTCTCTTTTTTATGCGAGTATTAATTTTCGCGAATTTTTTTTTCCAAAACGCGAAAATTGCTGACAGAACAGCCAGGAGGTTTCCCTCGCACAAATTAGAGATAGCTTGATCGAGGCAGTCAAGCAGCTGATAATTAAACTCAAACTGAATTCTGTTATCTTTAAACTGAAGCGAACTAGCCGCCTTAGGGTCTTTTCAATTTTTTCAGCTCGCGCCGAGTCTGGTCTGTATTTTTTTTAAAAAGGTATATTTTAGGAGTCCGGATCATGTTAAGTTTACTGAGCCACCCCCAAATTGGTCTCATTTAGGGGTTTAGTTCATGACAAAGTATCCGACGCTGTACAGCTTTTCTGATACGCATTTGCAGAGGTTAAGCCTAAAACAGTATTGACGGTTAACGTTAAGCATCGCAAACTAACAGCCACACAAAAATAAAACGCCTTCATCTGACATGGTTTGTACTGAATTGAGACAATAACTTGATTTTATTAACTGACAAATATGTCTATAAAAAGAATAGTTTTGGCTGTATACACCTAATTCAATAAAGGTTGCTTTGGCAGTTGTTCATTGGTAATTGGGATTTGGCATTTGGCATACGAAACACAATGTAATGCTTCGCTTGAGTGACCGCCAAACAATAGCTTCCCAATGCCCAATTACCATGACCAAAGCAACCTTTATTGAATTAGGTATACATGTCAAATTGTCGTAGGTGGCGTACCGAAATCATGTTTCGGTGTAAAAGCTAAGGTAGTAGATCCGGTGAATTTCATTTCAGCAGGTTTTTGTCAAACACAACTTTTTTTCTGTTTTGAAACTCAACTGTTTAGTTCTCGCTATTTACATGGCTATAACACCAGAAGCCGTGATTTGCTGCGCCCTCCCTTCGCAAAAACTACTAAATACCAAGGTAGCTTCAGAATAAACGGTGCTCGGACTTACAACACCCTACCGAGAATCATTAGACAAGTAGAGACGCTTAGCGAATTTAAAATCAAGCTAAAGCGCCATTTTAAACAGTAACACCTGCGATACATGTTGCCTCTGTAACTTAAATAATTTTCTAGTTTTAATGTTTTAATGTCTTGTTTTTGTGTTGTGTTAGGGCTCCATTTGAACTAGCTCTGCTAAATTGGATTCCCCTGGATAAATAAATAAATAAATATATATTTGCAAACATCATTAGCAAACGAATTGTTCAAACAATTAAATCGTCAAGTGTCAATCGCAAATCCAATGTCACGATGACTCGATCTGTAGAAACAACAGAACGGTTTCATTTCTAAACCATTAATCCACAGCAGAGCCAGTGAGAAAGAGATCATTCACGTATAAAAATATCACGTATTTTCTAGTTTTAATCCATGCACCGGTGTGCACTTTGAGATTCATAAGATCTGTTGACCCATCATCTTTTAAGCTTATCTTTAACAAATGGCAGTACTGAACTTTAAATTCTTCCCTAAACATTTTGGTTGAATAGAAATGTTAAATCAGATTACGCATCTCTCGATAAAGGCATGGATTGCTCACCAAAGACAACAAAGTAAAAGACACACACACACACACACACACAAAAAGAGAAAATGAGGGAAAGACCAATTTAAAGTCGTATTCTAGAGTACATGCAGTCGAATATTTACACAGTAATTGCAAATCATAACTTTGTAAGTATCAACCTCATGAGTTTAGCTGTGGAATTGAGTTTTACCAGAACTGAATAAAGTATACTTTAGGAGTGCAATTATGCGAAATTGCCAAAAGCTAGGAATTGTCGTTTTTGTTGCAAAAATTAATATTTATTTTGATATTATATATATATTTTTTTAGTTTCCCGTTTTAAAGCGGAAAAGTTTTTTTTTCATTTCAATTCACTTCAGGATATCTTGCGAGCCATGACAGCTTTCTTGTCTAACTTAGATCCGCTTGTCCGCGTTAGTTGCCTTGTCATAAATACCAAACAATTTCCTAGTTGTTTTCATTTCGCTTCATGATATTTTTGCGAGCCAAAACGTTCTTGCTTAACTTACATCCGCTTGTACGTGTTATTTGTCATAAATATCCAAAAATTTCCTACATAGTTTAAGAGCTTTACTATACAAAGCCACACGATCCAGACAAAAAATCCCACCATATGTTATAAAAACAGTAGGATATAAGTCTTAATTATTAAGCTCAGACAAAGAAACCATCACAAGTATATCACGATAATCTTGAACAAACGTTGTTCCATCCATAAGGATATTCGTTGCATTCCTACTGCAATTATCAGGCAAATTTAATGTGAAATTGTGTTTTAGATTGAAAATAAAACGTATGGGACGTGAGTGAGTGATTGGATTTGTAGCTGTGCGGTTTAGGATTAAGTAAAAGATGCCGAACTTTTAATTCCTCTCTTGACATTTTGGTTGAATAGAAATCTCAGTGGTAGAGGCAATTTACAGCTGAATTTAGTTTAGAATTCAAACAGGCATGCGCAATTTCCTCATAATTTCGGCCTTTTGCAAGTTATTGCCTTTCACTAATAAAATCGAGTTGATTCCCATTTGAAATGTCGGAAGAAGATGTCTCAATGATCATTGTTAAAAAATATCTATTCATTATCTTGATAACCATTCGATTGTGAATTTTTTAGAAGCTATATATTGTTAACAAAACGTCATACTGAGAACGTACCTGAAACTTAGGGCGCTTTCCATTTGTCAGAACTGCCCGGCCGGACCGCTCAATTGGTAAATATTATTCCATTATTTGCCAGAACTGGTCGGCCAGACTGGTAAATTTGGAAATAGTATGCACACTTTTGATGGACTTGTAGGAAAAAAGTCTTCAAAAAGATGCATTCTAGTTACAAACGCACTGCTCTGGCCGGCCAGTTCTGACAAATGGTAAGCGCCCTTATTTGAAAAATAGAACTGACGAACACGAGAAAACGAAATAATCAAATAGTATGAGAATTGGAGCTTAAAATTTATCGTGCAAGCCTCTACAAATATAAGCTAAAACAGAACTATTAAATGAATACAAAATGACATATAACATAAAGCAATACAAATTATAAGCCAAACAAAATTTACAGTCGGGATTAATATTATTCACCTTCGATAACAGTATTAAGCACTCGCTGTATGTGCCAAAACATTGCGGAGGAGATGCATTTAATTCTGAAACAAAAAGATACGTCTAAACATACCGATAAGCTGAAACAGAGATGGCTGAAGCGGAAGCTGAAAAAATTAGGCTTGAAAGAAGTAACAGAAAGAAAGAAAGAAACGGATAGGAGGGCATGGAAATAAATGGATGGCTTCAGAGCATTTACATACAATTTAATATTTGTTTTACTCTTAATCCATTATTTTCTGTGAGGTGGGGGACAATTTTACTTTGTTATTTATATCTTAAACACCACGAGCTCTGAAAACAAACTTAAATCCTCCAATGACTATGCCTAAATCCCGTCTCATGACGCCTTTATCTGTAAAAAAACAATAGGAAAAGTATTAAGAAATAAGCTAAGACAAGGAAACCAAAACAATGATCTCACGACAATTAGGAAAATGAAGTTTTTTCATATATAATGACATTTAATGCCTTCCTAATACAAGTATTAGACTTAAATGTTCTTAGATTTTGCTTTATATTGTAAGAAATCATATTGGTCGCGAGTTATGCATTTTAAGATTGGAAAGATGGTTAACCTGATCCTTAATAAATAATAGCGAGCAAACTTTTAGCTCTTCTCTTGACACTTTGGTTTAGTGAATTATCATCCTGACATTCTGTAATGAATCGCGATATTAATCCTCTTCGTGCTCGGTAGCACATAAGGCCGAATTCGCGATACTCTAGATAAATGCATTGTAGACAATAAGAACGGGCAACTTCCTCGTCCAAAATAAAATAAATGACGTGAGAAATAAGCATAGCATTTTTAACGCTGTCCAACTATTCCAAAGAACAATTTGCTTTGACAAAACTGTATTGATACTTATAAGTGGATATAAGATCTTTATTCATAACGTCTGGATTAAACTGCCGCCTTTGTTAAAGGGCCGGGCAGTGTGCGGGGGAGAAGGGAGTGAGAGAAAAGGGGCCTGGGTGTGTTCAAATACCTTATGAGTTCTTTGCATCTTTACCTATTATTTTCTGTATATTGATAATAATTTAATCTCACTCTTTACATCGTCTCTCCTACACACTGCTCCCCCTTACCATGACCTTAACTTTAGTCATATGATAAATAATGTCCATTTTAGGTAATTCAGCCCTTCACCGGTCATTTGACTTTCCATGCAGATAGCACTTATGCCATCACGTACAGATATTGTATATACTACCTTCAAGGATAAGCGTCTCTTTCAGTTAGAGCAAGATGTTTGGAGAGCTCCATTTTTCGCTTATCCTCTGTGCCATTTCCGCTGCTGTGCTGCTTGCCCAAGGCAGTCAAGGTAAATGAAAACAGCGTTTGCTTTTTGATTTGTTTTTAAAGACTACAAGTTTTAAAATGTTGGATATTAGTTAGTAGCAATTAATTTTGCATTTTCGACTGAAGGAAGAAACAACGATTTGGGGGTGGGGCGCGTATTCACTCTGAAGGAGGAAGTTGGTAAACAAAATACTCTCATAGACATTATACTCAAGGAGTTTTCCCATGCTATCTGCAATAATTAATCACAAACAAGCGGCGGTATGTTTCATGTCATATTATTTGTTTCTTTCTTTCACAGCAGCCACTTTCAAAGCTGGAAAACGCAACGTCACTACACCCAACCCAGGGTTGTTCGCATGTGAGCAGATCACGTTCACTGAACCCTTCTCTGGTGGAAAATACATTAAAGTTCTTGCTTCATTTGGTCACTCAGTTAAGAACCCAACTCGTGGTAACGGTGCTGCTATTTGGGTGGAATCAGAAGATAAAAATCAATTCCGTGCTTGCATCTATGAGTATGGCGACGGTTCAAATGCAACTGCAGAGATCAACTGGATCGCCCTGCAATCTGCACCTTCTGGTGCTCAAATAGGAACCACTTCCTTGGACTCTTGGACCACTGGAACAGAATGCAAAAAGATCGACTTCCCTCAGGTTAATTTCATTTGTAAAAATTATTTTTAAAAGCTTTTAAGGTACATGCCGCTACACAGGATATGGCTTATGTGCAATTTGGGCCCTAGCAGGGTATGACAACAGTTCTGTTTGGTCTGGATTATGCGGTACTAAACATGTAGGCATCAAATTAATATTCTAGAATAGGGCCCTGAGATAATACGTTCGCAATTGTGTGGTGTATCATAAACGAACTAAAATCATTTCAGTTAGAGTACAACAGAAAACATCATCTGCGCAACTAAGTTCTCGTTGTTAACTCTGACAAAACGCTTGGTTTGGTTTAATAGGAGTATATACCAGTTTTCAAGAATCCGGCAATTAAGCTTAAACTGACTCATCTATGAATATTCTATAATAGGGCCCTTTCGGTAATACGTACGCATATCTGCGGCACACCATAAACGAACTACTGAACAATATTTGAGAGTACCTTCCCCCGAATTTAAGCAAAAGATCATGTATAAGTCATCATGCTCTCTGTAACTATTAACGCGACATCAGTTACAACAATTGGGCGCACCTGGAGCGCACAATTGGCAAGGGATGAGGGCCTAACATAGGGTTGGCGGGATGCGGGATAAGCCTTTTTTCGCTGCCGGGATGCGGGATGAAAGAAAATTTGAAGGCGGGATGCGGGATGGTTAGAGGAGGGCGGGAAGCGGGAAGTTCGTAATTTTCATGGCGGGACGCGGGAATTCTTGATTTTTCCGAGCGGGAAACGGGATGGATGACGACAATGCACTCGAATATTTCACCATTCTGTGAAGGAAGACCATGGTCTGGATGTTTACTTAGGTCATTTTTTAAACCGCTTTTTCTATCCTGATCAATCCTGATCAGTCCGACGAGTGCTAAATAAGCACCGTGTCACGGTGTCGCAAATTTGTCTAAAGGAACCCATTAAAATGCTAAAATAGGAAGTATATTTTTGCTCTAAAGGTTGCCTTTTTTTAAAGATATCGTGGGTGGTTCTTTGTAGATTTGTCGTAGCAGTGGTTGGTTCTGTATTATGTGTCATTTTGACATTTAAATTTGTTTGAGATTTGAAACTACGGCTAGTATTGTGTCACAAAGGGAAAAAATTATTTTTGTGTTTCTCCTCCTGTTTACGCGCATTTGACTTTCTTCGAATTTTATTTTTGATAGAGTTTTCTCTGTCAGATTTCGTGGGTAACCCCTTCGTGACCTACGTAGTAGGCGTGTTTTGAAATTTGAAATTTTGAAGTTTGGTGTGATGGACGGCCTTCGTCATGGTCCACGCGCTGTTCTCCAATAAAGAAAACTTTTATTTGGCTCCTCAACACTTACTCAAAAGAAGATAAATTTACCAAACTAAACTGACTGCTGCCGGTTTACCGTAAACAAAGACCGAGGTTGTAATGCATTAGCCCGCGGAAATCGCGCCTCGTCCGTAAAAAAACTGCGACTTGCAAAAAAGAGTATTTTGGAAGCGGGATCTGGATGACATGTCCGAAGCAGGCGGGATGGCGGGATGAAAGAAAAAACAGTGGCGGGAAGCGGGATTGAGAAACCCTATTTTAGACCGTCAGGGATATGCCAAGTCGCATGTCTTCAGGCAAACACAAGTTAGTCACCGGACGGATTTGGAATTATTGCGTTTAGGTCTAGCTATTTGTTTATCCTTTCACTTGAACTTTGCCAAAAAAAATCCAATTGATGCCGAAAATTAACAAAATCCTTAAGAAGATTGGCTTACTGTCATATAACATCCTGATTAAACTGTATAAGTTCAATAACGTTTAAAACAGATAAACCTGAGAAATTTTTTAAGCTTCCCATATACAATTTGCGAGGCTTTCTTTGGCTATTGCCGGAAATTGCTCAGAGAGCTAATTATGTGTAAAACTAACATAACGGATATCTGAACCACCAAACTTCTTAAGGAAACACCCATTAGTGAAAAAAATAGGTTGCTAATCAATAAGGAAGTTTTTATTAATTAATTTCAACAAAGTTTCCTTCAACCAAGTATTTCGAAAGAGAACAAGTAAGCATTTCGCCAAGTGCAGGGAGACTGACGCTCACGTATACGCACACGCACACGCTCACACGAATCTCCTCGACACCCTCCACGCACACACGCACTCACGAAAAGCGCATCCACGTACTAAAACACCCATCCATCCACTCACTCATTCATTCATTCATATATCCATCCATCCTGATCCATCCGTTGCAATCTGATTTTACCATCTACCATTTCATCCGTCTGTTTGCATTCATCAACTGTGTTTGTTTTTGTACTTTATTCCTATCGGCTTTGATATGTTCGTTTTCCCAGAGGATATTTCCTTTATCCACTGTATTTTCTTTCACTTGGGCTGTGTTTTATATTTCTTCGTTTTAATCTAAAGCTTTTTTTTTTGTCATTTATTTTGCAGCGTTTTTTGTCTCCTCCAAACATACTTGTGACTCCTAGTCACATGTTTCCAGAGAGACCTCAGGACGCCATGGCCGTTTGGGCTGAAGACTTCACCGAGGACAGTTTTAAGATTTGTCTTAAGGAAGTGAAGATTTTCGACGGACTGCACAGAAACATAAAAATCGTGAGTAAAATAGAGACTTTTTTTCACGTTAACAATAAATTCTGTACAAATAAAAACGTTTTTATTTCAGTTATGATGCACAAAGCTTTTTGAAATGAGCTCATTTTAAATAAAAGTTAGGAAAATAGTTTCCATGTGAAAAAAAAAAACATCGTAGAAAAACAAACAAATAGCAACAACACAGCTGCAAGAACTCCTCCGCCCGGGGGAGGGGGGGGGGGAGGGGGGGGAGGGGGGGGGGGGAGAAACTCCCATAATATAAAAATGACGGGGGTGCTCGTCGTACCTTTTAGGGTTCAGAATTTGCAGATTGGTACCACCTAGGGTACTTAAATGTAAAATGACCACAGTAAGAATTATCACGGTACCTTTTTAGGGTATAAAGCTGAAAAAATATGACAGAATATGACATGTGTTGTTAAAGAATTGGTTCCTCTTAGGTGTAAAAATTCATTTGAGCCACACCCATCAAACAAGATTGTGGTACCTTTTAGGGTGTTTTTCGAAAATTTCCGACGAGCACCCCCGTCATTTTTATATGGGAGTCCCAAACCCCCCCCCCCCCCCCCCCCGGGCTCCTCCGTTTCTTAATGAGTGTCATGCAGTGAAGTTACCCAAACCAGTTCTGTTGTTATTTCCGTTGTAGAATAGACCTTCTAACTGAGCTGAAGACACGAGGCTCTTTTGATAAATCATCTAGCAGTGCATGCATATAAAGTCAGACTTTTAATATGGTCGAAATTGGCCAGTAACGTATGATATATATTCCTTGATTCTTACAGAACTGGATGGCATATACAAACCTTAATGTCGAGAATTTTACATTGTCCGACAGTCTTGTGTTTACGAACAACTCGCCTTCTCAACAAGATCATTATGCCTTTTGCCAGGTAAGGTATGATTAATAAAGGAATGTCGATATTCAGCTTTTTGAAATTATATTAACAATTCCAAAACAAAAAAGGAAATAAGACACAGACAAGAAAAACAAAAGAGTTTGCGTTTATGCCACCCATTCCGAATTCTTTGTAGTCCATGCGGCTATTGAGGACATTTATGTGATTTTTCATCCTTTATTATGACAGGGCTATTATTGCAATAGAAATGCGAAGAAACGAAAAAAATAGAAATGAAAAGTTTTTTGACAACGAGTTACCCCTTTTATGTTACAGAAACTCAACTTCACAGATCCATTCTTTGCTCCTCCTGTGGTAGTGGTTACACCAAAACGCAGTCATAATAACAATAATTCGCGTTTATCTGGACCTGCATGTAACGCAATCACCGCGTGGATTGAGGTGAGAAATGCAATTAGCTGATTAAACCTCCCGTATAAAGCGACCACCCAAAATGCAAAGAGGTCAGACCGCAGGGGATTTCAACTTTTGATTCATATGAGCCGTTAGCAACTTCAATACACAAAGCACCTATAAGTGCAAAATAGTGTATCATATAGACGTTTTGATACAAGGGACAGTTTTTGTTATATTGGAGATGTACTGTCACACATTATTCAATTTGCGCTTTTATTGACATCGACATATGGGCGAATGGGCGAGTGGTCGGTTACCAGAGGTCTCGGGGGGGGGGGGGGGGGGGGGGGGGTACTTTGCACATTTTTGGGCGGGGGTGTGCCGCTGGGACTCTGAGACCCTCAACCTATACTAGACCATTTTAGCTGCATTTTGCAGCCCTATTCTAGACTAAACACCGAAAAACCCTACCCTATCCTAGACCACAATTTTGAACGCTTTCTTTGTTATTAGTTACCAGGGATCAGTAAAAATGCCGTAATGCCCGCCGTACTGATTTTTAAATGCCTTTGTCTCCTAGACTAAATTCTGTACGCAACTGATCAGTTTCGCGGAAAATGATACTCTATTCTAGACCAAAATTCTCTGATTACTATACCATATCCCAGACTAAACTTTCTGAAAACCATACCCTTCACAGCGGCACATACCTATATAGCTCATATATGAGAAAACCCCACCCCTTTCGGGTTTGGAAAACGTGGTCGCTTAGGAGAGGTGATCGCTTACAAAAGGTGGTCGGACGTGGAGGTTCGGCCGTATAAAGTGTGTATGATACATGGGCCCATTAGCGTCTTGCGTCTAAAATTCTTTGCACTCATTGCAATTTGTAACAATGGCTTATTTTGAAGGCTAATATTCGGTAAATCGTATAATTTTAATCTCTAGCCTGTATACGAGTAGTTTATTTATCTTAATATATATTCTGTTTCCTTTTGGGGATGCAGGTAACTTTTAAACTAGTTTGATTTTGACTTTTCTTTTCCAAATAATGTTGATGAATCTGAAACAAAAAATTGGAACTAGTGCGAGCAACTTACATAACTACTGGATACAAATCTAGTTTAGTTAGCTAATTACGATGAAAGGAATTGCAGTATTACTGCAGAAACAGGAATACAGAGTATTCCATTTATATTTTTGACTTTCAGCACACATCCACATCTGATACAGAGATTTGTGTTAAAAGCTACGACACTAGCAATAATAAAGACACCATTGAAGTTGATTATTTGGTGATAGGAGGTGAGTAAAATGCAACTGCAGTCTCGATCTTTGCAAGTATCGGCTAGCGATACAACTAGAAAAAAACGTATTCTATTTTTGCGTTGTAAAGGCTATCAATAAAACTGAAAGGAAAGAAGAAACGAATATTCAACCTAACCAGCGTGTTCTCTTCCCTGCTCTTCGAAGTTCACTTCCTTTATTTTGAGTACTAAATACCAACAAAAAATATGTTTATTTTCTCAAACTTACTTCTAGACCTGGATCCGTGTTTAGATGTAAGCTGTGATTATCATTGTCTATGCAAGGCTTTTGGGCCTTACGATGCCCGCTGTGTGAGCGTAAACAGCTGCCCATCATACCAAAAACCAGTTTGTTCCTCTAACGGAACAACGTATGACAACAAGTGTCTGTTTGAGCATGAAATGTGTGTGATGCAGATGAACTACACAGTGCAACATCCTGGAAGCTGTGAAGGTACATACTAAGCAGTACTTCACTGCTGCTGCTTTTGATAGAGCACGTCAGAGTATGACTTTGGGCATGCCCTGTAGTCCGAATTCTTTGTTGCGGCAAAGAAACAAGGAACTTAATCAGGCCATAGGAAGACAAACATGCATGTTAGCGCTAACTATCATGGGGCCATTCATGTAACGCATTTACAAAATAATATACAAACAATATATATATATCACTGGAGGTGAGAATGGCCAGGCCAGGCTCCTTTTATACCGGAACTTCCTGTTTAAGCTGTGACCTATATACATTGTTTTCATCAAAATATTCGTTTTTTTTTTTAAATAAAACTGTTTCTTTTTTTCTTTCAAGCTAGACAATGACCAACTGTTTTATATTTTAACTTATGTCTACTAGCAGCATTCTAATTCACTTGTGCTAATTTATATATATTTTTTTTCATTTCACTTTATAGGGTTTCCATTTCAGCGTGGTCGGCGTCACATGCCCCATATACCATCTTTGGGATACTCTCATTGTGAAGTCATTCGTTTACAACCTTTTGTGTTCTATCCTGACAAAACCATCCAAGTGCAGATAACTGTCAATCACATCGATACCAGTGACAAGTCCTATGTCCATGATGCCGCTGTGTCATGGATTGAAGATGTGAATTATGATCGATTCAGTGCGTGCGTGATGGCGGCAGGTTTTAACGAGCGCAAGTCCAATGCTAACGTATCAGTAGACTGGATTGCTTACCAGGGAGCTCCTGTTGGTGGGGTTACTGGAGAGGTACGCATATCACAGTGGTGGACTGGAACGACATGTGAAACCGTGAATTTCTCTTCGGTGAGGGTTTTTGCTCACTCTTTGCTTTGTTTTCCTCTTCTCTTATTTCCTCCCCCCCCCCCCCCCCCCCCCCGGCAAAGAAAGAAAGAAAGACAAAAGAAAAAGAAACTATCTTACGCTCAGTTTAACCCTCGGTTTAACCCTCGGTCGTACAAAGTAGAGCGGTGGAAAGAAACACATTTTGGTTCACTATGGCCAAGAGGCAGCTGCAATATTCGCTATTTGAAGAACTGGAAGCGCTAAACGGTTTGATTAAAAGAACTTGCGTTGCGTTACCTATTACTTTATTTCATTGTCTCTATTGTTGTTGACCATAGCCCTAAGCCAATCAGCGCATGACAATTGGACACTGGTCAAGTTTTCACCTTCGATAGCCCAATTTCGATATATTAAAATTCAACTTGAAACAAAAGACATAACTGCGAGGCTTAGGGAAATGATAGTAAGGTTTTATATGGTTTATTCCCCTAAGCCTCGTAGTGATGTCTTTTGTTTCAAGTTGAAATTTATATATTGAATTGGGCTATTTTTGTTGTCATTTGTAGCTCATCCTTTCTTTGATTTAGTAATCGTCATTTCAGGATTCCATACATGTAGTTTAAACTTAGATTATGTAACATGCATGGAGATTCTACCCTGAAGGTTAAGTTCAAGTCCAGGGTGGCTACCCCCGGTACCACATGATCTGCTCTTCCAACAGGAGGGCACCCCTCTTCTGATCCCTGGGGGTTCTCTAGCGGCGCTTCCCTGCCACCCTGATTTTATCCATCACCTACCGTAGATACCATCCAGCCTGCCTCGAAAGAGGATCATTAAAGTGCTCTGTACAAATAATAATCATATATTAAATTCTTGGAAATTGAGAAAGTTTAGAGTTTATTATTTATATGTCCAATGACAGGTCTATATACATGTATTTATTGCACAGTCGTTTACACGAATGTGACCTCTAGTTTAAGTATGATTATATTGGTATATACATCTAGCAAGACACTATGATCTATGCAGTAGTCTGCTTTGTACTAATTCTATGATTTTTCTCATTTCTCACAGTTTTTAAAGGTACCTTCCGTTTTTGTAACCGTGGCTCATCACCATGCAGGACTGAAGAGAGACGCTGCCAGTATTTGGTTGGAGGACATCACACAATCTTCATTTAAAATATGTTTGAGGGAACTGCAAAATTACGCAGGTTCACATGAGGATATTCACGTTGTAAGTATTACTTAACAATTTGTTGTTATTAATTATCTATCGTAGTTTACGTAATAATTGTAATATCTTATAAGAGCATTCAAATTCAGACATCTTTGAGCTTTTTTGTTCCGATAGCACAAATCTAAAAAAGATGATTGTAGTATATGGTGAAAGACCTGGTATTTGCGCCATTTCGTTACTAAAAATAGCTTAAATGGCTTCAAATCGTAATATGTTTTGATTGGATCAACATTTTCGAAGACTGCTTTCAGAAACCGTCATTAGATATCCTATGTGACAAAAAATAATATTGACGCCAACTTTGTGATTGACAAGTTCTATATTGTAGTAAAAGTTCTATATTGTGGTAAAATATCAGATAAATTGCATTAAAACGTACAAAGTTAAGGTCAAGGAATTTTTGCTATCACATATGACCACCACTTATGTAGGGAAAGTAAATAAATTAGACTGATTGTATCATTCTTTTTTATCGAGTATAAAGTATTCAAAATATTCAAAGTAACCATATTTGGTTTTCTTGTTTCTTTTTTTTCTCTTCAATCTTTTCGTTTGATGAATTATCTCCTGTTTCACTTTTATTTATTTACCTTTTTTTAGAACTGGTTGGCGTTTTCGTCCCTACACAAGCCTCTTTTCTCAGAACACAATTCAGTTTATTTTGCAAACTCTCAACATCCTCCAGCTGATTACAACAACGCCTTCTGTAAGGTATTTATTATTTCTATTGTTATTTTTGCGTTTTCATTTGCTTTGGTTCGTGCTTTCTTTATTGTTTGATTAAGTTATACCTGTTTTTTTTTTTTAACGTAGATTTATTTTTATAAATTGCCTTTTAAACATATCTATGATCGATTAAAAAACGACCAATAAAAGTCATAAAAGCTTATTTCTTCGTGATTTGTCTCTTTTTAGGATATTCTCTTCACAAAGGTGTATAAAAATGCCCCAAGTGTTTTTGTAGCCGCCAACCACACCTCGAATGGTGGAAATCAAGACCCCATGCACAATTCCATAACTGCCTGGGTAGAGGTAAGTCAGCATAATTAACATCAAGCTCTAACCTCGTTCCCAGAGTGACCTTGGAAGCGAGGTTGGTGAAGTTCTCTTATATGGTTCTGATATGGTAATGTACCCCGACACGTCATAATTTCAATCTAGCGAAAAACGAAGAAAGGTTTCCTTTTTCCATTATTGTCACAATTTTTTAATTCCCATGCCCTCACTTCTTGATTTCACAGTTTTTGACATTTCGTTAATTAAACAAATTATTGAAATGACCACATATCAAAACGATTTGATTATCAAACTATATCGAACTAACAAGGTAAAAGATAATGGTTTACAATTTAGTGTCCATGAATTGTGCCTAACTAAAGAAAATTTTAGTCAATCTTATCGCGCGGCAGCTTATAAGGTGATTTCTTAATGAAGTCAATACATAGATAGATTCAATATATGACAGTGCGAATAAGATAGATTGACGCCTATATTTAAAACTGAGTATTCCTTTCCGTGGCAAAAGCTTCTGTTTTCAATATATCTTCATTTCATTTTGCAGTACATTAACACAACAGGGGCCCGAGTTTGTCTAAAGGAATTGTACGAGTCAAAGTATGATCCACTCTCCATATCATACACAGTCTTGTCAGGTAACAGTGCAGTTATATTATTCACTATTTTAACAGACAACTATTGTATTCATAGATATGTTAATTTAATTTAAAAATCACAAAAAAGGCAAAAAGAAGTCACAAAACCAAAAGAAATAACGAACAAATGTATGCAAAGCTGTCATTATGCATTAAATGATATAGATTTATCTTAAGCCATTTCAGACTGCGATAACTGCGTTCGATTAATAAAAAAATACTGGAGCTATGAGAGGTGATTGAATATCAATAAGAACTACTATAAAGACCTAGGCAAGACTATGTTACGAGTATTAAAAGACATTTAAAGATAATCTGACACGAATGGGCTCTTTTCATTGAGTACAATTTCACCTTTCGGTCCTAGATTAAAACCCTGCTCTTGTAATTATGAGTTTTGATTATTTTAAGCTTGAAATGCTTTCTTGAAATAAAACAGCTGTCACCTACTCTAAGCTTTTTCTGCATTCACAGATATTTGCCAGCCAGGATGGGGTTACTTTGGAGGTTACTGTTACTTCACAAGTCACGCATGCGCCACTTGGCTAACCGCTGAATCGAACTGCTCTACAATGAGCTCCAATCTTGTGACTGTTCACAACCAAGAAGAAAATGTCTACATTCAGCACCGCCACAATGGTGAAAGATCCTGGATTGGGCTCAATGATCGAAGCGTGGAGGGCTCCTTCGTGTGGACAAACAAAGAAATAAGTAGTTTTAGGTTCTGGGCTCCACAACAACCAAACGACTGGAGAAATGAAGACTGTGTGCACACTCTTGGTGCGAGGCATGGTTATTCTTGGAATGACGTCCCATGTGATAACTGCTACAACTTTACTTGTTTTACAGGTAAAATGCATTTTCGAATGTTCTTATAGTTATTAATTTGTATTCCCTATCTACTATAAATAGCATGAGAATCGGCCTAAAAGTTCGCCATAAGGGATGCACCATTAGAAATGTGAAGGGGGGGGGGGGGGGGGGGGGTCTTGTTTTACTAGGACCATTTCAACCGCGCAAATGTTTGTTTTTTTTTAGTGTTCCAACAGAACACGTTTGTATTAACTATATGTTTTTCATAATAATTGAGATTTTCTATTGAAATTTGGCGTATGAAAACCCTGTTCAGGGTTCGCAGCCAATCAAAATAGCGTTTCGTTCAGTCACAAATGTAATAGGACACGTAACACGTGCAGTGTTAGACATGGACTTTGCCACATTGTATGTTGTAATCTCTCTCGCTTTCTGGATCTCGCTCGCAAAGCCTCGCTCGTTCGATTTCTGATACGAACCAACTGGTGTGTAAATACCGTACGCCCGCACTGCCCATGAAGTAATCTTATGTTTAAACGCCCCAACCGAGATCAATGGCAGTTGAAACAGCTATAAAGTTCAACAATTATCACCACAGTCTCTTAATTTAATACTATGGCAGCTATAGAGATGAAGGGCATCAGAGTTGTTTCAAATTGAAATTGAAATCTCTATTCAGCCAGTAGAATTTTTTTATAAAATGAGATGCCTGAAATGCAGTTTGCAGACTGGCCAACCTTTTAGGCTTAAAAAATCGTTATAAATTAGAACTGAGATTGATTGGCCGAGCCCCGAGGCGCGAGCCGCTGGGGGGGGGGGGTCTGGGGGCATGCCCCCCCCCCCCCTCAGAAAATTTTGAAATCTTGATGCTCTGAAACTCCATTTCTAGTGTTCTGAGACGACAATTTCTGTCAAAAATAATATATTTTCAGTCACATTGGTTATCCACGCAGGATATTTTTTTTCTGGTTTCGTTGCAATGCAGGATTTTTTCCTTTTTTTCCCCTTTGTTTTGCAGGATTTTTTTTTTGTTTTTGGACTCCCCCCCCTCCCCCCCCCCCCCTTCACATTTCTAATGGTGCATCCCTAAGGTTAACATGTACAGTTGCTTTTTTAATGCTTGGATAGCAATTGCAATTTTTAGAAAACCTTAATATACCTGCGACATTCAATAAATTCACCTACTGCATGCTAGTGGAGCCCTTTTGGTGCCAAATCCAAAGAAAACTTATAATTCTATATCACAGAGAACGAGACAAGCTATAAAATACACTTGCATTGATAATGAGATAGAATGTTCAGTTTAAAATTTTACGTTGTTATTCTTTTGCTTTCCAAGAAAATGTTATTTTTGGAAGCGTTTATATATTTTAAATTTCTTTCTTTCAGACTTGGACGAGTGCACCACGAGTTCTGATACTTGTGACATCAATGCTAATTGCCAGAATACTGTAGGCTCATATACCTGTACGTGTAGGGCTGGGTATTCAGGAGATGGACAAACCTGCAATGGTAAGAAGAAAGGGGAAATATTAACGATTGCTTTTGTTTGCTTCAATTTCTTTGGTAGTATTTTGTTATGTCAGGCATCAGCTCGTATTATGTGAAGTTTCTAGTACAATCGTGTTTTTACCTACATGTCAAATTTCCGTCAACTTCATCGAAAAAAAAAATACGACAGTTGGTTCGGATATAATGACGTTATTCCCATGTGATACGACGTCATCTTACTCTTGTTACCTACCACTGGGAGGAAGATTAGGGCCGAAAAAAATACTGTAGAAACCGGTATGAGTAAACAAATAAGGTTATGTTGTGTTAATGCCATGTTTATACATATTGGGACGCGATGGAGATGGAGGGGTGAGACTGTGTTCTCACCCGCACTCGCGTTTCATGTTCTTAGATATCGACGAGTGTTCTTCCAACTCACACAGCTGTGACGTCAATGCTCTGTGCAGCAACACCCTGGGATCGTACACATGTGCATGTAAAGCTGGTTATTCAGGAGATGGAAGGACATGTACTGGTAAGAATTATTTTTGTTTAATTAAAGCAACTTTATAATTCCCGGCGCGCTTTTGTGCTCAGAATAACAGTCAAATAAAGTTATTTAGTATAACTATACTAAAAAGGTGGATAGCATTGTTGGCGTGTTTTGATTGGCTACTGAAACTCGGGATATCAAGTGCTACTCACCTCCAAGCAATTTACGCGCAAAAATTGTAATTGTTGACAGGAATAAATGAGTTTGAAATCGTCATTTTTGTGTTATATTATCTCACTGCTAGTCACCTTAGTGTCGGTGGCCAGCGTACACTACTGAAAGATTTGATATTCAATATTTATCCTCTTTCGCGTTACATACTCTTAGAAATCGACGAGTGTTCTTCCAACAAACACAGCTGTGACGTCAATGCTCTGTGCAGCAACACCCTGGGATCGTACACGTGTGCATGTAATGCTGGATATTCAGGAGATGGAAGGACATGCGCTGGTAAAAATTATTTTTGTTTAATTAATGCAACTTTATTATTCCCGGTGCGCTTTTCATTTGTTGGAAGTTATGAGCTGAAGACTAAATGGTCTTGAAACGTGCGAATAATTATCCTAAAACAGTGGATAGCGTTGTTGGCGCGCTATGATTGGCTACGGAAACTCAGGATAGCAAGTGCCATTTTGTCTGTTACAAAAACGACGTTGATTACATTGTATTTTCCTGTAGATATAGACGAGTGTGCCAGTGGTACTCACAACTGCCACAGTTCACGGGCTTCATGTACAAACACCGTAGGATCCTTTAATTGTTCTTGTGACAATCCTCACACAGGAGATGGCAGAACTTGTAATCTGGTATCAGGTAATTAATTCGCTAACATCGGGGGCCTTTAGTGAGACCAACAGATCTATCTATGGAGGATGTTATTTGTCAGACAGTTATGACTAATATCGCTACACCTATGTGATAGAGAAAGTTCGCTTGATTCTCAAAATTCATACATAATCTATCACAGTAAAAGAGACATCTCTAGAATACGGAAACTCAGATCTTTGATTGTGTTTCTGACGAGGATATTCGACTACTTTCACTACAACTGATCAATAAATGCCACTTAATATATTTTTCTTAAAATAAAACATAATCAGTGGTGAGACTATTTCTTCAAGTCTACAAATTGTACTGTTTATCCAATTTACAAAACGTAGGGTACTATTAAAATGTCGCAGGCGGTGTACGAACTGCATGCATACAGTACATTTTGATTATAGCGGGCCGAAGGACCGCTCGCAGAGCTCCATACTTTAATCTTTAATTGAGAATAATTGCCAATAGCGAGGCTAATCCGGCAATGGAGCGGCCAGCGGTTGCTCAGTAAATCAATACAAAAAAATTAAATTAAGTTAAGTTAAATTAAATTAAATTAAATTAAATTATAGCGTCATTGTTACACACGTGTTAATTAGTTTTCAAAAACGTGAAAGAGTAGGAGATACTTCACGGATGAATTCTGAATATGATGCAGCTTTAACAATGTCAGATGGTAATGCCTTCCACACAGGAACTGATCTTACATAAAATGAATATTTGAAAGCGTTAACTGAGGTGGACGGTTGACGGATCTTAAAGGCATGACTTGCCCTTGCGCGGTTGCACGGGGACACTGGTAAGCTCGTAAGGGAGGGAAATGTTGATGTATTTTGTAGAACATGCCAATATCGCATATATTGCGCCTCGATTCCAGTGAAGGTCAATTTAAGTCGGAGAGCATTGAGGATACACTGCTATGACGGCTGTACTCACAGAACCTATGCCCGTCATGTTTCACGGTCATGGCTAGTGGAATGTTTCGCGTCCGTCCGTCGCAGGGTAGCACGCGGACGCATATGACGTCGCAAAACATGCGCGTATGACGTCACGCAACATCCAGAATCTCAGCAATTTTGAAACTAAAGCGAGGCTTTGTTTATCGCAATGTTACGTCAGCTGCATTAAACACTTTTGTTGTGTTTAGCGGAGAAAGCGATTTGCAAAATCGTTTTTTCCCTGCATTTTTTCGCGGTTTGCTAGGCAAGACAGGTTTTACATTTCTCGATCAAACAGTGATCAAGACCACATTTGAGGCTGCGTAACTCTGCAAGTCAAGCGATTTTGGAGGAATATAGAGCTAAGTGCTTATTTTTTAACCTGATTTCGTCTTAGGACAATTGATTAGTAGATCGTCGAAGCATTTGTTTAGAGCTAAACTCCTTTAAACCATTGACGGCCGTGCCGGCCAAAACCGGCCGTGATTTTGCAATAACACGCATTTAAATTATTCGATCGATTGCAAAATAGAAAGAGAAAGCTTTATAGAATATTCAGAAAAAGAAGAGCTTTAAGCGATGAAATCTTGCTTAATTCGAGGAACTTCAGAACCCGCGAAGAAGGGAGTTTTGAAGAATTTTCAAGCAGCCGAGGGACTTAATGGTAAAATAAATTACATTTCTATGGGAATTTTAGTTGATATCAATTTCTTCATGTTCTCGTTAGTTTTGGAGAAATGTTTATAAAACGTGCTCAAATTCAGTTGGATTGACATGTTAAATTTCGCTATATGCTCAGCCAGACAGCTCCTCGATGGGCTAAAGGTAGGCTTTCTGTTTTTAAATACTAAACTAACGGATATTTGAATAAAGTTTTTGAAAAGAAGATTTTGTTGTCCATTTTTATGTGTTCGTTCATTCATTACATAGGGATGTAAACAAAACAAGGCTTGGATTTTATAGTTCTAACTTCACTCGCTTCGCCTTGCGCAAAGATGTCCGTGTATTTTTTGCAATTTTGATTTTCAAATCAGTTTCTCGGGCAATTTTCGAAACGCAACAGGCGTATTTTATTCGGAAATTATTCATAGTTATTCTAGACCGAGAAAAAGTTGTTTTTGTGAGCCACTTTGTGCAGTCTGAATGTACTATGCAGACGGTCGCGTAATACTGTTTTTGAGAATTGCTAAAATTAAAAAAAAATAGCCTTGTCAATTTTCTTGTGCTCCCGACCTTTCACCCGTAACGCGTATAAACCGTCACTGACATTATAATAAAATACTAGCCAAAATAAGGTATACTTATAAATTAGAGTCCGATCGGATACCAAAAGCCAAAACTCATTAGACATTCGTAACAAAAAATGGCAACTATTGCTCTCTATAAATTAGGTAGAAGTACTGTAAACTGCCTGTATCTTGCTTACTTTTTTGTTTATAAATATTTAATTTGTAGGTGTTATGTTTTTTTTTTGTATCTCTAATTTATATACTGTAAGCCGAATGTAAATGAGTGAATGAGTGTAAGTGAATCTATTTGAATAATAATAAAAAAAAATAAGCAGGGAAAATTGGCGAGTCAACCACCGTGTTTTAAAACTGTGAGTCAGTTAAGCTAAAACAACCTTTTAATGTGTAATTATGCTTGTAGCAGGTCATGACTGCGAAAAGCAACCTCACATTTTTTATATACCTTCAGCAGAACGCATTAGCAATAAGGACAAGGAATGTCCTTGTTCCGTACTACTATAATATTATTATCAGTTGCAAGTTTATATTTTTTTGAATTTATTTATTCTTTTGTCATAATTGGTAGTTATATTAGCTGCTTCTGTTCTTATTAAAAGGAAGGAAATGACGACGAATTGTCGCGTAAAACATGATGCATGAAATGTCTACGTTTCGTATGAACAACGGTTTCAGATTGCTATGAAAAAAACACGGCTGCCAATCCTCTGAAACAAAATTTCATTGCGTATCACGTGACAAAATACTCCACGATTCCAGACTCGTCCCCAGTCGTCTCTTTTGGCAAAACGCGGGAGACGCGCGTGGGGGATAGAAGAAGAACGAGAGAAGCGCGACCGAAGGGGGGTCCTCGCGCTCCCCTCGGTCGCGCTTCTCTCGTTAATATTAATAGGAGAAAGAGAGACGACTGGGGACGAGTCAGCCACGATTCTTGAAGTATTTTGGCAGCTTGGCTTTTCTACGTCCGCCCCATGATTTGTAAGCGGAGGAGGCCCTGGGGCCGAGGTTGTTTTATTTGGTGATATGACTGGCACAAATGAGCTTGAACTTAACTAATTATAACTTAAATCGATATATTAACATTTTGGTATCGGCCAATATTTTCGTAACTAGAGCCCTTTGTGGATTGACTCCACTAGACCATTACCATAGATTGTACTGGATTCTACTAAATTGTGCGTACAGCGATTCGTTTAAGTCTACTTTCGATACCAAAAGTCAGCCATAGTTTTTCTTTACACTCAATTATGTCCTTTAATTCGCTGCTGTAAGCTTTTTGCTCTTTAAACATCGGTTGGATATTAAATAGTGTTTATCCACAATGTATTCTTTTCTAAGAACACGCCAAAACTCGTAGAAAACAAAAAGCGCTAAAGTTGGAAAACGAACAAACAAACAAACAAAAACATGTTTTGTTTGACGTTTGATTTAATCACGCTTTCGTATGGGGAAAGGAAACAATTCATACATACGCTGGTTAGTAGTCGAGCACCATTGTGATCAAACAGAGGCAGCCCAGTCTTGCTCATGAGTTATTCAATGTTTATTTATTTATTTATTTATCTGAATGGATTATTGAACCGCTTATATATAAAGTTTTATAAATTGTGTTCATTTCTTGCCGAGCATTGGTACTTACGAAACAATCATTCACACTTGGTTATTCATGGTCAAGGTCATGATTTGTAAAACAGTAAAGTCCCCAGTAAGGGCCAAACGATGTTGAAACATTTCACAAAGTCATTTGCCCTCCACTTTTCTATTTTACTCGGGTAGTTCATATTCTGTACATATCTGCCTTATCCCCTTTTTGGAATTTTGCGTGTGTAGACTATCATACTACCTGAAAATAATTTAAACATTGACAAGAAGATGCAGAGGAACATAAAAAAGATTGACAAGACGTTTATTCTGTTGATGATAGGTTATATTTTGTAACCATTGCATCCCATATTGATGCTTGACTTTGTTAATTTAATTTTCTTTATCAGAATGCCAAAATTATCAAAGCCTTAACAGTACAAACAGAAAGATTACGTACGGAGCAAGTACAATCAAATGTGACAGAGGGATTGGTCCTGGCTGGTTCCGGTTTGAAGGTTCAGCTGGGACAAGAATGCCTACTACATGCCCACCCACACACAGGTGTGAAACCCATGCACCCAGCTGGCTGAATGGTGGTCACCCCACAGTGGCAGACGGTCAGGTCAGCAGAAATGTGTGTTTTCACTGGGAACGTAAGGGCTGCTGTGAATGGTCAACTAGCATCAAAGTGAGAAATTGTGGTTCATACTATGTGTACTACTTTAATGATACACCTAATTGTAGTCTCCGCTACTGTGGTAGTGACTAAACACAAGGTACAATGTATTCAGTGTTCCTATATACAGTCGGACCTCTATTAAGCGGCCACCCTCGGGACTTTGAAAACTGGCCGCTTAATAGAGGTTGGCCGTTTAATATAGGTACAATATATATTGGATAGAAATGGCAGTCAACGTAATTTTATTGCCTCTATATAGCAAAACGCTTGTTGAAAAGTGAACAAATGTGAAGGTAAATGCAAAAATCATTGAAACAAAAAATTAAGTGCCCTGTATTTGCTCATTTCAAGTCCGTGCAAAGTTCTAGCTCTAACACAGAGAGCATGTAGTCGATAAGTACAGTATTTTTTGGTGTTGAGTAGGTACAGAAAAATATGCAAATCTATGTAACAAAACATCAAGTTTCTTTGGCCTTTTTTGCACAAACAGTCTGTAAAATTTTTAGCTCAAAGACAAAATATTTCATGGACGATTTATTATATTTAAAATAATCCGTCACTGCTGTTTGCCGTTGTGGAGCTCGGAGTTGTAACGAGAAGATCAAGTCATTTGCCTTTCCGATAGATAGGGCAAGGTCCTGGTAACTGTGAAACCTGGCAGGTGGAGATTAAATTGCAGTTTTTATTGTTATCAGTTATCACCTTCGTATTATCTGTCACCATTTTGCTTGAAAAGATGATTTGCTGGCCGCTTAATAGAGGTAAAAAATACAATAAATACTAAACTTGTAACAGCAAAAAGGTGGCCGCAGCCGCTTAATGGAGGTGGCCGTTGAATAGAGGTATCGAATGCAGCACTTTATTGACAAATAATTCGGGACTTTGGAAAGTGGCCGCTTAATGGAGGGTGGCCGCCGCTTAATAGGTGGCCGCTTAATAGAGGTCCGACTGTATTATTTATAAACAATCTAACAGTCAGAACACTCATATCCTTATTTATAATTCGACACATTGATAATATACGCTATGTCTACATGACGTATATCCAACGATGGCGGTAAATTTCGCATTTTGAAGAAACATGAAAATGACCGCTGCCTGCACTTTCGTGTGTGTTGGGAGACAAATGCGTAAACTATTAGATAAAAAAGGGAAAGGAACGATAAAAAGAGAAGAAAAGAAAAGAGAAACGTTATTGATCATATGATTGGACAAAAAAGGCGCGAAATTTTCACATTGTCGCGGTCGCAGTGCAGTGTTTCTTGGCGAAGGTGAATGAAAGCTGGTTCAAAGTCAACCGCTCGACAAGAAGTGAATGAAGGAGCACAATTTTCGGAAAATGCCTTTAGTAATCACTTCTGAAATACGATTAGACTTGATACTTCCTCAGAAAAGTTTCTGATCTTTGTTTTAAGCGAATTGACGCCACTACGGCTGTAGCAACTAAAACGACCAAGTTTGTATTAAAAACAACAGCGATCGACTCAGCTCGTATTTCAATGTTTGAAAATTTAGTGCGCTGATGGAAGGGACTAAAAGCCACATCAACTACAGGTAACGATGTTTTAACCGTTTCTTTCTCCACAAACGTTTTGGCATTCGCTGCTTGTTGTGTAAGAAATGGCGCGAGGTAAAATATTGTTGTAAGCCTTTTACTTAATAAAAGGTTGTATATCTCAATGAATTTTTTCTCGAAACTGTGATTTGTTATCAGTGTGTTGAATTATGAAACAGTTATAGTGTTCAAGCTTGCGCAATATTGACAAAGGCGGCACTTTCATTCATGAACTGTGTGATGTTGCAAGTTTCGCGCGGTAAAACATATGTAAGCTTTTTCTAAAAAAAATAAAAGGCTTGTAAGCGATATTTTTTCTTCAAACTGTGCTTTGTTATCAATGTGTTGAATTATAAAACTATTATAGCGCTCAAGCTTGCGTGATATCGCCTAATTTTAGCCGACGAAGCCTACCTAAGTATTGGGCGATATCACGCCTAATGGGGAGCTCCCATACAAAATCGACGGTGGTGATTAATTATCGTAATTTTGAAAGAAACCCCTGAAAAGTTAAACAGAAGCACGATTTGTGGGTGTGGCTTAGACATGTACCTTCATTTTTACTCCCAAGAGGTATCAATTCCTTCTGAAAAGTTCTTCCTATCAGCATATTTTTATGTTTTAAAACCTTAAAAGGCACGAGATTAACTCTGACAATGATTATTTTCGTCTCAAATACTCTTGGTGGTACCAAACCACAAATCTTAACCCCTAACAGGTTTGTCTATTCTCTTAGTGGTACCAAACCACAAATCTTAACCCCTAACAGGTTTATCTATTCTCTTGATTCTCTTAGTGGTACCAAACCACAAATCTTAACCCCTAACAGGTTTATCTATTCTCTTTATTCTCTTAGTGATACCAAACCACAAATCTTAACCCCTAACAGGTTTATCTATTCTCTTTATTCTCTTAGTGGTACCAAACCGCAAATCTTAACCCCTAACAGGTCTACTATCCTCTTTATTCTCTTTTATGAAATGTGCATTAAGCGGGCAGGAGACCTCCATAATCAGTTTGCCAGTTTGCCTGTCAAAATGTGCAATTCCTGCTATTTCAATAAATTAATTTAAGGAATCGGTTAATAGAACCTCTCAAAAACTCTAGCAATGCACGCTTATTTTCATGAAATTTTACAGTTCCGACAAATATATTTGGAAGCCTGGTTACTGAGAAGAAGCTGAAATTGATAATCAAAACAATGGAGTGTTCTCGACTTTATATTCTTAGCAGAAGACCAAATGCAAAACAATTTGATCCGTGTAGAAACTGATAAGAAGCTTAAATAAATGAAATTCACATCACGTGTAATTCTTAGCGGTGATACAGTGGCATTCATACTCGCAGTTTTCGTAAACTAAAAAACGTATCTTTCCGGCCTCAACTTCCTTGGTCTCATACAAAAGTTGAGTGAGCGCAAACTTGTGCGCAAATACGTGTTTTTTTTTTTTTAAGTTCAATTGACCAATCTTTCTAAGAACCCTGTTTGGGATAAAACAAATATCCTTAAATTGCAGTAAGCATGGAATTTTCCCTTAGTACTTATGAGTAGTACGGTAATTATAGCAATTAACTCTGGTCTCGTAAAACAGAGATTGCTCTGATTGCTTGGAAGGTACATTTTTTTAAACCATTATGGCTTAGATCGTTTGAAATAAACTTTGTTGCACAACATGGTAATGTGAGGAATACTGAATACTAATTGTAGCTGTTATTCGGGGAAAAAAAATCATAGAGTTTATAATATAAGGGGCAAAGTGTAATCAGTTATTTTCCTTTGAGTCTTAGCTAGGTAGATATAGAAGGTACACGTAATATTTCTTTTGACCAACATAATTACGAGGTTTTGGTTTTGGACCACATGTACCAAAATGATCAACCTATCATTATTGTCAAATTATTTTGACACAAAGTCCGAAGGAAACATTATCCCTGTCAGATTACTATATGACCGAGCTTGTCGATTCCCGCAGTGCCTATTTCCCCGGACGTTAATGGGCATTTTCTCGCGTTCCAATTTTCGGGAGTCGATTATTCGCCCTACCCCGAGATCACCCAAGGGGAATTTGACATCCTGATGTTTTCGGCCTCATGGAATACTGGCTTCATTTCCTGTGATGAGTTACTCAACAAAGATGAGAAATGTGGATCGCTAAATAAAGGGATACTGAGTAGGGAAACACTTCTCTGTTTCTAATTACTTCGCCTTCAAATAATGATCTGATGAGCATAGGTTAGAAGAATTACCATTCTGTTCTTTTAGTTTTCAGTACTACACAGGCATTTAAACAGCTTTATTTAGCCCTGGGGAAGGGAGGGGGGGGGGGGGGGGAGGATGGACTCCCACGTACGGGAATGCTCGTCGTCTCCTTTAGGAGCGAAATTATGGATTTTGGTATCACTTAGGATGTTCAGGCAGGCACACAATATTTTTATCCATCAAGATATCATGCGAAGAATAACTAATGATATACGACAATGCGTTTGAAGCCTATTAATAGATAAAAGCATTCGATGCGCAAGTCTTTATCGTCATCAAAGTCGCTATAACTCTTGTTGGTCTGCATTTTTTAGAATGGTATCTTTTAGGAGTCCTGATCATATAAAGTTTGAGCCACGCCCAGATTGGTCTCCTTTGGGGTTAAATTCACAATTTCCGACGAGCATCCCCGTACCATTCATATGATAGTCCTCCCCCCCCCCCCCCGGGGGGGGATGTAGCCCCGATGCGCGGGGACTATTGACCCGGGAGTAGGGCATGGGCACTGCAGGAATTGACTGACACATAATATCTGACATATATCACTTTATCGTCCTAAATGTTATACCGTTTTAAACATAGACATCACAGAGCCCGGTCGTTCAATGCGCGATTAGACATGTCAATGTACTAGGTTTTTTTTCGAATGCTATCCCCCTTTAGTTTCGACTTTCGATTGATCGACTTCGCCTCTAGCTCAAAAGTAGCGTTTGAGAAGTTTCAGAGAGAGAGAGATGAAACCGGTTAACTTTTAATCCTGGATTAATGTCAATCGGCTTTCAAATAACACTGGGCCCTGGTCAACATTATGTTTAAAGTGCCTATCACCTCTGGAAAGTTATTTTCAAAATGAACTCTATGTACATTGAATAGTTGAATGGTAAAATAGTTCTTGTTTTGAACGCCATGTTAGTGAGTTATAGAGATTTGAATTTACAAAATGCTAATTAGATGACGTCAACCCGGGAATCATTTATTATACAACTACTTGTTTACACCTCCAAGTAATATTTTTTTTAAGAATCAATTGACTATATCCACAGTTTATTTTTAGTATTTATCAAATTAATTATCCTCAAGCTGTACACTGCGCATTGCAAATTGGCGTAGAAATAATGGTAAATTCCCGGGTTGACGTCATCTAGTTAACATTTTGTAAATTCAAATCTCTGTAACTCACAAACGCGACGTTCAAAACAAATATTTTATATCATTCAACTATTCAATGTACATAGAGTTGATTCTGAAAATAAATTTCTAGGGGTGATAGGCACTTTAATGACTTTGAAACTATTGGGCATAAGCAACTTCAAGAAATAGCTTCGGGAGGTTAAATTTAAATTGAGGCCCCGTCCACACGTATCCGGATATTTTTTAATCCGCAACTTTTTTGTTGCGGATTAGAAAATATTCGCGTCCACACGTAGCGTATTCGAATCGTATTTGCCCGTCCACACGTATCCGGATTCGCTCTAGCAGCCAGGGCTTCTCTTTAAATGTTGTCAAAAAAGCATACGCAAAGGCCAAGTTCAAATCAAAGTTCAACTGTAAACACGTTATTAGACTAGAAATAAGTCCATGTACAAGTGAAGCGATAACATTTCGGTCCGCCATGTTGAATATTCGCGCGGTTAAAGACTGGATCTGATACTGTTACGTCAGCGTATTCAAAAATATCCGGATTCGACCGTCCACACGATGCCGTACACGCGTATTCGTAGCGTATTCAAAAATTTCCACTCTGGAGAGCGAATTCAAAAAGTTGCGGATTCGTGAGCCGAATTCGCCGGATACGTGTGGACGGAAGGCCAATCCGCAACAAAAAAGTTGCGGATTCAAAAATATCCGGATACGTGTGGACGGGGCCTGAGACCAACGCTTTCTTAAGCACTGTCAAGTCGTCGGTCACGGATAATCGGCCAAAGACTGGATGCCCCTGGATAAATAAATAAATAAAATAAAAAAAAAAAAAAAAATGTTCGTTAAAGTTGCCTTTTAAATCAAGAATCCTCGTTAATTTGTTTATTGCTGAAGGATGGGTTGCTTAAAATAGTTTAGCCTGTAAGTAATACATATTGTGAAAGACTCAAAGAGTAGAATGTAAAGGTTATAAAGTTAAAGGAAATGATAATAAAGGGCCATAAAAGAACAGCATGGCTTATTTCAATTACTGTCAGTGTAAACACGCTCCTCTTATAAGTCCTCAGCGGTTATCGGCCATAAGTCTTTGTCACAATGTTTCAGTCTTTTGTAAGCTTAATAGCTGCGATTACCTTCTGACTACTTTTGTGGGGGCTGTACGAACAAGACACTATCTTTTAGGTCGGAAGGGACCCGGGGGGGGGAGACATAAAGAGACCACCAAAGACTAAAGACTTGGATGTTGTCCGAGTACAATATATTTTGACCATTCCCCTAATAATAGTACATAGCTTCCCTCGGGGGTAGTTACCCTTTTATAAACCGTTTTTGACAGAAAAGGTAACCCTTTCATATACCTTCCACAGAAAACCGTACCCCTTTCATATACCTGCAGAAGAAACACTCCATCTCTTTACCATACCCTTGAAAAGAAATTATGGAACGATATCCACGGAAAAACATCAAGCGTTACCACTGATGATGTTAACCAAACAGAAATATTCCTTATTCAGTTCAGGTTATGGCAGTTTCCCCTTCTCTTTTCTATATTTCAACTCGTGTAATCCCTATCCTGTTTTAGTATAAATCTACTAGCGTTCTATCACAAATGCTGTTCTCTTATTGGCTAAGCAACTCACTATCTATTCTGTTGTAGAAAGTGAGTAGAGTGAGTAGCCTAATGGCGGCCGCTTCTTCACGTTTTTGAAGTATCTGTGAAGAGTATTTGTTGTTCAGTTTTGAACGTCTAGTAGATTAATGCTAAACAATTAGATTATTCGCTCTTGATTTCTATCGCGTGATAGTTAAGGTCGCGGGGGACAGTTTCCGCTCATCAGTATGCATTTATGAAAAGAGTATGCACGAAGTGCGACGGCTGATACCGACAATGCGCGAAATATTCACGAACAGGCTCTGTAATGTTTGTGCATCAATAATTGCACGTGCAAAGCGTGTCAACGCTTTGTTCTTTCTGCATGAAGTGTTGACAATAGCCCGTGGATTAAAATTAGCAAAATTACCATATATATATTTTTTGCATTCGTGTTTGCTCGGGAAGCCTTCGTAAGCGTAAAAACAAGTAATTTTGTGTCCAAGAATTCAGCGCGGATAGAGAATTTCATGAGTTGACACTGCAGGGAGGTAAACTAGGTGTATTGTAGATTGTCATATCTGACTCAAAATTTTTAAATAGGCTTTCAAAGGGAAGATATGAGGCTTCAAATTCCAACATGGACAATTTTACTCCTTTAAAAGCTAATAACTTTTAATTAAAGTTGAAATCAAAAAATCGGAGTCAGATATGACACAATAGACGTTTTGACGGATCAGTGAGTGGCGAAATCAACTTGCTTTGTGTTCTTCTCGAGGAGCAAACTTGGACACAAAACCACGTTTTAAAACAAACTAACTTTAGTAGCTTACAGCATTGACGCAAAGCGCGATCCCTTCAATAAAAACCAATCCTTATGCACTTTCATTATTCTCCAACATCTCTGTTAAATGTTAGCGAAATCGGCTGTCAAACGTTTACGATATAACGTTTTTCAAAGTGACACCCCTTCTAAAATTTTGCCTTATGAATTTATTCATGACCAGGTATCCCCCGCGACCTTAATGAGAGCGAAGCTCAATCTAATTGTTAAATATACTTCCAGCCTTAAAAAAGGTACCCTTTTCGGGCGGAGCATCCCCGTTTAGCCCATTATAGCGAATAATTAACCATAATGCTAAATAAAATCCCCTTTAAAAAAACTCCAAAAATAGTCATTTTTATTTTAAAATCCACGTTGATTCACTCTCAAACTCGTACGAAAACCCAAGCGGATTTTCAATGTCCATGTGAAATGTAAGATTACATTATTTCATGGCATTTTAACCACGACTTGAAATCCTATTAATAAATTAGTACGGCATTTGTACGCAAAATTAACACTTCTTAAAAATGCATAAAAATGTATTAAAATGTTAGCCTGTTCCGCGCGTAAAGAATTGCGGGGAGAGAAGAAAAAGGGAAGGGAAACGTATTGAGAGAGTAAATGTGTGTTCGCTTTTCCTTTCTGGGAAAGGTTAAAGGGACTGTAACACGCTGTCATTAAAGTTTCTAAAATAACAATTTGTACAAATAAAATTAGTAAGGAACACCTTAAATAACAAAATTGGGAACGGTCAATGCAATGTTACAAAAGTGAATAATTTATTCTACAGCCCAAAGTATAATTTGACCATTTCCGAGTTGCTCTTAGCCTCATTTTCAAACCGAGGCCAAGTGCGAAGCATACATACGTTTTATTTGCATGTGAAACAAAATTCATATCCATATGAATGGTTTTCACTTGGCCTCGGTTTGAAGAGGAGGCTAAGAGCAACTCGGAAATGGGCTATTCGCTTTAGCACACTAGCAACTGCTATCCGATTCAATCTTCCTCGAAAGAAAGCCATCTGTAGCGTTTACTGCAGAATTGCCTTTAGTTACTTATTTGCACAAATGGTTATTTTAGAACCTTTAATGACCTTAGCCAAACAATGGAAATTGTACAGGCATGCGCATAGCGTGATACAACCCCTTTAACTCGCGCAGTGGATACACACAGCCCATGCTGCCGGAGCAATACCCTGTGTCCGTAGCATGAAGTAACTGGCTAGGAGTATTGCTACTCCATCGGGACATGCTCATCCATCGCAGGTTGTCACTACCGTTATGTGATCGGTACCCATTTATACACCTGAGTGGAGAGAGACAAAGTGCAGCAAATATTCTTGTCTGAGGAAACAACACGACGGAAGAGACCGGGCCTCGAACCACAGACCTTCAGGTTGAATCACAGTCAGCCCAAGCTCCAGCTGCGAGTCATTATAATTATGTTCGCTATAACTGCTATTTCGCAATATCATCCCCAATGACTCAAAGCTTGAGCTTGGGCTGCCTGTGGTTGAATGCCCAGCGCTCCAACCACTACACCATCGCGCCTACACATTTTTACCAATGGCGGTGCTTACTTTTATTCGTGCGTTACCTTCCCCTTACATCTAACATCTAAACACCCGAGACAGGCTAACAGAATTTTTATCACTAGTACGGTATTATTACCATTACTACTATTACTACCATTAATTAGTACCACCCGAGGTACTGTTTACTTTTTAATATGTTACAAAATGAAATTTGGGATATTTCTTTACCTATGTTTGGGAGTGAAAAGGTTAACCATCAATATACAAATTCTCCTTTCTTGTCCCAATACATTTATTATAGAAGTAGTGGGGAGAAGTTGTTAAAATATCAACATAATTCATCTTGGGTGATCATGTCCTCAATTTTCATGACCTCTCTGATTGATTAAGCACTTATTACAAGGAGAAATTTGATGCTGATCCTTCAGCGTGGCCGGATTCCAAGAAGTACAATACAGAGAGGAGCAAGCACACCACAAAGAAGGGGAGACTATATCAGTAGTTAACTGTCTGTTGCATTGGACTGTGGAGCTGTCACATGCAGCACCACGGTCCAAAACAACTGACATCGAAAGGAGAACCATAAAATAAATTAAAGGCTCCCATGAGCCAACTTGTGAACACAAAACGTTCGGACCTTCCTCTCTCTTAGACGTTTTGCTTCTGCTCCCCCCACCCCCTACGTCCAACTCCCCACCCTCCCCTCCCTCCAACGCCGTCCTCATGGGTAAGGCACGTAACCATGACATATCGAGGGCTAAATGTTAACAGCCCATCGAGTGAACTAAAACTCGTTCTCCAATTCGCGCATTTGCGAGTTAAGAAGGGGAATAATAATAATAATAAAAAAAAAATTGTTCAGAAGTCTAAAGCCTTATCAGGAACTTGCTTTAATGCGCCTTCACACGATAAACTAAAGTTGGCAATCTCATGTTTTCACACGACAACTTTCACACACCTCAACCTCTGCTTCTTCTCAGGGTTCTTTTTTCTCGAGGGAAAAAGGTGGGTACCCTGTGAAAGGAGGTTCCACATAGTGAATGTGCAACAAACGTTCCGCGTCAAATACGTTTTCCCTCGAGGAAGAGATCCTGCGTATTTACCGGAACCACTACTCCTCTGATGACGAACCAAACCAAACCAAGCCAACTCAAAAACAGTTTGCCTACATGTAAACAAACGAACATTTAAACAAATCTGGTGCCACTTGCAGCAAGTAGCTGAATTACGGAGGACCACAGAGGTGAGATCGGACGTCAGCATATAAGGCGCAAATTGCAGCCGCCAGTCCATGTATGATCTCACTCCATCAACAAAGACCAATGTTTTCCAACTTTTGATGTTACGTTCACACGCGCCAACTTGAGTTTGCAAACACAAATTTTCCAATTTTAGTTTGTAATGTAAAGCGCCTGTACACAACTAGCTTCTCGAAATCATTAATAATTTATCAAGTGTGAATAAAGAAAACTATAAGCGTGACGGTGGTTTGGAAACCCGATGTCAATTGACATAGTTTTGGCGAATTTATTGCTTCGTCTCTCTAGTTAACGATTAGTTTGAGAAGCTATATCAAAACACTCGAAAAAGTGTTTCATCGGATATCTCCAACCACCTCGAGGTTGGTTGAAAAAAACGAGGCTCACTGATTCTCGGTGTCTGAGTCTGAGTCTGATCCTGAGTCTCGGAAATCCTGATGAAACACTCATCCTCGTGATTGATACATTACGTAAAGCACTGTATTCCTTATCTACATGTAATCATGAATGGACTTCTTGTTCCAGGTTGTCTGTTCTCAGACCAATCTTAGCGAGACGGTCATGCTCCTGTTAAAGGCAAAAGAAAGCAGGTAAGTCTTCACAAGCCTAATGGCTCACAACTGCCGGAACCTAACGCGGTTTCGGACGCATGAAGCGACTGAGAATATTACTTCTACCCCCCCCCCCACCCCCCCCCCCCTGGATTGCTATTGCTAGTCCATCGCAAGGTTTCCCCCCCCCCCCAGCATTATATCACCGGTACCCATTTATATTTATACACCTGGGTGTAGAGAGACAATGTGGGAGCAAAGTTTCTTGTCTAAGGAAACAACGCGACGGCAGAGACCAGGTTCAAACCACTGACCTCCAGGTTGAAAGTCCGACGCACCAACCACTAGACTACCGCGCCTCCACAAAGAAAGCAGAAATTTGTGTTATTTATCACCGGTGAGGAAAGTTCCTTGGGAAATATGGAGGCCGGGAGACAAGAATTTTGGGCTTAGTTGGACTACAATTTTAATTGGTCCAAACTATATTTTTCGTTCACCGTACACAATGTAAATAGAGATGTTTTTAATTAAATTTCACCCTGGTTGCATTCTTATAATTTGGCCAGTGTCAGCCTCAACGTTCCCAGGAAAATGGTTCTGTTTGCATGTATAATAAAGTACTAACGAATTGACTGATAACTGTGTTAAATGCAGGAAGCATCTCACCCGTTCTCCCTCAGTGAGCAGGTATTTCTCGTCATTTAGTTTCGCTCTGTGTTGATATAACCTCTGAATGCTTTCCTCTCGCTGGTTATGGGCCTGATAATTGAGATAAAAAGGAGCAGAAAAGGAAAAATATGCGTGAAAACCCGAGATGGCCTGATTGTCTGACTGACTGATTGACTGACTCACCCACCAACTAACTGAGTGACTGATTGACTGACAGGCGGACGGTCCGACCGACCGACCGACCGACCGACCGACCGACTCACTCTCCTACCATTTCATTGACCAAATGACAGGCTGGCCAGCTGATCTACAAACCTAAAACAACAAAGCTGTAATATAAATTACAATAAACTATCAAATACAGCACCATGAGTTACATATCAAAATGTTTGCTTGGTTCATTGGTTAATTAACTGTTTGACTGACTGACTGACTGACTGACTGACTGACTGACTGACTGACTGGTTGCCTGGCTGACTCATTCTCTACAACCCATACGCCAACGAAATGAAATCAGAAGAACATTGTGAGCTTTTGAAAAATCTTAAAGTACGACTTAAGCAGTTTAACACAACAAATTTAACAATTGCAAACTAAGTTCCCTAAACGCTGCACCTTCCCCTTCAAAATAAATAAATTAAAAAAAAAAGATAAAGCAAAATCTCCAACAGAATAGTTGGGAATGCTGCGATTATAAAATGACGTAAAAGAAAAGATTTCAAAATTACCAACAACAAAATACTTGCATCTTTACACCATGGACCCCTCCCCCTCCCCCTCCCCACATCGAACTCCCCTCCCTCCTCCCTAAGTCAACGACTTTAAGTAACGTTTAATAGAACAGTAATTGAGCAATCACTTACAAAGACAAAAAACTTTCGATATACCTTAGCAAGTTCGGCCTTTTCCCGAACGAGTTTTTGCTCTAATTCGACCTTTTTTCGATTATACTGCTCTAGAATTTCCTGCATGAGAAACAAATAAAATATATTGTATTAATAACAAAATTCTTGAATGTGATTGGTTATCTATGCGTTCTTTTCTTGCGCGCGCGTGAATCGCGCGTGTACATAGATTTCCTTTCTGCTTTTCTCCTTATTTATAATATTACGGACACCAAAGGGGACGGACCCAAGGGTTCGCATTTTAGAGGCGCGAGTCCGTATTGAGGTGCCACTACGACGAAAATGTTTGTATTTCTTTTCCGCTTTTTTTAACGCAAATGTACCTAATAGGTTTAGACAAATGCGAGTTGCTATAAATTAAATTAATATATTCTTACACAGCCCAGATATAGCTGTACGAAAACCCACGAAAATCACGTAAAATCCGTCCGCCATTACTCCATTCATAAATCCGAGCTCACGTTCTACTGGTTTGCGATCTGGTACACGTGACTTGATTTGTGACGCCAATAACTCAACGCGTTCCCTCCAAAAGGCACGTGTTGAGTCATTGACGTCACAAAATCTTTAGGCCAACTCGATCCAACTCTCAGGGTTCGGTCCTGGTCATTTTTGAATTGAGTAATGGCGGCAAGCCGAATTCGAAATGTAAAGTTAAAATAATGGAACTTCCCGTACGAGTTTTGACTTGAAACTTCGCAAGGTGAGTAACGAGTACTTATATTTTCAAAATACGAAGAGAACAGAAAATGTATATTTTTGATCATAGTGGCACTTTAGGGAGGCCAAATGAATAAGTGACCGGGTTTCCATACCACCATCAACGTCGATGAGAAGTGAATGTGGGGTTAGAAGTTATCAAAACTAAATACCTTCATTCGTTTATCATTTTCTTTCGTCAGAGATTCCATTTCAATGAAGAGTCTCTGCACGTCCTGCTCCTGTTTTCGGCGTTGCATTTCAGCGGCACGTACGCGGTTGTAGAGCGCATGCTCAGTCTCTTCCATCTTGTTGACAGCTTTCTGTAAGATTCACGAATAATAAGAAATCAGATAAAAACACTACATTTTAACAGCTGTAGTATGGGCACACGTTTACCATCCTATGTTTCAATGATCTTTAACCATTTAACACCTATGAGTGCCCAAAATCAAAATTCAAGAAAAGAATCCCAAATTTCATTCTGTAAAATACTGAAAAACAAATGGTACCATACAAAAGAACAGCCGAAGAGGTTTCATTTAAAGGGACACTGTCACGAGGGGCGCATGCGCCAGTTTCTCGAATCAAAACTCGAAAAGTTTAGCCTAAAATTTTCAAGTTGAAGTGTCAATTTCAAAAATGGACGTAGAGTTTCTTCGTTTTTCACCGTGACCGCCGCCACTAGTCGACGTCATTTTAAAATTGACACTTCAACTTGAAAAATTTAGGCTAAACTTTTCAAGTTTGGA
The DNA here is from genome assembly GCA_022457155.1 of Cladopsammia gracilis. Classification (NCBI taxonomy): domain Eukaryota; kingdom Metazoa; phylum Cnidaria; class Anthozoa; order Scleractinia; family Dendrophylliidae; genus Cladopsammia; species Cladopsammia gracilis. The sequence goes on along the minus strand of JAJGOT010000153.1, from coordinate 908,896 downwards.
TTTGAGAAACTGGCGCATGCGCCCTCGTGACAGTGTCCCTTTAAATGGTTATACCATAGGATTTCGTCCACGGACTCAAAAGTAAGAACTACGACCGGGAGTTTGCTCTAAGCTTGCGTAACTACCTCATTGGTACTTCGTTTCGCGGGATAATTTCGCGAAAATAGAAGAGGAATATTTCGCGAAATTTAAATTTTGCGATTAAGCAGTAAATCGTCTTAAAAGGAACTAAATTTAGGGGAATTTTTCAAATGCTGATCCTGCCTTGTTGGGCGCACATTCGTGCTCAGCTTTCTCGCGTAGCGAATCAAGTGCCATAGAAATAGAGACTGTGGAGGAGGATGTCGATCCGCATTTATCGGCGCTTTAGACTGAAATTGAACACGCGAAAAAAGATCTCTTGTAATGCCTGATACTTCGTAATCATAAAGGTTTTGTCATAAGGTATTAAATTTCGCGTCGTTAATTTTCGCGGTTTCCTTTTTTCACGGGACTTTAATATTAGCATTTTTATTTATATTATTATTATTATTATATTGAAATACGAAGCCAACATCACCAAAAGTGATGAAGCAAAGGAATGATACTAAAGCGTATCAAGAAAAGCGGCCCAAATTCGACAACAATAGGTATCGTATTCTTGATCGTTTTTGTCCATGTAAGGGCAAATACGACCAACGTAAAATATACAACGGCTAAATAAGTCCAAATTCCACAAAAATGGCAAGTTTGATTTCTTGACCGCCTGTCACAAAATCAAATTTGATGAACTGTAATCCACTTCCATCCTTGCAATCCTGCACTTAATCTCCAAAATACTGCTTCTACTTTGCACTATATAATTTTAAGAGTTAATTAAATTAATTTAACTTAATTAAGAGTTCACTCTCTCGATTTGGCGTTAAACTTTGGAATGAGATACCTCATTATATTGGCGATCTCCCTAGGAAAAAAAAATTAAAAACACTACATAATTTGCTACTTAATATTTTACAAAACGAAAATGACTATATTGAAATGCCTTTGATAATAAAAAAAAATGATTTCTAGTTAAATTCAACAACAACTATTTTATTTATTTAACTATTTTATTCATTTTCTCTTAATTCTAAACTTTCTATTTCTAAAAAGTTATAACTTTCTCCGTGTACTTTTATTTAATCTGCCCGCCTAGAATAGCCTTTGCTAAACGCGGACAGCTAAAATGTAACTGTTTTTTTTTGAAAATAAAGACTTTTTGTTGTTGTTGTTGGAAGACTACGTACCTGCAAATGCTTGACGTTGTCCTCGTGTGCTCGTCGAGTGGACTCGTTCTGCTTATCAATGAATCTCTTTTTCCATTCTATCATTTGATAGGAATGTTGTTGTTTCCTTTCTTTAGTCAGCTGTTCGATCTGCTGGTTCCTTCGAGCCTCGGCAAACTACCATAACATAGAAAAAGAATATATGACTTACTGTATGGCATGAAATTATTGGCGGGTTTCAAATTTTGGGATTGTATAAATCCTAAAAAAATATTGATCCTGCAAAAAAGTCATACCCACATAATATTTTCCACGAAAATATAGAAATTGCGATGAACACTTCATTTTTTTCTCGTGCCAAAATATTGTCACTTATTTACTACCGGATCCAGGTGGAACATTTTCAATCTTGGTTTATCTATTGGGAAAAGGCGTTGGGGGGGGGGGTCGGTGGGTGGTTAATTGCTTAAATCAAGACAAGAGAATAAAAGGTGAGAGTCTTATCCATTCAATCCTGCAGTGCTGTGTTCACCAAATGGTCTCAGATTTTTCACATATGTAAATAATCTATTTGTCTTGATTTTGGTCCGGTTATTTTTCCAATTCTGAAATCGTATGGCTAAAATATCTCAATATGTATGGGCAGCGATAGAAATCAGTTGACCATGGAATGTCGTGGACGAAGGTTCTTCTCCTCTGTTGGCTAAATATAGTACACTTCAGCATATTAACATGGTACCAGAGTCTTCGTTTTGTACTTCTTTACCGCCACAGCCAAACCTAACATTTTTCTGATTTTGTTTCGCTTGAGGAAAGAGCGATGAAATTGTTGGAATTAAATCAAAACAAGCAATAACTCTTGTGTACGTGACGACTGGTTCCGTTTCGAGTCCTGTTTCATATCAGCGAACAAAATAATTTTGACAGATAAAAGTGTTAATTAAAGTTACTAAAATTAGGCGAAACCTCGCGACATAGCCCCTTTAAGAATCAAAGGTCTTTTGTATGCAACAATAAGACAACCGTAACACGTCATAAATATTCAAAATGGCGGCGCACGGGAAATTTAAAAGCGAAAATAGGCGATATTCGTATCCATTTTTTTGTACACTAAAATTATATTTGCACCTGTTTTTTTTAAATATATAATTTAGAGTTTATTTCCAACAATTTAAAGTCAATTTGTTATAACAATGGAGGTTCCCTTAAAGTTCGCATACAGCAGTTCCTATATTCAGTATCCTTACCTGTCCTCTCTCTTCAATCTCTTTGCCCTGGCGGTCAAGTTCAAGGTACTCTGCGGCTTGCTTTGCTTGTTTCTGATTGGTTGAATTAAGTTGTAGCCTTCGATTTATATCTGTCATTTTTCGACCCTCTATGAATAGGACAGAAAGAAGCATTTTTAGTCTTTGAAAGCATAACTTGCTGCTGCAGTACAACGTGCAATTTGATGGTGGAGTATTTTACTTAATTACATCATAGATCCTTCCTGAATAGTAGGATACCGGTGTCAGCGGCAGTATTATTTTTGCAGATGATTAATTTTGCAGATGGTCGATTTTTTTTGTTTTGTTTTGCGGGAACTTTGACAAATTGACGTCAGGTTTTAATGCGTCTGTCCTCTTATTGATGATAAAATTCGTCATAACATTGTCAGAGTGCTGTGGATCCACTCACCTGCGGCTCGTGGATCCACCGCAAACTTTGACAATGTTATGACGAATTTTATCATCAATAAGAGGACAGAAGCATAAAAAACTGACGTCAATTTGGTTTTTACGATAACAAAAACTCCAAAATCGTAAAAAAACGGATGAAACGAAGAGTGAACGCAATGTAAACATGACAAATTGACGCAATCATTGTCAATAAGTTTTCTCGCTTTCTCATTGGCTAACGAAATTAGCTAATGAAATTTCATTGTCTAAAAAAGTGACAGGATGACATCTTGCATTAATTAAAATTTTATGTGTCTGTACTCTTATTGATGATAAAAATTGACCAATCACCATGCGAGAATAACTTCAGTTATGGTAAAAAAAAAAAAAATTACGATTGGGGAAGACTTTTACTGTTTGTCGCCTGACAAGGAAAAGTTCACTCCCGGAGTCAATTATGGAGACATGTAGTGTTGTTCTAACTTTTGAGTCTGTTGACAAAATCCTATGGTGTGATCATTCAAATGAAACCTCTTCAGCAGTACTTTTGCATGGTATCATTTGTTGTAACTATTGAGCCTGTTGACGTAATCCTATGGTGTGACCATTCAAATGAATACTCTTCTGCAGTACTTTTGCATGGTACATTTGTTTTTCAACATTTTACAAAATAAAATTTTGGTAGATGGCACTCTTGTGAGTGAAAGGGTCAATCACCTACCTTCCCGTGATTTTAAAGACAGCATATCCTTAGACACCAACATGTCTCTACTCATGCGACGCTTGTTATATTCGTGCTTAACTCCTTGACTAGATATACCCCTGTGGGAAAAAAAAAAAAAAAAAAAAAAACAATAATTTCATTATTTACCCTGAGAGTTTATTCTACGTCACTGCGCGATGCAGTCAATCAGTGTGTTCATTGGCATACTTGTGGTTGGGTGATTCAATCCGTGTGTCATACAATAGCCCACATTTGACCGTTGCTAATCACTAAAGTTCTCAGTAGCTCAGTGGTTGGAGCATCCGACTAGAATACGGAAGGTCGTGGGTTCAAATCACATCTGGAACTCAGAATTTTTTTTTCTGAGTTCCTTTCTCTCCACACTCATCATTTATATATTTCAAAGAAGATGTTGATTAAAAAATAACATTCAATACATGTAGTTGTTTGTTAGGTTCTTCGGACGGTAGTGTCGTTATAAGACAAATGGTTGGACAAAAATTAATTACCCTTCTTCGGTTGCGTTTTTTTTTTTTTCGATACAGCAGTTTTCAATTGAGTGTCGAAAGTAATTTCGTGATTGCTTTTTTAATTGGTTTTACTACTACCACTACTACAATCTTTATTTCATCACGGTGTCACATTCACTATAAGTGGTCTTGCATTGCTACGCTTTGTGATTGGCTAAAAAAAACTTACATCATTTTTTTTTTCAACCAATCAGAAGTAAAACCAAAAGCAATCGTGACTTGCTCGCACGCGTTTTCCCGCGCTTGGCGCCGGCTACATGTATTTTTTTTTCGAGTTCTGGTTGGTTCATTGGATTGTCTGTGTCTGTTGTGATTGGTCAGAGTAATTACTTTGGTTTTAGTTATACGGCACTCAAGTGAAGCCCGCTTGATTCATTTTATTATTTTTTCTTTCTTTCTGTTTTCTCCCGTTGTGATAAAATATTTAGAGGGTAACTACAACATCAGCTGCTCAGCTGCATAGGGGAATCTTTGCTGACGTCATTGTTTACATTTTGCTTCATCAGCATACGAATCCGCATAGAGAAGGCATCATCCTAAATACGAATTGACTTCAAAAGTTGAAAGAGCTTGTTAAACTTAGTAATCTATGCAATTTTCAGCTTTTCATGTAATATTAAAGGAAATATCTGCTATCAAAAACTGCAAAATTGTTGGGTGGCAAAACCGCTAATGAGCCATACATTCTTTATAGAATTTTGAGTTTTTAATACAGCATTGTATGAAGTGTATCTAGTATATCGGGCTCAAATTTTCAGAGAAAGCTAATTGTGCTATGCCCTTTCAATATTCAGAGTTGATTTTTTTTGTAGGTACGTTAGAGAACGAGGCGCATATGCTAATGAGGCAAAAATGGTAAACAAAGATTCCCCTATACCATAAAGGTATCTGAAGTTGATGTTGCTTCCCAACTTGTGCACTAACTTCATCGTGTTTGTCTGTTTTAAAGTTTATTTCCCAATAGAATCCCCCAAACTTCTGCAATTTGTCTTACGATTCCCGCTATATAACAGCACCTATGGTGCCGTCGATTGTGGACATGTCGAGCATGAAACTGAAAGAAGCGATTGGTAATTCATAGTTGCTTGCCAACTAGTGCTTAAAGGTGCTGTTGCATGACAACTTCTCTCGCAAAAAAACCGTTGCAAGTTGCACGCACGAATTCTAGGTGTAACACCCCCTTCTGCAACTGAATTTTTGTTTTTTAAAGTCGCAAGAAGAGTCGAATCGACCTTCTGCAACAAATTTCTTCAAGTTGCACAACAAAAATACGTGTGACTCTTGCAACTTGTTCCGCCGCACTCTTTAAGTCAACCAATCACACCCAACAGATGCGTCATTTTTTAACTTTTTTTCAACAGTTTTCAACTTACGCAACTTTTTTTTTTCGCGAGACAAGCTGCATGGCAGCTTGTAACGTGTAACATTGCACGTGTAACTTGCTGTCTTAAGCACCTTAAGCCTAACCCCCCCCCCCCCCCCCCCCCCGTCCCAACAACCCCTTAACAACTCGTCTTTCAATTTCCTCCACATAACAGCGCCTTTGGCGCATTAAAGTGAAGTAAAGTAAAAAGTAACATGCCGAGCAGGCAAAATAGGCGATTTTCTAGTTCACAAAATTGTTTTGTAACGCATGTTCTTTCAATTGCATTTTAAATTGTATGCTTGTTCTAATAAATTATATATTTCCACATATATTTCAACTCATCAAACTCACTTAAGCTTTTCTGTCAAACTTTGTTTACGCCGCCTATCATCCTGTAGAAAGAATAATCGTTGAAGCTTATAGTAGTCGCGGTTATACGTTTCAACTTTTACCTAGGTAAATTCGAAATAACAATAGCCGCTGCACGATTAGTTTGAAATAACAATAGCTGCTGCACGCTTTTTATGGCCTTGGTATTGTTACTTCGCATTAACCTAGGTAAAAGTTGCAACGTGTAACCGCGGCTAATGTGCTATTAACTTTGCTATCAGGTATAAGAAGTACATAGAGGTTATTTAGAGAAAAGTTACGAGTAAATGCCTAGCCGTGTTACACAACTTTTCGTTGAACAAATTATTTATTATACGACAGTCATCTTTTCTCAAATCCTTATTTGAAAGTGTTTTGTTCTAGCGCGCGGTCAGAAGAGTGTAGTAACTTGTCTTATTACATGCAAACTGGTCCACGCTAAAAAGGAGTATTCTGATCACATACCTGAGCGGTCTGAATTTTGCTATACGGACCAAAAAGGCCCCGTCCACACGTATCCGAACATTTTTGAATCCGCAACTTTTTTGTTGCGGATTGGCCTTCCGTCCACACGTATCCGGCGAATTCGGGCAAATACGATTCGAATACGCTACGTGTGGACGCGAATATTTTCTAATCCGTAACAAAAAAGTTGCGGGTTCAAAAATATCCGGATACGTGTGGACGGGGCCTAAGATGGACCGCTCACGAACTCATTTCGCTGAATTCGTTTTATGAAACAATGAACAAATGAAAACTGTTTTCTATTAAGTAGAAACATTTTTCCTCGCGATTGGCGGACAATAATATTGGTTAAACGTTTTGTTCTGCAACTGGTACAGGATTTAATGGAGCCGAAACCAATTGTGGAATTGCACGCATTTTGGGCATCTTACTGATGAACAGTTACGAAATTCAGATATATTTAGTAGCCACATTTATTTGAGGTCTGTCCCCTTTGAATTGGAAGGTGGCTTGAAAAATGCAAGACTACGCTTAGCTTTGGCACGCGCGAGCCGAGAAGGTTTGCATTAATTTATCAGCAAATTTTTAAAAACTCCATTATAATAAAAATTTTACTGAACTAACTTGTTCTGTCCGTATTGGGAAATATTGATCGATTGATCGCCAAATTTTCGGTCCAATACGGACCTCACGCTAGATCAATAACATCTACATGTTTATACTGTATTTGCCAAAATTTGCACTCTTTTGATGAGTATTTGCACTCTGAAATGCGCTACAGAATAATAAGAACATCTTCGGGGGCGGATCCAGGATTTTGAATGGGGGGGGGGGGGGGGGGGGGTGAAATTTTAAATGCAATAGAACCAAAGCCTGTTTTTTATTTATTTGAGAAATACTTTAGAAAAAAGAAAGAAAGGGTCTCAGAAAGGGGGGTAAAAATTCACCCATTTCACCCCCCCCCCCCCCCCCCCCCCCCCGATCCGCCCCTGAGATGTACATGTAATGTTCAGCATATCATAAGCATTAGAATCGTAGCAAACCTGAATGTCTTTAATGCTCGTGTCTTTGATATACCTGCAAAACAAAAACGTTAAACGTTGGTCTGGGACTAGAAACAGTCAACACACACTTGAAGTACAAGTATGAAACTGTAATTAGCTTCAGTACAATGGCAACTCCTAGACACAGTGAAGGGTATGTAATAGTAGTGAGGGGAAGTCGCTATTTTGCGGAATAACTAACAACCGTCAAATTCTATCGCTATTTTCCGAGGATCCCAACATGAACTTTCGGGGGGGGGGGGGGGGAGGGGGATTTTGGGTTATTTTCGGAACTTTACATTGGTCTTTTACATAAGATTTGATCAAAATGGTAGTTTTTGAAACGATTTTAATAGCGACATACATAGACTACGAGTTCAGGCGCCACAGATTATGCGAGCGCGCACGAAAATCGTCGTGTTGCGACGCGTACATGTATATTCACAGGCGGCGATTTTCACGCGCTCTTAAGTGTGACCATTCAAATGAAAGCTTTTGAGCAGTACATGTACCTTCAAAGAGCACTGTTTATTATGCTGTAAAAGGTGGTTCTAACTTTTGAGTCTGTGGATGATCCTATTAAAGGTGTAACCATTCAAATAAAAACTACTACATAGCAGAACTTGAATTATGCTGTAGTGCTGATTATTATGCCGTACAACGTGGTTCTTACATGTACTTTTGAGTCTGTGGATGAAATCCTAAATTGTGACCATTCAAATGAAAGCTATTGAGCAGTACTTTCCTGTGGTACTGTTTATTATGCTGTACAAGGTGGTTGTAACTTTTGAGTCTGTGGAAGAAATCCTAAAGTGTAGACCATTCAAATGAAAGCTACTGAGCAGTACTTTCCTGTGGTACTGTTTATTATGCTGTACAAGGTGGTTCTAACTTTTGAGTCCGTGGATGAAATCCTAAAGTGCAGACCATTCAAATGAAAGCTACTGAGCACTACTTTCCTGTGGTGCTGTTTATTACGCTGTGCAAGGTGGTTCTAACTTTTGAGTCTGTGGTTGAAATCCTAAATTGTGACCATTCAAATGAAAGCTATTGAGCAGTACTTTCCTGTGGTACTGTTTATTATGCTGTACAAGGTGGTTCTAACTTTTGAGTCAGTGGAAGAAATCCTAAAGTGTGACCATTCAAATGAAAGCTACTGAGCAATACTTTCCTGTGGTGCTGTTTATAACGCTGTGCAAGGTGGTTCTAACTTTTGAGTCTGTGGTTGAAATCCTAAAGTATGACCATTCAAATGAAAGCTACTGAGCAGTACTTTCCTGTGGTACTGTTTATTATGCTGTACAAGGTGGTTCTAACTTTTGAGTCTGTGGTTGAAATCCTAAAGTGTGACCACTTAAATGAAAGCTACTGAGCAGTACTTTCTGTGGTACTGTTTATTACGCTTCGCAAAGTGGTTCTAACTTTTGAGTCTGTGGTTGAAATCCTAAAGTGTGACCATTCAAATGAAAGCTATTGAGCAGTACTTTCCTGTGGTACTGTTTATTATGCTGTACAAGGTGGTTCTAACTTTTGAGTCTGTGGTTGAAATCCTAAAGTGTGACCATTTAAATGAAAGCTACTGAGCAGTACTTTCCTGTGGTACTGTTTATTACGCTGCGCAAAGTGGTTCTAACTTTTGAGTCTGTGGTTGAAATCCTAAAGTGTGACCATTCAAATGAAAGCTATTGAGCAGTACTTTCCTGTGGTACTGTTTATTATGCTGTACAAGGTGGTTCTAACTTTTGAGTCTGTGGTTGAAATCCTGAAGTGTGACCATTCAAATGAAAGCTATTGAGCAGTACTTTCCTGTGGTACTGTTTATTATGCTGTAAAAGGTGGTTCAAACTTTTGAGTCTGTGGAAGAAATCCTAAAGTGTGACCATTCAAATGAAAGCTACTGAGTAGTACTTTCCTGTGGTACTGTTTATTACGCTGTGCAAAGTGGTTCTGACTTTTGAGTCTGTGGTTGAAATCCTAAAGTGTGACCATTCAAATGAAAGCTATTGAACAGTACTTTCCTGTGGTACTGTTTATTATGCTGTACAAGGTGGTTCTAACTTTTGAGTCTGTGGTTGAAATCCTAAAGTGTGACCATTCAAATGAAAGCTACTGAGCAGTACTTTCCTGTGGTACTGTTTATTACGCTGTGTAAAGTGGTTCTAACTTTTGAGTCTGTGGTTGAAATCCTAAAGTGTGACCATTCAAATGAAAGCTATTGAGCAGTACTTTCCTGTGGTACTGTTTATTATGCTGTACAAGGTGGTTCTAACTTTTGAGTCTGTGGTTGAAATCCTAAAGTGTAACCATTCATGCAAATGAAAGCTGCTGAGCAATACTTTCACATGGTACTGTTTGATATTTGATATTTCAGAAGATGAAATTTGAGCTTCTAAAATGTTCATTCTGCGCACTCTTAATGGGAGTGGACAGGTTGAAGTAAACTTACCGATCATCGTCCAGTTCTTGTGTTCTCTTCTTTAGTGCAAGATTATTAGCAGCAATAGCCAATTCAGCAAGGCTCTGCTTCAATGCATATCCCTTCTCCTGAAATACAAAATTAGATACAGTGTAATTTACCGGTACTTTATTAAAGAAATAAAAAACGCGCCGATTGCATTATTGAGTTATAAAGCACGCGGGAATTTTTAAGAACACGAGAGAAGTGCAGAGAAGCACGAGCCAAAGGCGAGTGCTTCTCGCACTTCTCGAGTGTTCTTAAAAATTCCCAAGTGCTTATATAACTCAATGATGCACGAGGAACAAGTTTTTTTATTTCTTTTATAAAATAAAAACGGTTAAAATGAACCTTACGTCACGCGCGTGCTTTATCGAGTTATAATGAACTCGGTTTAACCAATCATAGCGCGCGCATTTCCTTGAGCATTTTATAATGATTGTTAATGAGCTGGGTGTACTGAAAGAGTCGCACAACAGATTGTATGATAATGTATCGTGCATCACAGTATTACTCGAATAAACATCTCTTCTTACATGTATTTACAGGCCTTCTAAGAAAGTTATGAAAAAATGGAAGATTGTGCACCATTTTAAGAAAAGAGCAACCTCGTTCCCAGGGTCTTTCTTCTTCCCTCCCCCTGGAGCGAGAGAGAGAGAGAGAGAGAGGGGGCGGGAAGAAGAGAAACCCTGGGAACGAGGTTGAGAAAAGAGAGACTATTTTGGAGTCATGATCAGGGTAGTTGCATTTTTTGGGGGTCTTTGAGTCCCCCCCCCCCCCCCCCCCCCCCTCCCAGGATCAGTCAGTCGTGTTTTTAAATGAATTAAACTGACCTCAATCTTTTTCAAGCTGGCCTCAAACTGCTGTGTCAGTGCAAAAACCTCTGTTCGGGTCAGTTGTAACTGCTTGGCTGCTTTGCAATACTTGAATTCTGCTTCAGTCCTGAAATAAAAACACATTACCCTTTAATTCCCAAGATTACCAAAAACAACAAAATCGAAGAAAAATCCCGAATTTAATTTTGTAAGATATTGAAAAACAAATGGTACTATCAAAAAGCACTGCTGAAGAGGTTTCATTTGAATGGTCACACCATAGGATTTCATCCACAGACTCAAAAGTTATTTGTCACTCTGTAACAGCTATTAAAACTCTCTATAGTGTACAAAAATTGAAAATTTCAGTAACAACTTTAACACACTTACATTTCTGAAGCAACCTTCCTATCTTTGTCTTTAAATTTCAAACGAGCAGACATATTTCTCTCAATCCTGGACTTGTTTACCTGATTACAAGAGTTGAAAATTTAATAATTATTTTAACATACAATGTATTAGCTTAATTAGAACAAATAACACACAAAGTGAAATCCAGAAACCTTGTCCTCCTGGATGTAATGTTGTTGTTTGACCTTTTCCATGTCTTGGTTGTTGTCAATTAGCCGGGCTTCTTCGCTCCTCACTTTCTTATAAACACCTGATAAGAAACACAATTACCAAATCTTTAAAGATTGTTTTCAATAATGCGCCAATAACTCACCACCAAATTGCAATAACATGCTGATGTTTGGTAACTGGGCCATTTATTATCTTTTATCATGCTCTTTCCAAAAAATTAATCTCAATAATTTCACAAATTTATAATTTTTTTGTGAGATCATCATTTTAGGACTCTATTTACATCCGTCCAATACATGTTTTCCAGACTTACTATTTTTCACATCCTCCATGGTTCTTCTCAGTTGGTGTTGTTTTTTGATGATATCACCTTCGTACCTCTTCAACTCTCTTTCTTCCTGTTTGTGCTGCAGCATGTGATCCTACAAAGCAGCAAACTCCACACTGAGCTTACATGTACATGTAAGTATTTATCAATTAATGAAAAGGACTTGTACATGTACATACTTATAATTATAAAGTCTACTTATGACAGGATTAGGGAGTTAACATTATTGTACCTGTTATGGTACAATAATGGATCTACTGTACAATGAAGTCTACATGGTAGATCAACAAGAAGTGAAATGACAGTTCATTTCCTACCACAAACTCCCAAATTCATTTCTAATTTTCTTATGAACCAAAACAGTGTCAAGGATTCGTACAGTTTTATAACTATACATGTACTTCAAATTCCAAGCTTGATGCATTGTACATAACCATGTACACGCAATCAGTCGCAGGTTTCACTCACCCCAATCGCTCTCATCATTTCCTGGTGTTTCTGCATGCTGCGCCTCGCAGTTTGTGTAACATGCAGCAGTCCATTACTTCTCAGTGGAGAGACTGCTGCTCCATTTGACTTTTTACCTTGTTTGTAATCTCTAGTCCCTGGGGATGTGTGCCCAGGGGACGTGTTCACGGGTGGCGGCAATTTTGCATTTTGCTTTGGTCTACAGAAAAGATATGATAATGGTAAAAAAAAAAAATAAAGCAATGCAGGAAAGATACATGTATGGTCAAGTCAGCAGCATTTAACTATGCTGTTTTCACATCCACACAAAAACATTTCAACGAAACATGTTTTGCTGTACACATGTTGTCCATATAACATGTACATGTACATTGTAGAGAGAGGTACATGCACATAGAGGTGGCCTTATACATGTAAAGGTGTCCATATACATGTAGGAGGTGTCCACATTAGAGGTGTCCATATTAGAGGTGTCCATATTAGAGAAGTGTCCATATTAGAGAGGTGTCCATATTAGAGAGGTGTCCATTTAAGAGGTGTCCATTTAGAGAGGTGTCCATTTAAGAGGTGTCCATATTAGAGTTATCAGTATATTATACTGTAGGTGTATGCATTGGAGAGGTGTCCATACAGTCTTTTGATTAAACGTTGTCATTGATCGGTCTCATCCCTACGCGACCAGAACGAAAAGGATTGTGGAGAGAAGTCAATTCACATTCAATAGCAGCATATATTATCAAACTCGTTTTGAGTTCGCCGTGCGGTTAAGTTTCTATTTATTTCTATTTTGCCGAGCATGCAGTGAAGACCTACAGTAGCGAGCGGTTTGGATGACACAAGTTCTCGGGATGAAAACTGAAGAGGTAGCGATTTACTTATCGATATCTCCTCGCTCTATAAAGCGGTTTATCTCAGCAAAATAGAAACCACGCGGCAAACTCAAGACATGTTTGATAATATATGCAGCTATTGAATGTGAATTGATTTCTCTCCATAATCCTTTTCGGTCTGGTCAGGTAGGGATGAGACCGATCAGTGACAATGTTTAATCAAAGGACTGTATTACTGTATATAGTGTGCAGTCCCAGAATTAATTAACATACAGATTGAAATTTTTCTTGATCTGAAAATGGTTAGTATCTGAATTTGCCTTTTTTTGGTCTAACAAAATAATTATAGGTACAATTATACACCATCACCTTCTAGTTTGAACATGAGTTCACAAAATTGAGCCAGGCTGCACACAAACAAACCTTCCATCAAATATTTTGAAGAGTACATGTACGCATGTACCCGGCCCCATCACCTGGGATTCTAAAAATGTTCAAAGTAGTTTACATATATGCTTACCTTGATATCCCCACATCCTGTCGTTCTCCACTTGCTAAAGACCTGGTAATTAAAAAAAAATGAATTGCCACGAAAGGTAATAAATTTGCAAAATTAATTTATGTACATAAACTACAACATATACATGTACAACCAAAGCCTACCCAGACCAGGGGTCAATTCAATAAAACTTTTACAAGTGTAGCCATTTTTTTAGAGGTTGAAAACAATAGCTGCCCTTGTAAATCACACTTGTAAAAGTTTTATTGAATTGACCCCAGCTCTAGTCTCACTGCACACTGTTATAGAGTAGATAAGAACATGTTTTAAAAGAAATAAGGAAATACATTACATTTTACTGAACTGGAACACTTAAAGGGAATGGTAAGGGAAGGCTAAAGGAATGCCAATGGAATGCAAAATAAAATGCTAAAGGAACACGCTCTGCTTAGCATTCCTTATTTGTTTTTTTCTGTCCACTACTGTACATAAATCGTGTCACACATATTAAAAATAACAGCCCTAATAGTAGCTTAGTATTTAAGGGCAGAATCTACATGTAGGCTTGAGAAAAAAAACTAACCCTTGTTAAAAAATGAAACTCAATTTCTGCCCCCCCCCCCCCCCCCCCCACCCCCCATTTGGAGAAGTGTGAGGGTCAGGATACATGTAACATTTTAGTCAAGGTGAAGCTATGGATTCCACACTTCAAATTATGCTTTACTTTACTTTTCACTGACCAATGGTGGCAGGGTATTTTACAGTTTAGCCAGCTTACATCTACTGTATACTAAGCTAATAAAGCTTCAATTTACAATGTTTTTTAAAAGCTGTTTCATAGCTTGCTTGCTGAGACTAATTTCTTGGGATAATTCAACCAAACAAAGCTTACTTAAATTATTAAATACTACAGTACTCTCCCTAAAAAAAACTAGATAAAATTTTAATGTTATTTAGATTTATAAATATTAACCCCACCAACTGTCTGTGTCTGGAAAGCTAATTAACCGCAATTTACATGCATCATGTAATTAAGCTTATAAGCTTATTTGTAAAACTCTAGCTACCGGTAAATTTCAATTCGTGTGTAAAATATCTAACGAGTGTCCTGGTAACCCACAAAACTTAAAAGATGCCGGTTTTATTTAATGAAGAGAAAAAATACTAGTTAACATAAGAGCATTGTTTGTATATTGAAGCTCAATACAAGTGTATGCCTTTCGTGAAATATGACACCAACACGACATTTTACTCGGCCGGCGCGTAAATTTACAAAGTGCTAAACTATTGAAAGCAAGCACATAGCTTGTATTTTAAACCACATCAGACAACTTTAAAATGTTATGAAAGTTTACCTCGCAATCCTGAGCGAGTTAGTTTTAAATTATAAATCAACTTGGGAAATTAACCCGTAAACAAAAGAGGGTCGCTTACTTGAGAAAATTTGCGTATTCATCTCCTCTTGTTGAGTCCTCATTTTCCTCGGAATAGGACCGCGTTAGGTCCGGAGAAGATAAAGTGGCGTATCTCTTGTGCAAGAGTGGCTGTCGCTCAAATGGAAGAACCATTTTCACCTCATTTGAGGAATAGTTTTTCGCTCAAACACGTTGCATCCCTCTGTCTATTTTCCCTTGCTCATGCTGCGCTCAGTACTGAATTCTTAGCTACCATGGAAACCATTGTTGACCGCTGGTCTAAATAACCATGTGCTCATAAAAAAGGAATCTGAGAATATTCGAAGGCTCATTTCAGGAGTTTATTCAGTTTGTTTGTGTTTGTGTTTATTTCCGACGGTAAACAATGAATATGGGATGGTGTGGCTTATTTGTTCCTCGGAGTGAACAGGGCATCAGTAGCAATAATTTCATAATTTTATTTATTCTTTCACGGCTCTGATGAGATGAGGGGGTGAATACGGTCTACGGATCGGCGAATTTTGAAAATAATTTTGTACATGGATTTCGCGGATTCACAGATATATTTTAACGGATTTGTTGAGCGGATTAGGGCCCGAATTTTGGCTTTTGCTTCTGATATAATTCCCGAAGACATTTCGGGCCCGATAGCTGTTTGTTGTTTTTTTTTTTTAAAAAAAATTTAGAACTTTCTAGTGAATGGCGTCAAGTTAGCCCGCACCAGCTCAACCGGCGTGTAGTAAACGTAAGAATTCATTGCTTAACTTTCGAAATCAGCATAAAGTAAGATTTTCAGGATTTTAATGCTAAGCTTTCAAAATCAACAAAAAAACGAATCTTTTGTTAGTAAAAATTTTGCACATAACGTAGCTTTTCGTGTCCGAAAAGTTTTCGGGACTTTCGATCCAGACTGAAACGGTGGGACAGTTCTTAGTTTTCTTCACTACCGAGATCACGTGCAGTCAACTTGTGCTGTTCTTTTCAGGCAATAAGTCAGGAGAAGAATCAAGAAGACGTTTTCTTTTTTCTAAAAAAAAAAAAAAAAAACTAATCCCACCTCACAACCTATGCTGTTCTTCTCACGCAATTCGTGAGAAGAATCGAAGAAGACGGTTTCTTTTTTTTCTAAAAAAACATAATCCCATACACGGTATTTGCAAGGATTCAAATATATCAGGAAATTTTTATTACATCTCACCAAGTTCACCAAGGGTACCCTTCGGGTATAGAGCAGTTTTCAATTGAGTGTGGTAAAACCAAAACCAAAGTAATTACGCTGACCAATCACAGCAGTCGTAAACAATCCAATGAACCAATCAGAGCTCGAAGCAATTACATGTCGGCGGCGCCAAGCGCGGGAAAACGCGTGCAAGCAAGTCACGATATGTTTTGGTTTTACTTCTGATTGGTCGAGAAAGTAGCGCGAGAATTTTTTAGCCAATCACAAAGCGTAGCAATGCAAAACTAAAGCAATTGTGTTACTTTTGACACTTAATTGAAAACTGCTCTAGATAAGCCACGATACTTGTACTAAAGATTAAACAATTCTGAAGTAACTGGTGTGAGTAAATAAGTATAAATGTTCAGTTAATCCACGGTAAAAACACAACAGGTTTACAGAAATACATGATTTTAATACAAAAATACTAGAAGTTAATATCTACTCACTTACAATGCTACTAAATATTAAAGCCTGCCAGTTTCCATGAATGATGTCCCTCTTATTATTCAATATAATAATCGCTCAATGATCTTTTAAAACATTTTCGAAAGATTTTCAGAGATTCCGCTTGCCTAACCGTTTAGAGGTAAGCTATTCTGGCGCCTAGACTGGAAGCAAATTAAAGACAATAAATCGTTTACTTTGGTGCTAAAAACAATAATAAGCATACGAAAGCTATACGTGTACACAGGGCTGGTTTGATAGTTGTTAAAAGATAGTTTGCTTTAAAGCGGTTGAAACTGAAACCTAAGTAACCAAACTGGCCAATCACAACAGACGCACACAATACAACGAACCAATCAGAACGCAAAGCAATTACATGTCAGCCGCCGCCAAGCGCGGGAAAAAGCGTGCGATCGGCGAAAGTCACGATTGGTTTTGGTTTTGTTTCCAATTGGTTGAGAAAGTGGCGCGAGATTTTTTTAGCCAATCCGGCATAAGGCGTAGCAATGCAAATCCTAAGAACAATTAAGTACGCTCAAAACATTCACAATACTATATGTTTCGTCCATACACTACAAAGATAGAATTTTTCTCGTACAGTATGACAAAAAATCATCAACAGAAATTACTGCGCAATAGCTTTCATTTAAATAGTCGACATACTTTTCAACTACCAACTACAACGTTAGAACGAATAACATAAATGACAGTCAAAGTTGATTCCAGCGGTAAAAGGTGGGCTAGATCTTATGAGCTGTATTTCTTATCGTCCTGGACGATCTCTTGGTCTGGATGATGAACCTCCGTTGCCGTCTGGTGGAACCACGTGTCCTTCCGCTTCAGCGCTGTCCTTTTTGGGACCATTTAATGTCTCCAAATGCATGTTCCGGTCTTCTAACCAGTCTTTGAGGTATGACTTCCTAAGACGGTTCTTTCCTAAAATAAAATTCGCTATTTAGTTACATTATTTCCTCGAACAATGGCCCATTCATTAATATTAATCCCCCAATCCTTGAACTGAATCGCCTTTTAGTGGGAAAATAATCATGCCTTGCTCGAATTGTCGCACACCTCCTCAGGCGGAGACAGGTTTTGTTTATCTACAATTATTAAAACCTGATAAAATCTCTTTGCGGAGACCTGTGGACGCCTTGCTGTAATTATAAAACGTTGCATATTACCATAAGACGCCCATTCTTTGCAATATTTACGGTAATGCGAACCGATCACACTATTTGAATGTGTGGTTGCCCTGGAGTATTACGGACAGAAATTTAATTCCTGTCGAATAAAGTTTACTGAAAGTAACTTCCGGTTTTTCGCGGACGGACTCTCTCTCTCTCTCTTATACAACGGAAATTAAAGCGAATGGAGGGAAGTTGTTTTGTCTACTAGTGAACTCATAAGGTGACTAATTTATTTATAATGGCAGAAAAATTCAGCGACTTATCAACTCGTGTTTTGTAACGACTCGGTTTTCTTATCGCAAATTCAAGTTCGAAGCATCAATGAATTTCAAAAGATCTATAATTCAAACATTCTTATTAAGATAGCATCTTTCTTCATCCTCTGTACTTTTGCTCGCAGGCGTTTATTTACTCAATCAAGAGGCCGTATTCTGCGGGCGTAAATTAACTGCATGTTCATTTCCCGCGCACTCATTTTACTGAGACCCTTAGGAAAGACAGCCGAAAATACTATCAATAGAATGCTAATCGATTCGATAAACAAGGACTGCATGTAATACTTCAACAAAGAGTGTAGACTTGCTTTAAATTGATTTTTTTGTTTTAGCGCTTTTGCTAGTTAGATATTTATTAGATTGTAAAGCGATATAGAGCTTCTGTATATACCGCTATAGAAATAAAGTTATTCCAAGTTATTGTTATTAAAACCGACTTACCTCCATTTACCAAAGTGTTTTTCATGCAAAACATAACAATAGATATGAGTAGAAATACTTTGACGGCTTCCATCTCAGGCGTACAGCTATCAGAGTTTTAATCGCAAGCTCTTCACTGGTAATAATGAATTGTCAAGCTTTTCCAAGCACAGTCAGCTACAACTATTTTATTTGAACTTCCTTTACGGCGCTACTTAGCAATCAGGTTTTTACGCGTTGCGAGTCAGACGAATTAATTGACCACTAACCGTGGCCATATCACATCTTTTTGTAGCTGGGTTATGATCCATGAAAAAACTGTCAAACCAGTTAGCGTGGCTTCTTTATTCGACACTAAATAGTTGTTTTGATGTTTTTAATATTTAACGAATTGACCGCATTTTTTTCATTGTCTGTACTCCTATTAATCATAACAATGATGAAATGATGATCATCAAATGCTGTTACTTTTATTTCTCAGTAAAACTTAGTTCGCTGGAGTCCGTTGCTTTTTTAATATTAATAACTGACATTGCAGTCGCCTAAAAGCGGAGCTCTCTCTCTAACTAATTGAGGTGAATGGTCGGAAGCACAAGAATTAAGATTGACGACCGGGCTATTTTTCAATATTAGCAATTCTCAAAAACAGTATTACGCGACCGTCTGCACAGTACATTTAGACTGTACAAAAGCTCACAAAAACAACTTTTTCTCGGTCTTGAATACACTGAGTATGACTAATTTCCAAATAAAATACACCTGTTGCGTATCGAAAATTGCCCAAGAAACTGATTTGGAAATCAAAATTGCAAAACATACACAGACATCTTTGCATAAGACGACGCGAGTGAGTTTAGAACTATAAACTCCAAGTCTTCATTTTAATTTGTTTATATACCTTATATACGCTCAATGAAATTAACGCGAATCGTTAAAATTCGCGTTAATTTAAGTCGCGTTAATTTTGTTGAGCGTTAATTTCCGCGACGTTAATTAAGTGCAGCGTTAATTTCGGCGCTCTTAATTTCCAATATTTTAACCCCAATTTTGGAACCTGTCCAGACATTCTTGACACCCAAAAAACAACAACTACAAGCTTTCTTTCTTTCCGTTTACCCTTTATTTTAATCTTTCACAAAAGCGAAAGTGAGGGTTTACAATATTTCAAGTTCATCTTCATCGTTGTCGCTGTCAGAAGTGATGTTTTCAATATCTTCTCCTTTGATTTCGGCCAAGATAGATTTTGAATCGTCAACATAGTCTTTTTCGACAGTTTTCTCCAGATTTGATTTTTTTTACATCCAGTGTTGAAATAAATTTGTTCCAGTTGTCACTACCGTGTCTTAATCGCGCTAATTTCCTTTATTGTGAAATTCTACCTCCTCTTTCGCGTTAATTTTCTTTATTCGAAAGTCGTTTTCTATTAAATTCGCGTTAATTTAAGTCGCGTTAATCATCAATACCTTAATTTCATAGAGCGTTTATTTCCTATAATAAGGTAAAATCGCTTTTCAACCGACGCGCCCACGAGCTAACCCTGCGCGACGGACGCGCCCACGAGCTAACCCTGCGCGAGTTCGCGCCCGTAAAACATTCCGCGAGCCATGATAATGAAAAATGACGAGCATGACTCTATGAGTATGGAGCTTACGAACGGGACTTCGGCCCGCAAGAGCTCCGCTATAACATGGAAATTAAGTAAACACAACTTCGTTATTTATTATGTTCCTTTAATATTTAACGAATTGACCGCATTTTTCCATTGTCAGTACTCTTAATTATTGATCAAAAGAATGATGTCATAAAATGTTTAAATGCTATGACTTTTCTCTGTAAAACTTAGTTCAAGTCTGTTGCTTTTTTAATACTAACTAACATTGCAGTTCATAATATAACTATTATATAACTAAAAAAATACATTATAGTTGGCTGTTAGATTTATATTTTATAGTTACGTTTTGGTTCATAACAAAATGTCGTAAAACTTAACAGATGAATATAATTTATCGTTTCCCCAAACGAAAAACGCACCTAGTGCAAACGATTGGCCGTATTTGAATGTCCATTTATGATCTATTTGACGGTTACATATTTCACGCCTTCTTGTATTAGCTTCAGGTAGTTCAAAAGAGGCCTGCTTTCTGCTACTTGCGATAAATCCCAGTTGATGGGTACTCCGTGCATTTTTGGTTGGTGGTGTACCGTTGGGACTGAAACCCTTTACCCTTTACCAGGCCATGAATTCACTGCTTAGATATGAGTATACTCTCCAAGGTTCCAACAACCCCTCTTAATTCGACTATACAGACAGAAATCTACATATACACCAGAAAACCCATGGAACAGAAACAAAATCTTTTCCTCTTATCTTAAGAAAATAACCCCTCAAACTTAACTAGTGGGAATTATATTTAATTCCGTAAGCAATTTGATCAGATATCAGGGCAATCATGACAATAATTTAACACTGGACGACGTTTCGATGACCATGCCACGAAAATCTAAAGGCTGTCGCTCAGTTATCTCTTATTTAATATTTATTTATTTAATATTTATTTATGCGTTTATTTATTTCAGTTTCTTAATCATTCATTATCACTGTCGATGAATTTGCTTTATAAATAATCGAATCGTCTTGAAAGCAATTCTTCCAAAATTTGCTTCACCTGAAAAATATAAACACATTGAATTAACTTATTAATTATAACAGGTACGTAGGGCGCGATTCATTCGACCAAACATTCCGTTATTTCGGTCGCACCAAGTGCCTTCGTTTTACCGATTGCTTTGTTTTTTTTTTACGTATTGGTACGCATTGTGATTGGTTAAAAAATACTCGCGCCATTTTCTCAACCAATCAGAAGTAAAACCAAAACCAATTGCAATATACCTCTTTAGCTTGTACATTTTGTTTTCCTAATGTAAATCATGTACTGTATGTTACCCAAGAAAACTATTTCTTTTAAAGTTTGTTTTCCTCACGTGCATATGTATGCATAATTTATGAAAAGACAAAGGACAACCGGCTAGAGAACATCACATGACCTACATTAGGAAAACAAAACATACAAGCCAAAAAGGTCTATAACTTGCTTTTACGCATTTTTCCGCGCTTGGCGCCGGCTACATGTATTTGCTTCGAGTTCTGTTTGGTTCGTTACAATACAATACAATAAATTTAACTTTATTTAACATGTACAATTTCGCTTAGCTATGAGTAGTGTACCAAAGAGACACACCAGATACAGGTACAGTGCCACAAACTAAATTAGTACAAAGAAATAATAACTAAAAGAGATAAAAATAAGGGTGTATGTGTGCAATATTAATTAATAAAAATGCTAAAATATATTACAATATCAATACTATCATTAATTTCTACACTTCAATGTTAATATCATGTAGGCCTTTTCTAAACGCGTTGCGGTCAGTTGCCTTTCAGTGGACTTGTCTTCCCTTGCTGTGATTGGTCAGAGGGATCGTTTTGGTTTTGGCATGTTTGGTTTTACTACACTCGATTTAAAACCGTTTTGTGTAACTAGTGATTTATATTTTGATTCAGCCATTGTTGCACGGGAGTAAACGGGTCGGAAGTTTACATCAAATATTACACTGCGGCCAGATGCTCCTTTTTCCTCAGATCCGAGAGCGCTCGAGCAATTCAATCCACAAAGAAAACAGGAAAACAAAGAGACTGTTCCCCGTCTTACTAAATATTCAGAGTCCTACCTTTTCATGACTAAGAGTAGCTCTAAAAAGCGACGTCTCCGTTTCCCTCATGAGCGCTAAATACTGAGCGGCAGACAACTCAATCTCTTTTTCATCTTCTTCGTTTTCTTCTTCTTCTTCTGGTCCTTTTTTCGCTTCTTCACCAGAATCTGCTTTTCCAGTTTCATCCCCTTCTATTTTAACATTGTCTTTAACATCATGTTTCAAATGATCATTGTTCGGGCTTTGTAGTCGTTCATCTGCAGGTCCATCTGGGTTATCAAGACCTGCTGTTTCCGCTGCTTCTAGATTTTCTACTTCGCGTTCTTTTTCCTTCTCTGGTTGAAGATTTGTGTTATCCGATTCCACAGGAACTTCGTCTGTATGGTTTTTAGTCGTATTCGTCGGATCAAACCAGAAATTCATTGATATGGTTTTGCTGAAAAACAAATAAGGATGCGGAATTTAGAAAATGTACATTTCTCGGCAGCAACCAAAAATTTCCCAGTCTTGTCGTGTTCGTCTTACTCATATATGGGTAATTTAATAATAGCAATTGGCTATGGTAAGGTAACGATAGCACACGAGCCACAGGTGACCCACACGAGCCACAGGTGACCCACACGTCCTGAGCTGAACGCGGTTACTGTAGCATGAAGCAACAAAGCATAATGATTGCTCTCATCCACCCCCCCCCCCCTTTCCCCTGGATGAGATGCAAGTCCATCGATTACCCCCGAAATTATGTCGCCGGTACCCTTTATGCAAGTGGGTGGAGAGAGACAATATGGAGTTAAGTTTCTCGTCTAAGAAGGAAATAACAAGATGACAGGGACCAGGCCTTGAACCACTGACCTTCCACTACACCACAAGCAGCGCATCTACTTGCTGCGATTGGACTGTAAATTACCGTAAATGTTTTATTAAGCCACTGACCCCAGCCACCTCTATTAAGTCTCCCTTTAGGAAGTCTTTTTTTTAATAACTCCTATTCACCCCCATTCACCCACCCCACCCTCCTTTCTTCCAAAGAAAAAAGAAGAGAGAGAATAAACATGGGTCAGATTTCACTATCATGACAAATGTGGATAAAAATTTGTCTCTGGTCCTGCAGTTTGTAAAGTAAATTGGTCTTCCAGCGAGCAACCTATCCCTCCTTCCCCTCCCCCCCCCCTTTCCCCCGCCCCCTTTCCCCTCCCTCCCTTTCCTCCTCCCCCTTTCCCCTCACCCTTTATCCCTTTTCCTTTCCACCCCACCCCCTTTCTTTTGAAGTCTGAAATGAAAAAGCCCCTGTGGAGATCATTTTACCTACGGCTCTCGCTTTCAATGTAATGCCACCAATAGTTTGGAATGTAAAGCACTTCGTCTGGTTCAAGGGTCACATCCATGCCTCTGATCTCGCCAAACCTGGGAAACTTGTTCATGTCTGGTTTATCAAAGTCCACCTTTTAGAAGAAATAAGGAAAAATAAACACTTAATGACTGTTCCCGAGGGAAACAATGAATTTTGCTTCCCTAGAATCTCGATGTTTCCCGAGACAAAGTCGAAGGAAACATCGAGATTCGAGGGAAACAAAGTTCACTGTTTCCCGAGGGATCAGTAATTAAGTGATTTGTTATATAGCAACACAAAATCTTATCGGAATCATAATCATGCCACCTTTTGACATGGTCTGATCACGTGCGCTAGCGGGCAACAGTGCACTGTAACCCTCTGACGTCACAAATGTTGCCTGCTTTCGCGAATGTTAACCGCTCATGGATGTTTGACGAGAAACAGTTTGTTTGTTAGATGTCATGTGACCGTGAATCAACCAATGAACGAGCGCGTTGTATTGAGAAATACTCCAGTTGTATAACAGTTCAGCTCGCCAAACATTTGGTGACGTTTAGCCCGGGTTTGAGATTCTGAAACTGGCCTCAATCAATCTTGACGTGACCGTCAAGTTACAGCCAGTATTACTGTTGCAATTCCTTTATTAGCCTCGTCGGCTAAGAATTAGGCAATATCACGCGCGCTTTCGCGCTATAATAGTTTTATAATTCAACACATTGATAACAAAGCACAGTCTGAAAAAAAATATCGAGGCCGGTCCTTCATTTTTGCATTCTCTTGTCAAAATGTGAAATTTACATCCATCGTTGGATATACGTCATGTAGACATAGCGTATATCGATAACGTTTTGACCATATTTGGGCAGTGTATCAATGTGTTGAATTGTACATAACAATGTATGTAACTGCAAGCGACACCTATTATGGGGAAGCAAGAGTTGGGGGAAGTTGGACAAGTAAACAAGGCCTTTGTAGAGAGATGGCCGTTATGGGCAGGTTGCCGCTAGTAGAGGCTCTACAGTAACTGTATTCTCACCTGCGTTTGCCGATCATGGGGATGCCCAACAGGATAAGGATAAATAAAACGAAAAGAATCCGGACTAAACAGTATCACTCTTTTTCTGCCAAAAATCTGCAAATAGAGATGTTCAAAACAAGTAATTTAACTGAACAGACACAGACTGGGTGGTACATGCACATTATTTAATTAATTCTTTGACTCCCAAGAGAGCCAGAGATAAAAATTAAAATAAAAAATCCTAAATTTCATTTTGTAAAATATTGAAAACACAAATGGTACCATGCAAAAGTACTGCTAAAGAGGTTTCATTTGAAATAAGGTCACAACAGTAGGATTTCATCAACAGACTCAAAAGTTAGAACAAATGTTACCATGCAAAAGTACTGCTGGAGTTTCATTTGAATGGTCACACCGTAGGATTTCATCAATAGACTAATATATATAGATAGGCTTAGCCTAACAGCGGAGCTCTCTGAACAGAAACGATAATGATAAGCTTAACTTAGGTGAAAGGTCGGAAGCACAAGAAAAATTAGAATTAAGATTGACGACCAGACTATTTTTCAATTTTAGCAATTCTCAAAAACAGTAAGCGTATAACGCGACCGTCTGCACAGTACATTTAGACTGCACAAATTACACAATAGCTCACAAAACAACATTTTCTCGGTCTAGAATAACTAGTATGACTAATTTCCGAATAAAATACATCTGTTGCGTCTGGAAAATTACCCGAAAAACTGATTTGGAAATGATGAGTTGCCAGTAGCTCAATTATGAGTCACAAGCTTCACAAATATTCGGATGACACCACAAAGCAGAAAATTTCTGTTCGGTCATTCGGGAGAAATCAATTTGCAACTGTGTTGTGATGTCATTCCTTATGTCCCTTACAGTGGCCCGAGAGTTCTCGGTGCCATTGTGGAAAGTTGCCTTATTTCGAAAAACCCATATACCATAAGTATGGTCTTAATGAAAAAGCGCGCTCGCATGTCATTCTCATCGTAAGCAGAAGTCCATAGGTAAAAGAAAATAGTCTTAACATTAACTAAAAACCTAGTATTGAGTAGTGCCGATAGGGTGGGAGTGAAAACACCCCACACCCTTCCACAGGTTCAAATTTTAATCTAGCTTGGAAAGGCGTGGTACCAGTTATCCGGTTTCAAATTTGCATTACCATTGCTAGACCAGACACCCAAGATTCACATTCTTGACAACGTCAGGCCATAAGGATTGTCCGGATGTGAGCACCAAGCTCCTAACCTCATGGCATTTAATTTAGTCCCTGTACCTGTCTCGTATTTGTGAAGTGAGGTAAACAATTTGTCTAAAAAAAAATGTACTTCACAAAACATGTGGAGTCATCCGCATATTGGCGAATTTTAAAACGCTTTCCTCAGGCTTCTGGAAGGAGAAAACCTTCAATAGTATCATCCTTTCTTACACTGGTAGCCAAAACATCTGCGCATAAAATGTACAAAAGTGGAGACTGGGGATCTCCCTGCCTCACCCCCGACTTGAGTGGAATTACGATTAGCTATAATTTTCATATTTGCTTGACAGTGAGTGTCACGCAAGAGAAATAAATAAATTCTCAAAAATCGTCCTACCTGGGACGGAACAAGTTTGATCTTCTTGAATAATCGAGGGTAACACTTTTGAAAGTCTGTTTGTAAGAGCTTTTGAACAAATTTTGTAATCAACATCGAGTAGCGAAATGGCGGGGTCACCAAATTTTTCCTATCATCTTTCTTGTAAAGTAACCTAGTCACGCCTCCTTGCATTGAATCACTGAAAGAATTATTTTCCAAACTAAATAAGGAAAAAGATCCCAGAATTTAGCGTAAAATTCTTGAGGTAATCCGTCTGAACCGGGGGTTTCCCTGAAGAAAGTCCACGCATTGCGTGGGTAATTTTAGCCAAAGATAAAACTGATTCTTCGCAGGATAAAATTTCGCTCTAATCTGTTTTCAAGTTTGTTCAAAAATTCGGTTTGGACTGTTAAATTAACAGGTTCTTGCGAGTACAAATTACGGTAAAAATCGAAATGAGCCGGAGTCTTGTTAAAAGACTTTAACAAGTTATAAATAGAATGAACAGTATTTTTCTGAGCCGTGTTGCTTCGAGCGTAAAAAAGAATTTGCTAGGTTTTTCACCTTCTTCAAGCCATTTGACTCTGCTACGAATTTGGTTTCCTCTCATTTGGGATAAATTAACGGCTCGAATTTCTCTTTCGAGCGTTTCTATGGTGGTTTTCGCTAAGTTATCTCCTTAAATAAGAGCCCTTTTGCTTCGATCAAAGAAATTATAGTTGCGTGGCCTTATCGCGATTAAATATGCGTTGTTTACTTCGACCAAAATCTATAGCAACTAATGTTATAGATTCTTTAAGAAAATCCCACCAAGCTTGAATGGAATTAAATGCTTTCCGGTACAATACATGTTTCTTAATAATTTCTGAGATCATATCGTAAATATTAAATTCTAAATTTAGCCTCCAAAGTCCTGGTCCACGGGAAAATGCATTATGCAAATTGCGGATAAATCAACAGAATCATGATCGGAAAAAACACAAGGCAAAATTTCACATTTTAGAAAGGAATCATACAAGTCCTGAGCAATAAAAAAATTATCCAAACGTGTACCGATAGTTTTATCCGCGTTAAACCATGTGCATTGTATTTTTCAGTCGGCCGTTTTTTTTTTGCGCCAGATATCAATAAACGATGAACACTTGTGCAGATCTTTCAAATCCGTGGAAATTGTAAGATTTCCTCCAAACTTATCAGAAACATTTTCAATGCAGTTAAAATCGCCAGCAATAATTTTAAAAGAGTTCTGAAAAAATATTCATGAATTGTATCATAAAAGCATTTACGTTCACTTGGATTCGTGGGTGCATTAACCAAATTAATTTTGGTGTCGTCGAGTTCAGTTAAAACACTAACAATTCTACCAGAAGAATCTTTTTTCCATTGTAAACATTTGAAATCAGTATTTTCAGCTACAAGAATGGCAACGCCGCCTTGTTTACCAAGAGCGGGCGACCAGAAACTTTTACCGCGCCATTTAGCTGTCAGAGAATTTATCGCATTTTGACTTGTCGCTAAAGTTTCTTGTAAACAAATAAAATCAGAACGGGAATTTTTCGCAAAATCAAAAACAGAGCGTTGTTTGGCTTCATTGCCAAAACCACGGATATTCAAAGATGTAAATTTAGCTCTGAATGTAAAAACTTGGAGAAAATTCTTCTGGTAAAAAATTACATAGGCTTAACTAAGCAATTTTTGCAAATCACATTTAGACAGTTACTTGCTTTTCTGTTTATGCTTGTTTGTCCGATATCCAGTGTTTTTCCTCTTCGGCAAAGGTTGTTCGCCGTCATATTCAGAACGTTCGCGAGTTTTAGGGTCCGTTTTCTTTGCTTCAGGAATTGGCGTATCTTGTTTGTCTTTCTCCGTGATTTTTCCATTGACGAGTACAGGTTGTGTTGGTTTTGGCGCGGAGGCAAGCTTTTGCGAACTGCCCTGTTTGTAGCCGCGGGGAAGCGCGCGAAAAACAAAGCCTCGTTCCCAGTTCCTCTCTCTTCATATACGTCATCATCGATGATGACGTAACGGGTGGACAGACGTGCACACGGACCGACGCGCCCGCGAAACATTCCGCTAGCCATGACCATGAAAAATGACGGGACGGTTCTATGAGTATGGGGCTGCGCAGCCGAGCCTTCGGCTCGGCGAGTGCTCCGCTAAAAAGTTAGAACAAATGGTATCATTCAAAAGTACTGCTGAAGATGTTTCATTTGAATGGTCACACCATAGGATTTCATCAACAGACTCAAAAGTTACAACAAATGGTACCATGCAAAAGTACTCATGGCTGAAGAGGTTTCATTTGAATGGTCACACCATAAGATTTCATCAACAGACTCAAACGTTAGAACAAAAGTACTGCTGAAGAGGTTCAGTCATTTGAATGGTCACAACATAAGAACACACGTCAGAAGAACACCCCGTCAGAAGAACACCCGTCAGAAGAGCACCCGCCAAAAAAACGCCCGCCAGAAGAACACCAGTCCAAAGAACACCCGTCAGACGAACACCCGCCAAAAGAACACCCGTAAGAAGAACACCCGCCAAAAGAACACCCGCCAAAAGAACACCCGTCAGAAGAACACCCGCCAAAAGAACACCCGTCAGAAGAACACCCGTCAGAAGAACACCCGCCAAAAGAACACCTGTCAGAAGAACACCCGTCAGAAGAACACCCGCCAAAAGAACACCCGTCAGAAGAACACCCGCCAAAAGAACACCCGTCAGAAGAACACCCGTCAGAAGAACACCCGCCAAAAGAACACCCGTCAGAAGAACACCGTCAAATGAACACCCGTCAAATGAACACCCGTCAAATGAACACCCGTCAAAAGAACACCCGTCAGAAGAACACCCGTCAGAAGAACCCGCCAAAAGAACACCCGTCAGAAGAACAACCGTCAGAAGAACACCCGTCAGAAGAACACCCGTCAGAAAAACACCCGTCAGAAGAACACCCGTCAGAAGAACAACCGTCAGAAGAACACCCGTCAGAAGAACACCCGTCAGAAGAACACCCGCCAAAGAACACCCGTCAGAAGAACACCCGTCAAAAGAACACCCGTCAGAAGAACACCGTCAAAGAACACCCGTCAGAAGAACACCCGCCAAAAGAAGACCCGCCAAAAGAACACCCGTCAGAAAAACACCCGTCAGAAGAACACCCGTCAGAAGAACACCCGTCAGAAGACGACCGTCAGAAGAAACCTGTCAGAAGAACACCCGCAAAAAGAACACCCGCCAAAAGAACACCCGTCAGAAGAACACCCGTCAGAAGAACACCCGTCAGAAGAACAACCGTCAGAAGAACACCGCCAAAAGAACACCCGCAAAAGAACACCCGTCAGAAGAACACAGGCCAAAAGAACACCCGCCAAAAGAACACCCGTCAGAAGAACACCCGTCAGAAGAACACCCGTCATAAGAACACCCGTCATAAGAACACCCGTCAGAAGAACACCCGCCAAAAGATCACCGTCAGAAGAACACCAGTCAGAAGAACAACCGCTAAAAGAACACCCGTCAGAAGAACACCCGTTAGAAAAACACCCGCTAAAAGAACACCCGTCAGAAGAACACCAGTCAGAAGAACACCGCCAAAAGAACACCGCCAAAAGAACACCCGTCAGAAGAAACCGTCAGAAAAACACCCGTCAGAAGAACACCCGCCAAAAGAACACCCGTCAGAAGAACACCCGTCAGAAGACGACCGTCAGAAGAACACCCGTCAGAAGAACACACGCCAAAAGAACACCCGCCAAAAGAACACCCGTCAGAAGAACACCGTTAGAAGAACACCCGTCAGAACAACACCCGTCAGAAGAACACCCGTCAGAAGAACAACCGTCAGAAGAAACCCGCCAAAAAAACACCCGTCAGAAGAACACCCGCCAAAAGAACACCCGACAAAAGAACACCCGCCAAAAGAACATCCGCCAAAAGAACACCCGCCAAAAGAGCACCGCCAAAAGAACACCCGTCAGATGAACACCCGCCAAAAGAACACCCGCCAAAAGAACACCCGTCAGAAGAACACAGGCCAAAAGAACACCCGCCAAAAGAACCCCGTCAGAAGAACACCCGTCAGAAGAACACCCGTCAGAAGAACACCCGTCATAAGAACACCCGTCAGAAGAACACCAGTCAGAAGAACAGCCGCTAAAAGAACACCCGTCAGAAGAACACCCGTTAGAAAAACACCCGCCAAAAGAACACCCATCAGAAGAACACCCGTCAGAAGAACACCCGTCAGAAGAACACCCGTCAGAAGAACACCCGTCAAAAGAACACCCGTCAGAAGAACACCCGTCAGAAGAACACCCGCAAAAGAACACCCGTCAGAAGAACACCCGTCAAAAGAACACCGTCAAAAGAACACCCGCCAAAAGAACACCCGCCAAAAGAACACCGTCAGAAGAACGCCCGTCAAAAGAACACCCATGAGAAGAACACCCCGTCAAAAGAACACCCATCAGAAGAACACCCGTCAAAGAACACTCGTCAGAAGAACACCCGTCAAAAGAACACCCGTCAGAAGAACACCCATCAAAAGAACACCCGTCAAAAGAACACCCGTCAGAAGAACACCCGTCAAAAGAACACCCGTGAGAAGAACACCCGTCAAAAGAACACCCATCATAAGAACACCCGTCAAAAGAACACTCGTCAGAAGAACACCCGTCAAAAGAACACCCGTCAGAAGAACACCCGTCAAAAGAACACCCGTCAGAAGAACACCCGCCAAAAGAACACCCGCCAAAAGAACACCCGTCAGAAGAATACCCGTCAAAAGAACACCCGTCAGAAGAACACCCGTCAAAAGAACACCCGTCAGAAGAACACCCGTCAGAAGAACACCCGTCAGAAGAACACCCGTCAGAAAAAACACCCGTCAGAAGAACACCCGTCAAAAGAACACCAGTCAGAAGAACACCCGTCAGAAGAACACCCGCCAAAAGAACACCCGTCAGAAGAACACCAGTCAGAAGAACACCCGTCAGAAGAACACCCGCTAAAAGAACACCCGTCAAAAGAACACCCGTCAGAAGAATACCCGTCAGAAGAACACCCGTCAGAAGAATACCCGTCAGAAGAACACCCGTCAGAAGAACACCCGTCAGAAGAACACCCGTAAGAAGAACACCCGTCAAAAAAACACCCGTCAGAAGAATACCCGTCAGAAGAACACCCGTCAGAAGAACACCCGTCAAAAGAACACCCGTCAGAAGAATACCCGTCAGAAGAACACACGCCAAAAGAACACCCGACAGAAGAACACCCGTCAGAAAAACACCCGTCAGAAGAACACCCGTCAGAAGAACACCCGTCAGAAGAACACCCGTCAAAAGAACACCCGTCAGAAGAACACCCGTCAGAAAAACACCCGCCAAAAGAATACCCGTCAGAAGAACACCCGTCAGAAGAACACCCGTCAGAAGAACACCCGCCAAAAGAACACCGTCAAAAGAACACCCGTCAAAAGAACACCCGTCAGAAGAACACCCGTCAGAAGAACACACGCCAAAAGAACACCCGTCAAAAGAACACCCGTCAGAAGAACACCCGTCAGAAGAACACACGCCAAAAGAACACCCGTCAGAAGAACACCCGTCAGAAGAACACACGCCAAAAGAACACCCGTCAGAAGAACACCCGTCAGAAGAACACCCGTAAGAAAAACACCCGTCAAAAGAACACCCGTCAGAAGAACACCCGTCAGAAGAACACCCGTCAGAAGAACACCCGCCAAAAGAACACCCGACAGAAGAACACCCGTCAGAAGAACACCCGTCAGAAGAACACCCGTCAGAAGAACACCCGTCAGAAGAACACCCGTCAGAAGAACACCCGACAGAAGAACACCCGTCAGAAGAACACCCGTCAGAAGAACACCCGT
The DNA here is from genome assembly GCA_022457155.1 of Cladopsammia gracilis. NCBI lineage: Eukaryota > Metazoa > Cnidaria > Anthozoa > Scleractinia > Dendrophylliidae > Cladopsammia > Cladopsammia gracilis. Next base: position 877,004 of record JAJGOT010000153.1, on the reverse strand, counting down.
CAGAAGAACACCCGTCAGACGAACACCCGTCAGAAGAACACACGTTAAAAGAACACCCGACAGAAGAAGAGAGTTAAAGCATCGTAGTCTATTCTCATGATTGTGAACATCGTATTGTGAGTAGTGTAAGAATTTGTGGTGTTGTAAGTAGTGTTGATTGCTGATTAAATAAATGTTATTAAAAAAGTATCCTTATGCAAAACGTCACTCAAAACTCCAAGATAATTATTCTGTAACTTGTAACGTCTTACTTCCCCACCCACTGTTCGTTCCTTTCTTCTAAATATAATTAATTTTTTAGATGTGAGCACCTACTAATTAACATTGCTAGCATCCACATATGTATTGCTGTAACTTGGTTATTCTTTTAATAAAATTGGCCTTTTATACGCGGATTTTTAGTGTATTTGTATCGCTTAAGCGTATTGGTAATGTTGAGTGAATAAAGAAAGAACAAAAATATACAAGTGGCAAGTGAAGACACTTTTTAGGTATGAGCTACCCAGCATCCGGTAAAATCACAGCCGCTCCCCAAGATTCAGGGGCGTAGCTAGGGGTGGGGGGGGGGGGGGTCCTGGGGTGCCCGTGAACCCCCTTTGTGAGATAATTTTAGTAAAACACAGCGTGGATATCGACATGACAACCTGGTAAGTACTCTGGGTGTGACACAGTGTGAACCCCGCCCCCCCCCCCCACCCCTCTTTGAAAAATCCTAGCTACGCCCCTGAGATTAGTGCCATATAGTAACGAACTTTCCCTAAAACGTTTTTGCAACTTCATTTATCAGCAAAATAATCTGAACAGAACCGATTGCAATCATTTCACAGATTGGTCTTAAAACCATCTGGAACCCGCCCATAGTACCAACATGGGGGAGAGAGAATTGATCATGTGAAATATCTGGGTAACATAACTTCCTTGGGCGTTTAGGGGTCCTGGTGTATTCTTCAAGTTGCATATATTTTACTCCTATTAAAGAAACCATCAATCGTTCTGGAGGGAGGTGGCAGTTTTTCATGCACTGGCTGGTACGAATAGGTCTTACGCAAAGCCATATTACGTCACCAGCTCAAAATTCGCCACAAAGTCGCGTTTGTACGAAGTTCCTTATAAACCTTTGACAAATTCACGTTTACTTATTATTGAGTATATATTTTTTTCAACTTTGCTCGAAAGTTAGGCTTGGGGTGAAATTAGCTAGTCTGACTTAAACTTAAACATGTATATGGGCTATTTCTCACAAATAGAAGTAAAATCTGCAAAGGACCGCAAACGATAATACTGTAAACGATACGTAGGATCTACGAAAGATCTAATCAGCCAAAGAAATGAACAAACACAACAATAAACTGCAAGGCTGATCTGACTACGTAAAAAAGTTGACTTTGCGAGACAGCAATACGACAGAGACCGACAAAGTAGAGTAGCAACCGTGGACAGCTGTTTCGCTTTTATTGGAGCTCATCAGCACGGTGTAGCAAACTAAATACGACTGCAAAAATGCAGGTGTCAATAGATTACACAATGACCCGTTCACCATATCAGGAACCTGCTTTGTCGGTTTCTGTCGTATTGGTGTCTCGCAAAGTCAACATGTTTACGTGGTCAGATCAGCCTTGCAGTTTATTGTTATATTTCTCACAATGCCAATACTATTCCAGGCAGGGCTGGATACAGGTTATAAGACGCTGGGTACCATATAATTTCTCTCGGCGTCACGCCTTTTTGAGAAGTCGTGGCCGGGCCGAAGGCCGACAACGAACGGTGAAGCATAAGGGGTGTGAGATATGAGAGAGACGAGAGCGCGAGACAAAAGGCCCCTAGCAGTGGTGAGAGCACTCGCCTCCTACCAATGTGGCCCAAGTTCGATTTCGGTCCGGCGTCATATGTGGGTTGAGTTTGGTTGAATTAGCACTCGCGTACTTTGACACTTAAATAACTTGATTTGATTTTTTTTATTTTTTTTTATCAGGAAGAGCTTTGCTGATACATACTCAATTAATCTCTACTGCAAGTGTCAAGGCTATTTTAGAGAATTGACTGCAGAAGCGACTAGCCAAACATCAATAAACAGTTGTTTTGTTTTGTTGTTTTAGAATTAGGGAAAAGTTCCAACACTTACCTGGACATAGAGATTTTCCAAGATATCATAGTGCGCAGGGCGTCACCACATCCGGCATTCCAACCAACAGCAAGTTTGTAACATCCTCGCCCCAGTTCACGCGCCTCACCAGGTCAAGCAGCCAAGTGTAGTTAAAAGAATCGATATCTTCCAGCATAGAGGCGCTCACACCATCTTGAAGGTACAACAATGACTGATAAAACAAGAAAAATGAGATTAAATGGCATGTAGGCCCACAGGGAATCCTCAACGACCAAAATATAAGGATTTGTATGGGATTTTATCGTGAGTTGGATAAGATATCAAAATTAAATCATAAATAAGCAGCCCATAAAGTGTTCGATCATACCCCATTAAATGATGTCTATCTGCTTTTATTCTGAGCGGCTTTATAGCTTTAATAAGGCATTCTGATGAGTTTTGCTTTTAGAAAAACCAACAAGACTCGCTAAAATGCTGCTTTAAAGCTATAAAGCCGCCTAGAAGAAAACAGGTAGACATCATTTAAAGGGAACCTCCATCAGGGGGTGTCAGAACAAATTGGCGTTAAATTGTTGGAAATAAAGTCGACAATTATTTTTTTTAAAAAAGAACAGTTGCAAATATAATTTTAGTGTACAAATAAAATGGATATAAATATCGCCTATTTTCGCTTTTAAATTTCCCGCGCGTCGCCATTTTGAATATTTATGACCTGTTACGGTTGCCGCTATTGTTAAAAATCGAAGTTCTTTTGTATGCAACAATTAGACAACCGTAACACGTCATAAATATTCAAAATGGCAGCGCACGGGAAATTAAAAGCGAAAATAGGCGATATTCATATCCATTCTTTTTTTTTTTGTAAACTAAAATTATATTTGCACCTGTTTTTTTTTGTTTTTTTTTTTTTAAATTCATTTAGACTTTGTTTCTAACAATTTAACGTCAATTTGTTTATAGCAATGGAGGTTCCCTTTAAATGATGTCTACCTGTTTTCTTCTGAGGTATGAACACTTTAATGAACTAAGGTCTTATCAAACTAACGATAAAATCTCATACAAATCCTTATATTTTAGTTGTTGAGGATTCCTGTTGTGAGCCTGGGTTCCCTGTGGTATGCCAAAATACCGGTTGTGCCTAAATCATACCGTCCAGAAGGAGGTGACACTTTATTGAGACTTATATAACGTAATGTCGACACTTAGAACTTTATTTTCAAAAACATTTTTAAGTCTAAAAAAGAAAATCTAAAATCCCCACTCAGGATTGAACCTGTGACCTCAGTTAGGCTTAGACTTACATAGCCTACCGTACCATTGTACCACCTAGCTTCTCGGGTTGCTTAGTCCTAAATTTAACTATATAAACTGCTACCCCAACCTCAACTGAAAGCTAACCCGTTACTCCGTTATATAAGTCTCAATAAGGTGTCCCACGTCCTTCTGGACGGTATGATTTGGGCTTCACCCAAAATACCGGGGAACCTTTTAACTCGTGAAAACGAGAAGCTTTGAACGAGACAGTTCTAGTTGACGGGACAGACATGCAAATTTTCGTTTCCGTTAAAATATTAAAAAAAAAAATTAACCTCACAAGTCCCTTAATGTGTGATGCCAAAATCGATAATATAACGAAGTATATAGAAATTATACAATAATTTATCACCATAAAAACAAGGAATGAATAATAAAAGTGATCTTATTTTCCTTCCATGCTGCTTTGCTTTTTGTTGAGTATTTTTTTCTCATCACGGAATAAAACGCAATATCACTACTGAGTGTTTTTCTAGGATATATCAAGGTCACCCTAAATCCAAAGTAAAATTGAAACCACACTCTGATCTAAAATCTGGAACAAAAACATGCTTTCTGAACCCATTACATAGTAACTTAAAACAGTAAGTTGTCATTTTAAAGCAGCTAGCACAGGCATTCCACCATACCTGGAAATATGCTCGACTCCCATTGTCGGCTCCTTCCAACTCTTCCATTAACTCCGAGAAATTCTTAAAGTACATCAACATTCTCTTTGTCGGCGGGTTCCACTCCTTATATGCACCTTTGATCCGGTCTCCGTCATAATAAAGAAATTTCTGATGTTAGAGAAAAATAGATAGTTTCAAGGATTGTAAAAGCTCTTTTGTGCAGCTAGCTAGGATTGACACTCCTTTCTTCTAAAAGAAGCAACACGGTCGCAACATAGCCATCCGTATTAAGAGCCAGTAAGCGCGTGTGGCTATTTTTAGGGGCACCTAACGAATTGGTTCCTCACTTTATCTGTTTCCCAGCGGAATTCTTGCTGGCTGGCAAAATATTATGTATCAGTATAGTTTTTTAATTACCATTTTTGCGCTGGTTGACTTGAGAAAGGATTCACAAGAATAAACTGTGCTGGCTAATTTGAGCAGATCGAAAAGAAACTGATTATGTATGGGTTTTGTGAGGGGAAGTTTGATGTTGGTCACTTTGGGGCTTAAAAGAGTTCAGCTTCGTGGTAACAAATTTAAGCAGTGGAACCGGCCTCTTCTTTGGAACACCTTTATTAGGGGAACACTTCTCCCTGGTCCCAGACGGCAAAACGCTCATGCAATCTTTGTAATTATCACCTCTTAAGGGGACACCTTCATGCACGAGAACATTTCTCCTGGTCCCAGCTGCCAAAACGTTCAACGCTCTTTGAACTTATCACCTATGTTAAAGGAACACCTCCATTAAGGGAACATTAATTTATCCTGGTCCCAGCCGGTAAAACGCTCAACGCTCTTTGTAATTATCGCCTAGCTATATAAGGGATACTTCTGCAGTATTAAGGAGACACTTCGCAGTCCTGGTCCCAATGGTTTCACTTCATAGAGAGACATTCAGCCATTTAGCTAATACCCACTATAGCAGCCGTATTTTGAAAAGAACTTGGTCAACATTTCATTTAAGGCCATTCTAGCATTTTTGCTTTAACTTTGATAAATTTTGATTCAATTTTGGTGCTTTTCTAATATGATGAAAATCCAAGATGTCGGAATCAAAATGGCGGCCATGCGGAATGATGGTACAATAGGCCATTTCCGAGTTGCCTTTAGCCTCTCTATCAAGCGAGGCTAGGTGCGAAACCTTTCATATGAAAATGAGTTTATATTCACATGCAAATAAAACTTATTTGCATGTGAATTAAAACTCATTTTCATATGAAAGGTTTCGCACCTGGCCTCGCTTTGATAGAGAGGCTAAAGGCAACTCGGAAATGGCCTATTCCCACGTCATATGATTATAAACTCCTTTAAAGATTCACAGCCATGGATTTGAAAGACTTGAAGTTAAGTTTGGGTTGGGGGAGGGGATTGGTGGGTTGTGGTGAGTTTCACATCCAGAATGCCCAGGGAAGCCCGGTCTTACTGAAAATAGAAGTGTAATGCATGCATGCACATCAGATCCACGCATATAACACCAGACGCCGTGTCTTGTTGCACATACCTCTGGCTAAAACATTTAAGTGCCAGGGAAGCTTCAGATATAATTGTGCACGTGCATTTAATGCCCGGCCTCAAAGTATTTGCAATGTGCAGGAGCTATGGAAATTTAAGATCAAACCTCGCTGATTTGTCAACTAAGCGATTATATGTATTATTTCTGTAGTGTATGTTTAGTTTAGTGGGACTCCATTTAAACTTGGCCAGCTATAAATTGTATGTCCATGAATGAATGAATGAATAAATAAATAAATAAATAAATAAATAAATAAATAAATAAATAAATAAATAAATAAATAACAAATACGTGCTTAGCAGGTTTTACCTGTTTTTCGACAGATACACTGTGTGGTCTTCGTCGTTCAAGTTTTCCGTCAAATACTTTATGCTCCACTTCATTGCGGGCTTGTGAAATGTACAATTTTCGAGGACAACGGGGAGCTAGGGAATAATAATGAGTTGCATGCATTTATTGTTGTTGCCTAGGATAGAAACTATAAACGATCATCATTAAACCTAAGATTTGCAAAACCTGCAAAGGACGTTGCAGACTTGCAGTGTTGCAAAACCTGCATATACAACTTACCGTAAGTGGACGCCCTCGGGAAGCAGAAAAGTGTCCGTAACTTAGCTGGCGGCCTCCGGGAATGATTCTCATAAGAGGAGAATTCGAACGGGGTTTTGTCAAGGCGGCCGTAAGTAAAGCTGTCCTCTTAGGAGCGTGTCTGCTCAAAGAGCTTTGACTGTATCAGCAGTTGAATTGGAAATTTCGCCTTTTTAAATAGGGAAATCCTCTCACACCAGGGTAAGGGATAAAGCAGTTTTCTAATTGAGTGTAGGGTTAGATAAATTATGCTCGAAAATTTGAGCATTATACTTGAGCGTCACTCCTAAAATCATAGCATTATGCTAGCATTATGCTCAACGATGCTGGGTGAATTTTTCGAGTGATTGAGTGTCGAAAATAATTTCATGATCGCTTTGGTATTGTATAGCTACGTTTTGTGATTGGCCAAAAAATCTCGCGCCACTTTCTAAACCAATCAGAACTGAAACCAAAACCAATCGTGACCAATTCGCACGCGTTTTCCCGCGCTTGGTACCAGCTACATGTATTTGGTTCGCGTTCTGATTGGTTCATTGGATTGTCTGTGTCTGTTGTGATTGGCCAGAGTAGATGCTGTTTTGGAAGAACTATATATATATTTTTTTCTTACCCCCGTTTTGAAGAAAGTGCATTGCTTCTTCCTCGTCAAAACAATTTCTTCGCGGAACTGGATCCACTGGAAATGTATACACTCCGCGGAAAACCGGGATGTCGGAAACTTTGTTCTCTTCGCAATTTATGCCACAGTTGTGTGACTTAGGATCTTGATCGTTCACTAGTTGATAACGATTTTCGTAGTTTTCACCATCACCTGTGAATTAAAATGCACCGAGGAGTAAACACAAGGCTGGTTATCACTGTACATTTGAAATGGAGACAAAAGCTCCCTAAAGCTACCACTGATCTGCTCTTTTTACATGGTTCCCATTTCTCAATACAAAGTCATTTTCACAGTAAAAATAATAGTTGGTACAATTCAATTTACAGTGCTTTGCAGCCAAATTGATTACTCATAAACATAGTTAAACAAAGTGTTACAATTTGACCCCAACCCGTTAATACCCCCCCCCCCCCCCCCCCCCCCCCGCTCACCATGATACGACCAAACATGCGACGGCAGCAAGAACGGCACAAAACAATCGGTTTAATGAGCGAAAACAATGCCTCTGCACGTGCGTTTTACATTTGACACATTTCTTTGCCGTTCCCGGCAAAAGAACAACGTCAAGTCATCAAATTAAAGGTTTTGTGGAGAACGTGAACACAAGACGGTTAATAATATAATTTTCTTTGCTGTATTTGAACTTGAAAGCCGTCCCTACCAATTCTGTCAGCTCCTGGACAATTCAGTTACATTAGGCAAATTAAATAATTTGAAACAATTTCATAGTAGTTTAAATGAGCGCAAATTCTTTCTCTCAAAGACGTTTTCTTTGGCGTTGCCGTCGTGGTTGCTAAAGCTCCCTATAATTGGAGTAGGGGGAGGCGATGGTCACGGATTGGCGAGGGGCTATAATTCAATGTAGTCAAATTTCCATGCTCAAGTGTTTTAAAGGGACACTGTTCCCTCGAAATAACCAAATACGCTTTGTGATTGGCTAAAAAATCTCGCGCCACTTTCTCAACCAATCAGAAGTAAACCCAAAACCAATCGTGACTCACTCGCACGCGTTTTCCCGCGCTTGGCGCTGGCTACATGTATTTGCTTCGAGTTCTGATTGGTTCATTGGATTGTCTGTGTCTGTTGTGATTGGCCAAAGTAATTACTTTGGTTTTGGTTTTACAACACTCAATTGAAAACCGCTCTATATCGCCAAATGCCACCAAATATACAACTAAATTAGATAGAAATATAAGCAAAGCAGAAGTAGTAGTTTGGAGAAAAATTATGGATTACAAAGATGGAAGTTAATCATTTTTGATTTCGTGACTCGAGGCGTTCAAAAAATCAAACTTAAGTTTCCCTTCTGTTCAGCCGTTACTTTGCCATTTTAGTTCATATTTCTTTGCGTTCATCACTTTTCGCAATTTTTTCTTCCTATTTTAATATAAAAGAGAAGCTAAAGCAAGCTCCTGGCGATAATTATGAAAACACAATACTTCAGCCGGCACACTGTTTCTTGAATTAATAATCTATGTTGTCACGTGTGTAAGACTATACAAATGAAATATTTCGTTACCGGACTTTACCTGAAATAGAACACGTGCCCTGGTCCAGCTGATCACATGATGTCTTCCCAGTGGCAGTTGTATCACACAAAATAAACAGGAGCCATAAAAGCGCAACGGCCATGTGCAGCTGGGTATAACCTTGACCCATCTCTTACTATGTGTTTGCTCCAGTCAAATAGCTATAAGAAAGAAAACAAAAACTATATTTAATTGTTAATAGAGCGTTTGTACGTGACGTCACGTCGGCCATATTGGTCCCAAACAATGAAATGGAGGCCATATACACCTTATTCCAAAATGGCGGCCATTTTTATTATTCTTTTATATCCATGAAAATTAGCCCTTCTGGCCTCGTCAGCATGTGCAAAATACAAAAGAATTTTCAAGCGAAAATGAGGCCAAGAGGGCTAATTAACATGCTTATAAAAGAATAATAAATTAGCCGCCATTTTGGAATAAGGTGTATTGGTGTCGTAAACGAATTCTATGGAATTTTAGCTCTATTCATATTCAAACATTTCCTATTATTTTAGCATTCCAATATGGCCGGGTCACGTGAGTGGAAACACTCTACATCTTTGTTGCGCTGTAAGATAAGTTAATAGAGAGATTAAGCTTCGCGTATATTTCTCCCGCGAACGGCAGGGATACAATTTTTGCCGCCTGCCGTTTGCAGTTTCTACGTGAAAGTGAGTAGTTTCGCGTTTGTCATGAACATGTGAATTATTTTCGAATTTTCTAGTGAATTTATTTAACGATTCGAGGAAAAGTAAAGATAATTGACTGTAAGCTGGCGTTTCCCGTTTGCCGTAGAACGCGGTGTTCAATCTCTTTATTGAAATCGTGTTGTTCGTGTGATTTGAATTTTGGGCAAAATTCAAATGTATCAAAAAAGTGCGGTAGTTGAAACTTTAAATGCTAGAGATGTAACTATGATCTTATTTAACATTTTACTGCTTTTTGGTAGCATTTTACATTTCTGTCACCAAAAGAACGCGAAAAGACTTGTCGCGTGGTTTTTATTGAAAAATTGCTTGATCTCATGCTGCTTTTGACGTCATATCTCGTTACCATAGCATCTGATTCTCGCACAATTTTGCTAAAATGTGTCCCAAGGATAAGTGAACAGCTACTAAAGAATAGAGCGAAGTTAAACTTTAAGCGCGCACGCTCAGGACGAGAGTGTAACACTAGACGAAATATGATGGCTAAGTTGAAAAGTTACTATAAATAATGAAGAGATTCTTACTTGATAGTTTGACAGATAATACGCGAGGATATTTTACCCATTGCTCATCACTACCTGAAAACTCGTATAATATCCGCACGTATTATCTGTCAAACCATCAAATAAGAATCTCTTCATTATTAGTAGTAACTTTTCAATTTAGCCATCATATTTCGTCCAGTGTTACACTCTCGTCCTGAGCGTCCTGGAATGTAAGCGAGCCACGTCTGCCATGTTCCCAGCATTCCTTTGTGTCGCATCGTGTGTGGTTCATCTTTTTCCCTTCAACGTTTTTTTTAATCAGATGTACATACATTTTGATCAATACACTATGCGTCTTTTCCTTTTGCGTCTGTGAATTATGATAATAAAGGTGTGACAAACAAAAATAAAGCCTCGACGTTGTCCGGCTATAAACACTACTTCATAAATATTCAGCTAAAAAAGTGATCGAAATTTATTACAGTTTCATCAATTGACTAGACACGTCTCTTCCTTGCCGGTGACGATATTATCGGAGTTTGACAGAAAGTGCTTCCATTTCATTTCAAAATAATTATAATTAGGCTACAAAGTTCTTTAATACGTTTCATAACCGGGATTGCTTTTGGCTTTATTAAAAAAAAGATGCAAAAACGACCGATGAGATGTCTTTTTTTTTGCGCAACAAAAACAATCACGCACTAAAAACTGCACTTTAAGCTGCATTTTTTCAGCTACTACCTTTACAACCCTATATAGGCATTGAATTTGGGTAAATATATATCTACACAAATTCAGTGTAATTCCTAAATTATTTTACATAATTTCGCTAAAGAGAAGCTGCAGTCCCTAGTACGCACACTTGGACTTTGTTTACATTTTTTGACGATACATTACATTCTATGCTACTTACATGACGCAAATTTAAAGCTTTGTCAGAAGCTGAATGACCGCTATCCTCCAAAACATTGCATGCGCCGAAGGGATTGCAGGGTATACCTTTAAGCCGGTATTCCTTTTAAAATATGTAAGCGTTGTCAACGTATTTTAAAACGTGATTTACATTGGGAATGCGACGGTTTGTAGTAGTAAACAAAATAATTATGTAAATTAAACGACCAAACTTAATTTTTTTTCCTGTGTGCTTTAACTAAACTAACTGAAAAAGATAATATGTTTTTTTTCCTTACAAGAGAATTTTTCGCTAAACTTTTGCAACTCTATAAAAGCCCTCAAGAAAAAAATATAATTTGTAATTTTGCAACATGATAACAAATTATTATACAATGCTATTTTTCTGCTTAATTTAAAGATGATCGAGTGACCATCAACTTCATATATATTCGAAGACAAAGCAAATAACCTTTTTAGTTTTCTGTCATGTTTCTGTTATAAAAAAAGACTGATTTCCTTTTTCGTTTTTGTTGCGTACATAGTGGAAAATTAATTATATGGAACCCTTAGGCTATCTGGATTGCACTTGAAGTATAGCGTTGTATGTAGAATTTTAGTCTTCTTCCCCAAGTATTCCTTTGTATTTGAAAACGAAGTTTTCAAAAAATGCACGAACACCGGCGAAACGCGTACGTTTTTCGCCATGCAATCCCTGGTCAACGCAATCATTCTGTTCATGTTACGAATGAAAGCGAACAAAAAAACTATCGTTTGAAGTGACGTGCTGTTCACAGGAAGGCCAAACTTAAAAAAGCGTTTTCCCGTTTATCATGCGTTATCGATCATTTAACATTTCCTCAGAAGGAGTCATCTATAAAAAGAATCTCCCTTTCTTAATATTAACTTTATTGAACACGGTTATGCGTTATAAAATAAAATTTCTACGACGAATGGGCGGCCGGGACAATTATACAGCTCGCTGGCCGCGGGAAAATAAAAGGAGAAGAGATCGAGAAGGATAAGTAATATATAAACAAATGAGAAAATTAAGGCAATCAAGAATAATATTCGACCAAAGCCAAGGAAAGTTGTTAATGAAGCGATAGCAAGTTTAGACATTAAATTCGAATTCTCGTGAAAATTAATTGTCAATTTTTGTGAGTGCTCGAACTGACAAAAAGCGAGGATTTGCAATTTTCAACTCTTGCCAAATTTTCTTGTTTGACTTGTGTTGAATAATGCGATATTTTCTTATTTGTTTTTTTTTTGTTTTTTTTTTCGAGTATATAAGAATCGTAAGAGGTAAAGTTATACTTGGCTCGGCCATTAAACTGAAATGCGCGCGTAAAACGGTTGCTGGCACGAATATTAATTAAGCGGAAAGAAAAAGCATACATTTAAATAAACTCTTCTTTGATCCGAAATGACACGACAAAACATCTTTACTACAAACTTGAAGTTCAACTTCCGCGGATTAATTTTAGTTCTCTTTGCTCTACAGCGCTCGGAAGTCACCCAGTTTCAAATATAGTTCTTCTAATTTAACTTTAAGCATTTTCTTCGCTCGGCACCTGCTGTATTTTATTTGTATAATGAAACGGATCTATTTTTTTTTATATAAGTAAATGAAAATCTAAAGCGCACGGCAGTATATATTACTTAACAAACGACTGAAAACAGTCAGAAAATTTTAAAGGATTACAGAAGTTAAATGCCTTAAAACATTTTATAATCCGCTATATAAATACATTGGCCCCTTCTGTTAAGATAAATTATCCATATTTATCGTTTAAAATACGACTGACAGTGCCTTATGCAAATCAAATATATTTTTCTAAATGGCGTCTATATTTTTAAAAGATGTTGCCTATTCGCAACCAGCTGTATACCTTTGAATTCTAAGAACATTTGAATGTGAAACAAAAACCTCTGAATATAATTTTCGAATAAAGGAACTGAACTGTACGATATGTGTGAATAGCGAGATTGCAAATACACAGGAGTAAATTAATGAGTTCATAGTCAATAAACCAAGCGGGATGGATGCAAACGAAAATCGTTGCTCGTTAAAATATTAGTTGGAAGTCGACGTCGGAGAATAGAGCCAAAATTTAATTGACTGTAGAGAGTTTTCATTGAAGGCATCGCACAAAAATATATATTTTTAAAAATATTTTTTCTGCTGGTTTCTTGTAAAACGTACAGTGCATGAAAAATCAATTTGAAGTTTCTCAAAACAAAGCAACTTACCTTTTTTGTCGCAAATTAAGAGCACCTAATCCTTATATATGCTCCTGTATATGCTAAAGGCTCTATCGCTGTACGGTATAAATGACAGATGTCGAAGAAAGAAATCAACTCCTTTTAGACTGTGAAACGGACTACACAGTGGATGTTAGAATTATCAAGTCTATATGGCGTCCTTAAGCGCTCGAACTCATGTCAATATGGGAAGCTTGTTCGCTAATTGTTTTATCTAGGAAGCGCTGCATATTGGCAGATGTCACTTACTAAAGAGCGATTGTCCATTAACCCAGGAAATAGCTCGCTTTTTATGACCGCACTAGGGATTGGACTCAGTAACAGGTACTTTGATTGGTTCATTTTTTCGCGATATTGTTATCCAAATAGCGAACTTCGCATTTAATCTGAATTACGGGCAATCAGGGCAAACATGCCTATAAAAATAGTGTTTGTATGGAAATACAGTGTCAAATAATTTAAATCTTCTAATATTTGAGAATTGAAAACTTACTACACAAGTAAGAAGACTTTACTCGCGCAATTTTTTTTATCAGTACATTTGTATTGACAAATGTACTGATAAAAAAAAAAAATGCGCGAGTAAAGTCTTCTTACTTGTGTAGTAAATTGTTCGGAAAACTCGCTAAAACTCTGATTATGGTTAATTTTTTAGAAATTCGCTTCATATCTTGCTCTTAAGGCCCGTTTGCACATGCGATTTTTGTTGCGATTTTTGTCGCGCACTCCAATGCAACTTTTATCGCAAGTGTAAACTAGCGGCGATTTCTGTGCGATTTGGGTGCGACATTGCTTTGATTTGCTGTGATTTCCCAAAAATGGCCGCCTGCAAGTTGCATCAGGTTTCGAACATGTTCGAAACCTTTGCGACATCGCGCGACAAATCGCTCCCAAATCGCACTGAAATCGCCGCTAGTTTACACAGACGATCTGAGGATGCAACTTACGCGCGACCAAAATTGCACCGAAAATTGCGACAAAAATTGCACAAAAAATCGCCTGTGTTAACTGGCCTTTAGTGCTCTATAAGCATTAAAGGTAGACTAAATAAAGCCCCATTCACACCAACGGATAGACATGTTTAAATGCTGTTTAACCTCTATCTTGATCGTTTTCAAACGATGACTTAAAACTACCTGGAATCGAATGATAATAAAGTCACTAAAGTTTCTTTTAGCAAATATTTTACTCCAAATATGATGCCAGGTTAGAAGGTATTTTTCTAAACCTGTTTTAAGCTAAACAACATTTAAACATGTTTAACCCTCGGACGTACACGCAAACTTATACCCCCACCGTGCCTCCCCCTCCCCTCCCCTCCCCCTCCCCTCCCCCCCCTCCCCCTTGGCTTTTTGCGATGTTGCAATATTTCAGAAATATTTTACGTCTAATACATAGCCTGTGATGTGCTCTACAAGATAAGATAAATATTATGGGTTGTGGCGCTGCTAGGGGTCCGTGACGTCATCCAAAATGGCTGCCAATATGGCGGCCATCTTGGATTTTACTAAAATTCAAATTTATCGGAAAAATGCGGAAATTGCAAATATTTTTTGCTAGAGTTGCGAAATAACATTCAATTAAACATTTTGATGCTTTTGGTAGCATTTTATATGTTTTTTTTTCATCCAAAATGTGTCTCAAGGATTAACGAAGAGCTACTGAAAACGGCATGTGCTAATCAGGCTAATCATAAATGGTCGTTGACAAACCTTAAGGGGGATCCGCCCGCTTTTTAGCGCGATGATTTTACGAATAAACGCTTCAATTCAACAAGAATATTGTCTTTTCATTTTATTAGATACATCTATTTACAACTTAAGAATAATAACTACAGTATAAAGCTAAATCATCAAGTCTTTCTTCGAGTGATGTGGTCGTAGACCACAACCTGTGTATATTTTGCTGTTTCAATTGAGAGTCGTGCTGAGTTGTCACCTGGTGTCAACGCCTGTGAGAGAAAGAAAGGAAAAAAACAAGTCCACAATATGTACATGCGCGAACTGCCACCAACAAAACAAAATGGGGTCGTAAATTCAAACGGATAGAGCCTACCGGGGAGGGGAGGGGAGGGGAGGGGAGGGGTTGGGAATGGGAGGAGTGGGGAGGGGAGGGGTGGGGAAGGGAGGAGTGGAGAGGGGAAGGAAGTGGTGGGGAGGGGTGGGGAGGGGAGGGGAAAGTTTATTGGAGAAAGAGGGCTAAAGTGATAGGAGGTATTTATTTAATTTAGCGGAACCCCAGCGCATGGAGAAACCACATTTTCATTAAGTGTTACGGAGTACAAGTATTCCACAAAGCTCGCATGTGCCGTAAGTGAATAAGTGCCCGAAGAATTAAGTAATTAGAAAAGGGGGGGGGGGGGGGGGGGAATAGAATATTTATTGTAAATGAAATGGCAAAACAGTAGGCGCTAATTTCAATTCATTTGACCGAAACACAACAAAGTTTCGGATAAAAATCTAACGGAACGGGAAAAGTTTTAAGAAATTTTGAAAACTGTAGTCTAACCCAAATGTGAACTATTGAACTCCCAAACCTATAAATTACATTGAATGGAAATTTCAGGAACGAGATTCTTTAAAATTTGGGTTTACCTCGTAAGTTTGTCCCAGTAAAAGCGGCAACTCATGTTACGTTTGCTATCGGAAATGTTAAAGAGTTACAGCATTTTTATTGACGTTATTTTATTTATTTATTTTTTTGCCGAAATCTGTAGCCTGTAATTATAAACCGTGCTTGTAACTGTAACCAACACTCATGTACGTTACCTTTGGATCGACGTTGAGAATTTTTCTATCCCTTTTGTTCTTAAATAGCAAGCCCGATGGGTTTTCTGCAATAACCTGAAAATGAGAATTAGATCCACAATAAATGAATATGTCCGCTGTTTCAGACAATACCATTATGCTCCTCAGGGGTACCGATGTTAAAGACCCAGTTTTGTCCAATATGCATTGCGCGCTGCGAGCATCGTTGGCCATTTTCTTGATGTTGAAAATGGTGGTGACTAGAATGGATACTCCAAATCAGGTTGGACACCTTATTGAGACTTATATAACGGAGTAACTGGTTAGCTTTCAGTTGAGGTTAGGGGCAGCAGTTTATATAGTTAAATTTAGGACTAAGCAACCCGAGAAGCTAGGTGGTACAGTTGTACGGTAGGCTATGTAAACCTAAGCCTAGCTGAGGTCACAGGTTCAATCTTGAGTGGGGATTTTAGATTTTCTGTTTTACACTTAAAAATTTATTGAAAATAAATTCTAAGTGTCGACATTACGTTATATAATTCTCGATAAGTGTCCGAGGTGATCCAACCTGATTTTGGAGTATCCATTCCAGTCACAACCGCTGAAAATTCTGGTAGGTCTTGTCCATTTGCATTGGCCATGTCAGTCCTTGTACGTCTCTCTTAGCCGTTTATTCAAGTACCTTATTTATCAAGCAACGTATTTTAATATAACAAGTTTGAAGAGAACAGAAGCACGAGACGATATAATTACTTTCCACTCGATTGAATGTTTGCCGCGAGAAAATCAAAACCCCGGAAAACAATGGTCCATTTTACAGTTGTGTGCTTGGTGACCTTGCCTTTGAGTGGAAGCGAGGCTGAAGGTGACCTTGTTATGCTACAGACCTTGGAGCTTTTCAGATGTAAATTTAGTTGGTAAGCATGAGGAAAGCCTTATTAACATATGAAGTCACCTTCAGCCTCGCTTCCACTCAAAGGCAAGGTCACCAAGCACACAACTGTAAAATGGTCAACGTTCGATAACATCGACTGAGACCAGATTGGACACCTCATTGAGAGTTATATAACGGATTAACTGGTTGGCTTTCAGTTGAGGTTGGGGTCAGTAGTTAAATTTAGGACTAAGCAACCCGAGAAGCTAGGTGGTACAGTGGTACGGTAGACTATGTAAGCCTAAGCCTAGCTGAGGTCACAGGTTCAATCCTGAGTGCCAGTGGGGATTTTAGATTTTCTTTTTTACACTTAAAAATTTATTGAAAATAAAATTCCAAGTGTTGACATTACGTTGTATAATTCTCAATAAGGTGTCCGATCTACTTCACCCTATGTTACCTAATGCCGACCCTGTAAAATGGACTATTAGCCCTGCTCCCGTGAAACCAAAACAATAACAGAGGCATGTGAAACATAATGGATAATACTGGGCCTTCAATACCGGCTTCATCTTGCGGCTCTGCATTTGTTTACAATACATCGGTCCATTAAGGACGTTCGCGCTAATTGTTTATGTGCATCCATACTGTGTAATTCGGAAGAGTCTAGATGCCATAGCTCAGAGGGAGGTCGGACACCTTATTGAGGCTTATATAACGGAGTAACTGGTTAGCTTTCAGTTGAGGTTGGGGTTAGCTGTTTATATGGTTAAATTTAGAACTAAACAACCCGAGAAACTAGGTGGTACAGTGGTACGGTAGGCTATGTAAGTCTAAGTCTAGCTTAGGTCACAAGTTCAATCTTGAGTGGGAATTTTAGAGTTTCTTTTTTACACTTAGAAATTTATTGAAAATAAAATTCTAAGTGTCGACATTACGTTATATAATTCTCATTAAGTGTCCGACCTCCTTCTGAGCTATAGAAAGTAGACTCTACCGTGTAATTCATGTCGCAACGCCATGCTACGTCATGCACGAGCGCGCGCGCAAGGGAAACGATCTCAACACTTAAAAGGTTTTGTAGCCGTTGCGTTAATTAACTTTGCTTAGATTTAACTTGCTTGGATGGTCGGTTAACCCTATTTTTTTGTTTTTGTTCTTTGGATAGATAATTTTTTGATAAGTGTCCCTGTCCAGACGGAAAGCCTATAGATTTTCTCAAAAAACTAGCCCGCTTACAGACACATGTCTTCCCGCACAGACTCGGAAACAATCTTATACATTACAAAATCAACTTCAATACTACAAAATGTATGTAAATTGGCTAATCTGCATGTAAGCATTTGACATTTGACAACAATAGGCTTCTACAGAAAGCTGCACATATTTAATCTTTTTGGTTAAAAGAAAATAGGATACTGCTGTCCAAGCGTCATTTTTATTGTCTAACAGTAAGATGTGGTACTCAACGGTATTTTTTCTTTCTAGAAAAGGCATAAATTAAAATAACGTCATTTATGCGGAGAACCCCGCTTGTAACGGGAACTTTTTTTTTAATAGAGAGCATATGGAGATTTTGCCGGGACCAAATCCAAATAAAGTGTTATTTAATAATCGGGTGATTTTTCATTTAAGGAAGAGCTTAAACCTTACCTGGTAATTAGGCGTGGGATTGGAGGTTGCGGTCTGTGTTTCCCAGTTGTAGAAACTTAAGTCGGAGGGTCTGGGAAGCAGCCTTTTTCTTCCGGTAAAGTAAGGTTCAAAATCTTCAGTCTGATAAAACATGAATCAGAAAAAAATGGTTAGTTAAGTATTAAATAGTAATTAGACTTGGTGGAGTACAATTCAGGGAGTAATTGGTTTACGAATAAATTTCAAATCGGCCGAGCGCGTAGCGCGAGGACGATTTGAAATTACAAGCACGATTACCCCTGAATTGTACGACACGAAGTGCAATTACTAATTAATCAAATCAATAACAAAATTCGAGATTAAAAAGTCTATGTGTAATTTTTTTGTACTCAAAACGTCAAGGTTATTTTTTATCGCTTTGAAAGCAGGAAGAAACAGCGAGAAAAAAAACCCATAATAGACACAGTAAGTACACCTGATTGACACGCGCGCATCGTTGGTGTCCAATTACAGCTATCCAATTACAAAAAGTTGTAATTGGATAGCTGCAATTGGACACCCACGTGACCGCCCGCCAATTACGTAAGAAATAGGCGCGTGGATGACCAATCACAATCGAGAATTTTGTTATTGATACGATTAATAAATAAATCAGCACTAAATAGAGCGGTTTTCATTCAAGTGTTGAACGTAATTTCGCAATTGCTTTGGTTTTGCACCACTTACGCTTTCTGATAGGCTTAAAAATTTCGTAATAGTTGAACAAAAAAGTTCAAAGAACTGCGTGGCACTTGTAACACAATACATAATGGAAAATGTTAATGTTGAAAAGTGCCGAAAATTTGAAAGTTTTCAGACGTTTCGGGCTTAGCCCTTCTTTAGTGAAATTTCAAGCTTAACTTGTTTCAAGACGGTTCTGTTCTTGTACATCTGTATGGAGACACCACTATCATGATGGTATTGATTCGATCATTACTTTCGGGTAGCCTTTACTTTCAGGGGGTCTCTTCTTTGGGAACTCATACTAAGTTGCATTCTTACCTTTAAGCGATGGGCGAAGTCAATGTAGCCAGAGATTTCCTGTGAATCATGAAATAATCATATATAATGTTAATAATAAAAATGTTAATTTATTACATAAAATCTTGCTGAGATTAAACCAATTAACAACATTATTATTTTTGGGTATGATTGCACTGGTCAATGATGAAACCCTGTACCATATTTACTAAAATATTTGGGATCTAAGCAACAAGAAGCAATTGCCTCGTGGGCCCACCTGACATATAGAGGTGTCCGTTAAGAGAGGGTTGACTGTAATCTATAAATACACTAAATTTTTATCTTACAAAACATTACTTAAACTTAGAACAAACGTACTGCAGAAGAGGTTTCATTTGATGGTCACACCATAGGATTTCATCAACAGACTCAAAAGTTAGAACAAATGGTACCATAAAAAAGTACTGCTGAAGAAGTTTCATTTGAATGGTCACACCATAGGATTTCATCCACAGACTCAAAAGTTAGAACTTCATGTACACTACATGTCTCCATTATTGATTCTGGGAGTAAAAAGGCTAAGAGAAAATCAACACAGTTCCACCACAGTGACTAATTATAATTATAGACTACAAACTACCGGTACATGTAGTTTAATTACAATGTACCTAATAAATAGATCTACAGTGATATTTAAACTCAGCCTGATTCAAACTTCTATAAAAAAATACCTGTCCCCTTGCATTCTTGTCTCTGATGAAGACTACAGTCTTAAATGAAGGGAGAAAACAATAATTAATACTGTAGAAACAGCATCATGGCAACAGTTTTTTAGAAAAACACACACACCATTGGTAGCCATTGCTACATGTAAGCCGACAAGCTGACATTTTCCACCTAATTCATTTCATTCAGCGAGTGGAAAATTAACTGCTGTGTTATATTTTTTTTCAACCTGAGTTTTTCAACACTGAAAAGTATTAGGAAAGAAAAAAACATTTCTATTTACATGGTAAATGTACATGTTTCAGAGTTGAAAAGGAAACATTTTTTACAGTACTGTGCAAAGGTAATGCAAATGTAATTCGACGAACTTCATTCTTTGTTCTCACGAACTATGTATTAAACAAAAATCACTATTTTGACATTAAAAATATTGTGAATTTTTAGTACAAAATTACAGACTGAAGTCATTTCCATGCAGTTTGTCTTAAGGAACATACTAATATTAAATGATTAGTTATTAAATCCTTAAATCAACAGGCTCACTCCCAAAGATACTTACATAACTAATTATAATTAAGTATAAAACTTGTGTAAAGCGCTTTTGATCATTTTAACGTTAAAAGTCGCTATATTAAGTGAATAAATTATTATTATTATTATTATTATTATTATTATTATTATTATTATTACATGTACATGTAACAGAGATGCATCTGTATGTTGTGGTTCAAAATTTTGTTTTCTTTGTCTCAGCTTAATTAAGGTAAATCTAAGATGTCCAATAGAAAATGACAATAAAACTGCAAACCAATTAAGGAAAAATTTGAACTACAAGTGACATACCACATACATTTATATTGCACATGTATGAGAACCATGTACATTTACATTGTACATGTAAGAATATTTTAAACTACTTACTGTCATCTTTCCACTTCTGTTTGCTTCCTCGCGCTGTGCTAAAGCCTTTAAGAATGGATCTTTGAGATCTTTACCTGAACTGGCTAAAGTTCTGCAAAACAATTTGTAATCATTTCTGTAATTCATTTGTCTTCACATACACGTCACTTACTAAAACATGTTTTTTATTATTTATAAAGCAATTAACTAAAAAAGTAAAATGAGGGAATAATATTGATAATAAAATGTATTGATCAATCATTCACAGACAAGTGACTTGAAATAGTTCCTAACATTACCCATCACATTATACATGTACTTTGATGGAACAATACAATGCACTACAATTCTTTATCAGTTGATGCAACAATAATAGAGCTGTTTTCATTTGAGTGTCGTAAAACCAAAACCAAAGTCATTACTCTGACCAATCACAGCAGTCGTAAACAATCCAGTGAACCAATCAGAGCTCAAAGCAATTACATGTCGGCGGCGCCAAGCATGGGAAAACGCGTGCAAGCAATTCACGATTGGTTTTGGTTTTACTTCTGACTGGTCGAGAAAGTGGCGCGATATTTTTTAGCCAATCACAAAGCGTAGCAATGCAAAACCAAAGCAATTGTGTAATTACTTTCGACACTCAATTGAAAACTGCTCTAGTATCAAAACAATTGCAAGTCATTGGTGAATGCTATGGTCATTGTCATGATGTAACAGGTTACCATAGTAACAGTGTAACCTGTTAAAGACACCCTTAATTTTTGCTTTAAGTGCTTATAACTAAACAACAAGCTTGTTGACCTCCATTTTTTTTATTATCGAACTATTAAGCATACAACTTTTCGCAAAAGTTTAAAAAATTATTGGAAAGGTGTTCAGAGCCACCTTAAAGTTTTGACAGGTTGAGTGGTAGTACATGTATTTGATCCATGAAAGTGGATGTACTGGAAACAACTAGAAACTGCTACCACCTTTACATAGAACTACTGGACACTGATTCATACTTTTGCTGACTTCTCTTTGAAAGTCTGCTAGCCTCTGCTGCCTCTTTTCTTGCATCAAATTCTTCCCTTTTAAGAACCTAAGATGATACATGTAAATGTATATTATGAATTTTATTTATATCATTTTGTAATTAAAGAAATTTGACCAATGGTAGTTTGGCAATGCCAGGAAAGTGTAAGTGTAATTACGTGACAAATTTTACAGTGTATGAACTGATCAAAACAAAACCCAACCCCCACACCCCTCCCCCCCAACCTACCTCAAATTCTATGCTGGGTCACCCCTGGTTCAATTTTTTTCCTTCTTGCCTAATATTTGCTTCAAGAAATGCTATACTATCTCTTTCAAAGTTGCTGACTGCGGTGAAGAAACTTTTGTGCCAGCTCAGCTTACTAATATACAGTAAGTGCAATGCCTCGGGTAATTTGGATAACAGACCAGTAGAAGAGAAATAAACTTATGTACATGTATATATAAAATAAAAAAAATATATTGTACTGACCTCTCCACTTCCTCTGTACCCCAACTCAACAAGCTGTCTGGCCAGTTCTTCATCCTACCAACATCACAGCAGCATGAACAACAAATCAATATATGAAGGACTGAATGCAAAAAGGGCCTACATTGTATGGGCATCTACAATGTACATGTATTTCAAACGTTAGATTTGTTTAATTAAAGACTACCAAAGATTACCAAGGAAGAAACCCACGATGGTGTATGTACAAAAATAATATATTATTATCATGTATACATATGAATGCTGCCTCCCATCATTGAAAATTTATTCTGTTTACTCGGACTCATTTTAGACACTAAATCTTATTCATAACATTCTTGATTCTGCATCCATGCGTACGTTGTCCAAAATCAGTTTTCGACAACTATAACCTCACAAGACGATATAAACAATAAAATGATAATTTATATTATAGAGTTCAATCATGTAGTATCGCTTATCATGATTAACAGCTTAAACTACAGCAGCAACAGAACGACTCAGGCTATAAACAGTTTTTGCAACAATTACTTGACACTGACAAATCAAACCGTTCCTTGATCGCAAATGCACGGTTAATTCAAGCCAGCAACAAATGGAAATTAAGATCAACATTACCTCGAGGTAGAACAGATCTAATGGTGTTATTTGACTGTCTAGAAAGTCTTCATATGTGGCAAATTCTGTCACAATATTGTCTGTCGCTCCGACCGCTTCTTCGTCCATCTTGATTTTGTGGCAGGCGTTGCTTGGAAACCGCGCAAAATACACCGTCGGCCGAAGTAGCGCGGGCTCATTGTTTCGTTTCTTGCCTGACGGGGTGGCAGACAGGCTGTAGAACGGAAGCATGGTTGCGCCCCAAATTATAGTAAAACGAAAACGAGCGCCATTAATTAATGCTTGACTGAACAAACATGGGCTTATCATTTGTAAGAGGGTGGCAAAGGGGGGGTACCGATCACGCATCACGCCGAATTTTTGAGTGATATCACGCATCACGGAGAAAATTTTTAACCAATCACGCGTCACGTAAATAAGGAGTAATCCGGGATTTAAAAAATGGTAACAAAACAACGTAGAGTCGGCGTAGGCCTACCTATTGAATGCATTGATATTGTATTGTTTTTTTTTTTTGGAAGGATTGCATGTCAATTCATGAATCTTAAAATGAAATAAAGGGTGTTGACGGGCATAGCACAAATCCTACTAGCACGTGGTGTGATTGTTTTGTCCTTTATTCACTCAGTTTTTTGGCTGGTTTGACTTTTACAGTTTAGCCCTGGCTAGCATATCTTATAAAAGATCTACCCCTCTTGTATGAAATAATAGATTTGTCTTAGTAAAGGTTGCGATTCTATTAAATGCCATTTGTCCATGAGGATCTGTTTTAAGTTAGGTACACATGGGCTGCCGTGGGTAATATTTCTTTGCGAGCTTTTGTTTTGTCTTTGAGAGCTGACTTTCTGTCAGAGAATATTACTTCTGAGAGCACCTTCTCAATGCTATTGTTAGGGTAGCCTCTTAGCTGTAGTTTTTATTTGAATTTATTGATGTTTTCCTCGAAAATTTCCTTTGAAAAGTTCGTTCAATTTTGAGGAGTCTAAGGACCTCTCCTTTGAAGAAACCTTTCTTGACTCCCGGTGGGTGACAAGATTTAAAGTGCGTGTATTTCTTCTTAGCATTATCGGCTTTATTTCGTTTTGCTTGTCTTTTGCGGCCAGTGTGTTTCTTATTCAGATATTTTCGTGTTTCTGAGACCTTCCGTTTATCAAGATTCAGGGAGCACACGAGGATGGGATTCAACATGTTTATTATTGGCATTCTCAAGTTCTGGCATGTTTTTCACCTGGACTCTCTCTTGTACATTTACGAGTGGCTTAGTGTCTTGTTCTTAGGCTGATTGACATATTAGTTTCGTTTGGCTTAGTGGCCTACTCGCTCTTCTTCTTTGCTTTGAATCAATGTTACGATAGTGGAATTTGATTAGCACTCCTAGTAATTTCTGTTCTGCCATGCCTGACATGTTGCCTGCTTTCTTATGGTTCCGATTTCCTTCTTGAATTCTTCGTCGGGTCTTTTGTGCGCTTTGGCGTTGAAGTGTAACGTGTTAGGACAAGTCTCTTCTACCCTGTGAGCTTCGAGTTTTCTGATTGCGTTTTCTGATTTCTCCATTCTGTCCTCGCCGTGCCAGGAACGGATTCTCTGGACCCACCACGAAGATCAAAGGTCAAGAAGCTTTCTAGTTTTTCAAAGAATGTTGAAAACATTCACGTATCACGGAAAAATAAAAGGTAAATCACGCGTCACGCGCTTCTAAAATAGCAAATCACGCATCACGCTGCGCTATCTGATCACGCATCACGCCGTTAATTTAGGCACAATCACGCATCACGCGGTTAATTTTGGGGCAATCACGCGTCACGTAAAACCCCTTTGCCACCCTCTTGTAATGGGACAAAAATTTGGGTATATCGAATGCACCAAAAAGCACCACAAAGGCTCATTTTTAAAGTCGCTAAAAAGCCCCGAAGAAACAAAGAGTGTTTTTGCTCAAACATACATAACGTGATATATAATGACAGATGGTTAACTGGTTAAGCGCGGTAATGAAATGAGAACGATGTTATGTTCAACACGCTGTGAGCGGGACAACGAATCCTATGACCTTCCGCAGATCCGCGGAAGGACTGGGTTCGAATCCAGTCGGGGACTGAGCTGGACTCACGCTCGTATCGACTCGTAACATGATGAACATTACATCTTTCTCACACATATGTTCTTATGAAGGATCCACGGTACGTTAACTTTTTATAATTATTCCAGTGCTAACCGAACCGTGATATTGTTTAGATTTGAGCAACAGCTCCCAGACTCTGAGCAAAATTAATTATAATTTTAGGCCATTATTTGTGAAATTATTTATGTAAAACTGAAGCTCCCTTGGGGATATTTGGAAATGGCGCTCTAGAAATTGTTTTAAAAGAGCGCCATTAATGCTTGACTGAGCATCACTGATCATTCGAAATGGGATAAAGAAGTGGGTATATCGAGTGAACGAAAATGCACCACAAACAAAGAGGCATGTTTTTTATAAGACGGTAAAATTTATTTTTATTTTACGCAACGGTACTAGAAACATAGTATATATATATATATATATATATATATATATATATATATATATATATATATATATATATATATATATATATTTTGGAAAACATAGATTGCATGTTTATAAAGCATCCATTGTGTCCATGGCTTGTTAGCTTTATATAATTATTCCGGTGCTAAATGAGCCGTGGCATTTTTTACATCTGAGGAACAGGCTCAGCCAATGAGAGGTCGACTCATTTCAAATTAATATAGGAACTAAATTGCCTACTTATCTTCCTGTGCATTCAATATAAGTTCATTCATTAGTTGAGCTGAGCTGAGTAAGACCTTGAAAGTTTGAAAGAACGAATTCCTCCAGAAGAAATGATCATGAGACCAATTTTTGTGGTAGCGTTTATGCTCGTGGCTTGCACCTCAGCCCGGCTTCGTTTCCCGCTTTATCTTGAAGGTACTATTATTCTGCATGTAGCTTATCAGTCTTATATTTGTACTCTCAGTATCAGCATATCACCGTTAAATGGGCGGGTGAAGTCGGTGTGAAGTGTTTCACAAGATTGATTTTTTTTTTTTGATTGGCTGCAATTTATCTTCTTGGTTGTCGCTCATCTTAGGCTCCAGGTGAAGATTTATACTGAATTGAAATCTGGCGCGCTGAAAAGGCTTCTAAACAAAAACGGTCTCATTGCCTCGAAGCTTCGTAAGCGGGTTTGTCGTTCAGTCCAAAACGGTCCATGTAAACGGGCCCTTAGTTTGATCAGCTATTAATTAGATAAAGTTACTGTTGATTCCGAAATGAATTACTCGCATTTTGTAGGCGAGTATGGCGAAATATAACAAACAAACCTCATTAGGAATAAGCCAAACGTTTCGGGTATAGCCCTTCTTCAGTGGGACCACTGACGAAGGGAAGGCTATGCCTGCCCAGGAAAGGTTGGGTCATTTCAGCAATAAAAACCATCTGGTACTTTAACATTTTTTTTTAAATGTATATCGAGAAATAATCATCAAGATATTAAAAGCCGACCCCCGGATCAATTCAAAACTTTCATTCCTGCATAAAGTAGTTTCCCGCCCAGGGGCCATTGACTCGGAATAACAATATTATTATACCTTTTTTGTCCTCCAAAGACGAAGGAAAACCAGAAATGCTGTGGGAAAGAGGGTTGATTCCAGAGTATGAAGGTTAGTAAAACATTTTAGACGGTTAGAAAACTTGTAGTTTTTATTCAAGATTATATATGATGCCGTTGTGCTGCACCCGATGTATCTTGAAACAAAACAAAAACAAGAATAATTATGAAGATTGTAAAAAGCCTGAAAGTAACATGTTATTAATGTAGGTAGCATATTGCTCCGTTGCATAAATTATTCCACAGATATGATGGCGCCAAAAACATGTTGGCTACTTAATACGCTGGTGAAACCTTTCACTCTCTGTCACGAAATCAAATTTGGTAAACTGTAATCCACTTTCATCCTTGCAATATTGTACTTTATCCCCAAACTACTCTTTCTGTTTTGCTCTATAGGATCTTTTTATCCAATTAAGTTGTATATTTGGTTGCATTGGGCGATATTAATTCGGCGGGACAGTACATGTCTCTTTAGTATATAAATTATAATAATTTTACAATGTTGACCAATGTTTTCTAAAGGTCCCTTTACACATGCGATGTTTGATGCGATTTTTGTTGCAAGTGTAAACTGGAGGCAATTTCCTGTGCGATTCGGATGCGATATTTGCTGCGATTTCCCAAAAAATCGCCGCCAAGTTGCATCAGGTTTCGAACATCGCCCGACAAATCGGGCCCAAAAAGCACTGAAATTGGCGCCGCCCGTTTACACACGCGACAAAATTTGTACAAAAAAATCGCCTGACGTGTGTAAAAGGCCTTTACAAGTATTCCCTCGCATAACATCATCATCACTTTTTTATATTTTTTTTTCTTTGCAGATGACCCAGATGTTTACAGAGATACCGCCTGGTTATTGGACAGAATCATAATGGACGAAGGTTAGCCGTGTATAAACAAATTTTGTTTCACTGTCGAAGGAATTGTAATAGACCTTTTTTACCTGGCGTATTTGTTTACCAATTTGAGATCATTTGACGTTACTCTAGATTTTATAGAGCTTCTCTTGTTATATATGCAAATAGAGTAGTTTGCAATTGAGTATCGAAAGTAATTACACAATTGCTTGGTTTTGCATTGCTACGCTTTGTGATTGGCGAAAAAATCTCGCGCCATTTTCTCGACCAATCAGAAGTAAAACCAAAACCAATCGTGACTTGCTGGCACGCGTTTTCCCGCGCTTGGCGCCGCCGACATGTAATTGCTTTGAGCTCTGATTGGTTCATTGGATTGTTTACGACTGCTGTGATTGTTCAGAGTAATTACTTTGGTTTTGGTTTTACAACACTCAATTGAAAACTGCTCTAATGTGCACTACTTATCCAATCAGACCCACTTCTGAGTTGAAGTTCTCAACACAGTAAAATGTCTTCTTTTAAAATCTTAATATAATTAACAACGTTTTCACCCAAATGGAGGTGAATCAGATTGTTTTGGTAGCAAACCAGTGGAAAGCTAACCAAAAAAAGTCACCTCAGTTATTTCTGACAAATGGGTAAAAAATATCACGCCCGAAATCCTGGTCTCCCACGCAGCTGTTATTAGCGTTGCGTGACAAGACAAATAACGACTGCGTGGGAGACTTACGGGGTGAATAACAAATACTATCCTGAGTTTGAGCAGCCAATCAGAGCGCGCAAAAAAAAAATATCCACTGGTTTGGCATATACTAATATCCGTTATTTTATGCAGCTGAAATTATCCATGATACTGCAGTGGCACCAGTCTTAATATATAGGTTTGGAAGCGGAAAGAAACAAGAGGTATATTATCTAAACTCTTATTCTTAGGCCATAGTAACTTGATAAGAAATAAAACACAAACAGCGGTAAGCCAACGCATTTTTATAATAAACTTGACGTTTCGTATGCTAAGCGACATACATTTTCAATAATTACTGAATATATAGTTAGAATATTGGACGTAACTCCGCCTTTACAGACCCTGTTGCTCTTTTTGTTTTCTTCATAGCCGAGATCACGTGCGGTAAACCGGTGCTGCTGCTCAATATTTCGCCGTTTCACTCAAAATGCTTGAGAAAACTGAAAAAAAGAGACTTTTATGTTAAGAACAATATACCCATACAAGGCATTTGCAAGAATTCAAACCAGGACATTTGTATTATATCTCAAAAATTCACAAATAGTTTGAGGATTTGGATTTGGTCCTGCATTTTTGCGGATCTCGTACGAAGTCAGCAATCGCAAAGTAACACATCGGTGGATTTGTATACCCACCCCTCACCTATTCACCCGGGCGCCCCGCCCCCCCCCCCCCCCCCCCCCCGGGCCTATTCACTTCCCTCTGGCAATTCAACTGTAAGCTACAGGTGGCGGTTACCATCATTACAGAGATTGAAGCTGGCAGGCGGCGCGGGTTATACTATTAAATGACTGAAGTAGAGTCATTTGATTTTGCTTGATAACATTCTTTAATATTTCTGTCCCAATTGTGATAGTGCGTTGACGGAAAGAAGTCGATACCAGCTCAATGTCAGTGGACTGGTTGGGTGGTTACGCAGGAGGGCGGAGATCCTGAGCAATACAAACTAACAGTGGCTAACAAGTACTGCAATGCAGATGGAAAATCGAAGCCAGCCAACAAAATCATAGATTGTTGAGGCTAGTGATTTTTTTAGGTTTGTCATACTACATTTTGTTTTAATAAACTTCATTGAAATAAAGGTATGTCTCCCACCGCGGAAAAGTCAAATCTTGACACATATCAATTTTATCTCCACTGACTGTGGAGAGTGAAGTTATTAGTGTCTTCGTGGTAGCTACCAGGTTTTCCCTTATTAAAAGTGAAATGAGTTTAAAGGTGTTGCTCTGCAATCGAAACATCTTCGGATCTTCATCGGTCGGAAATCTTCGGGCGTTTTCGGAGATTTTCGGATTTTTTTCGGAAATGATCGAATGCGGGTGAGTGCGTGCGGAGTGGAGAAAGAAAGTTAATCGATAATGGCTGGGAAATGCACCGAGTGATTTCCTCGGAAAAGAAACGACCTCAATCCGCAGAATCAGCCGCGCCGTTTTGATGTTAAACCCCGCACATCCTCGTACCAAGTAACTGAACAAAAAAATGCGAGCGACAGGGAACAAGTTAAGTCCGACCCAACAAAACAAATACATTTTTAAGACATCTTCATTGTGAAGTTTTTCAAACCACTATCTGATGTCAGAACAAAACTTTTGAATTATTTTCTAATGTTATTTTATTTTTTATTTTTTACAGAATCCGTTTTGTGAGATGACCATTCAAGCACTGAAAGCACGGCAGTATTATTTTTATATTATGCTGCCAAAAACGTTTTGTTTTAATTTGTGTTTCTCCGATTCAGGGTTAAAGAGTCTGACCCACCTAGTTTTCATTGCGCGCTTCTCTTATCGTTATGATACGGATCCATTCCATATTTGGGCAAGCATATCACCTCTTGCACGAGTGAATTTCTCATCTACAACACAGTATGGACTTTCGGGGGCCCTGAAAATGGCGGATGAACTAACGTAGGCGCGCAATGCAAACTGGGCGAGTCAGATTCTTAAAGGTATCGCGGATGAGACCTCGATCAGTTGTATTACAATATAATAGACTAGCACGACATTTGTTGTATGCTTGACTTTTTTGTCAATGACAATAAAAGAATTGCAACAGAAATACTGGCTGTAACTTAACTATCACGTCAAGATTCATTGAGACCAGTTTCAGAACCTCAAACCCGAGCTAAACGTCTCCAAATTTTTGGCGAGCTGAACTGTTATACAGCTGGGCCCAGTTATTCAAAAGGTCGATAGCGCTATCCACCGGATAAATCACTATCCAGTGGATAAGTATTAACAAAATCCTTTGTGTTATCCATTGAATAGTAATTTATCCGGTGGATAGCGCTATCCACCTTTTACAAAACCGGGGCCTGGAGGTTTTCTCAATACAACGCGCACGTTAATTGGTTGATTCATGGTCACATTACATCTAACAAACAAACTGTTTCCCGCCAATTGTGCTGAGCGGGCAACATTTGAGAAAGCGGGCAACAATTTTGACGTCAGAGGGTGACATTGCACTGTTGCCCGCTAGCGCACGTGATCAGACCGTGACAAAAGGTGGCATGATTATGATGCGTTTGATGTTTTCCTCGAGTGCTCGGCGCGTTATTCAAATTGTGTTGTGTTGTGTGTTTTTGTGTTGCTATATAACAAATCAATTAATGACTGATCCCTCGGGAAGCAGTGAATTTTGTTTCCCAAGAATCTCGATGTTTCCCTCGACTTCGTCTAGATTCTCGGGAAACAAAATTCACTTTTTCTCTCACAACCAGTCATTTTTAACACTTAAAAGTGTTTAATGTCATATCTCCGTGTACCCATCTTCTATCGCGTTATATCCGTACTTCCAGCTGCCAAGAAACGTAACGTAAATTAATAATGGATAAAAAAGCACGCCTTAGATGGGTAGTAGTACTACATGGATATACCGTGTATAGCATGACATTTTTGCGGGTTTTCGGGAAACAATCAGAAACGTCAGTACATCCTTCGGACAGTACATGGAGAATTTTCGAAATCTTCGAAAATCTCCGGAAAGCCTTTGTTTAATTGCTTAAGGACGTTCGCGCCAATTGTTTATGCGCATCCTTATTTACTGCGCACGCAATTCATGTCGCAACGCCATGCAACGTCATGCACGAGCGCGCGCAAAGGAAGAAATCTATTCACATGAAGGGATGGTAGCCGTTGCGTTAAGGCCCAGTTCAAACGTCGAACTTCACATGTGCCGAACCTAATGCAAATTAACAAGAACAATAGATTTTGCTCATTTGCATTAGGTTTGGCACATGTGAAGTTCGACGTTTGAACTGGGCCTGTTACTTTGCTTTGATTTAACTCGCTTGGATGGTCGGTGACCCCTATTTTTTTTCTTCATATATCACTTTCTTTACCGATTGTCTACAGTTTGTGAAAAAAAAAGAAAAAAAATCTGTCCTGTAGAAGTTTGATTTTTTTTTTCATTTTTTTATCCACGCGACGTCGAATTGCACTCATATCTCAGCTGTATGTTGTCTCCGAATGCCCTCTTTAAAGGGTTAACTCATTTAAAAATTGAAAACAGTTCGAATTATTTACGAATCAAGCCCACTTAGATAACATTTGAATATAATAGTTTCTCCCCAACGATTCATCTTTGATATTGTTTAATTAAAAGCCATGGACACCATGTCATGTTACGAGGACTAACTTTTCAAAAACAGGGTATATTTCTACACACCATATCTCTTAAATCAATTCGGTGAACCCCAATTTTTTTTTTTTTTGCATTTCTGACATCAGTAACTCATTATCAGACCGTAGCATAAGTTTGAAAAAATCTGTCTTGTAGAAGATTTTCGCGTGAACGTCCTTATTAAAAGAGCAATACTCTGTAAAATTCGAACTTTTTTGAAAAGTCACGGCCACGATACATCACCGATTTGGCTAAAATTCACTATGTAGACTTGGTTTAGGGTCCTGAATAAGGAATGGATAGTTTAGGGTTTCAATTCTTTTTATTTTGGAAAATATTAACAAGGCCGTTTTGGGGTCGCCTCGGCGGGCCGCCATATTGGTAGATCGAAGGTGTTCTTGAGACTTTGACTCTTAGCCTGTTAGCGAATTAAATAGATCGCATTGCTGATACTGATGCAAAGAACTATCCTTCCTTGTTGCATTTATTTAAATTAATCCGAAAAGGACAAAGTTTGAGCCACGAACGACTAAAAAGTCCGAAGGTATACATTCCGCATTTTGAACGTTCCTAAAATTACCAGAAATTCACCAGCCGATATCGTTCCTTGCCATTTCGATTTAGAACTAGCCCTTTTGCCTAAACGTAGGTTGTTTATATATAAATTGATTTCAAAATAAAAAATTGGGGCAAATGTAACAGAGCAGGGGAAAGTTTGATAGATCCCGGTGCGGTATAGCCAGTTTTCGTTTCAGAATTTACGCAAACACCGGCTCAATGCCGCTCGAAAATTATCAATTTATAATGAATTGGTATCCCCTGATATCGAGTGAACGTTATACGAAATGGCAAATGTAATGGCTATAATTGCGATAAATATGCGATTGAATAAAAAATCGTTACCAACGATCATTTTGTTATTCATATTGCGGCGTATAAATATAAACATCGAATTATGCGAAATATCAGATATTTTGCTCTCAGTTCCCTTGATCTAAATCACATCATTAAGAAATAAACTTGGAAACAAAAACTAAAATTAAATATCACATTTGTTAACAAAATGTACCATTTTACATCTTCAGTGAAAGTGTGAAATGAATTTTCTTCTGCCTTTTTTTTTTCTCGGTAGTCACGTTCATGCATGACATTATATGCAAATTGTTTCTCGTTTTCGAGGAGATAGGGCGATTTGCTTAACGGCCAGGCACGCAATATTCGACACTCACTCACTCACTCACTCGGTATATCATAATCATATAAATCTACTAATCTTGTAGTTCGAAAAAGGAATGACTGTTCCGCGTATGTGAATCATCCACAGCGCTTGAAAGGAACGTTGCGTAAAAGAGACAGAAAACTGCATGCTGGATCGCAGATCTGAAATAAACATCCCCATTTCCTGTTTGCATGACTTCCGCCAGTGCGATGCCAGTCATGGAGTGGCGTGCATCTCCCCAGGACACTTTGTGATGCCAGTCATGGAGTAGCTTGCACCCCCCCCCCCCGGACACTTTGTGTTGCCAGTCATGGAGTAGCGTACCACCCCTCAGGACACTTTGTGATGCCAGTCATGGAGTAGCGTGCATGCCTCCAGGACACGTTGTGATGCCGGTCATGAAATGGCGTGCACCCCCCAGGACACTTTGTGAAACCAGTCATGGAGTAACTTGCACCCCTGGGACACTTTGTGATGGCAGTCTTGGAGTAGCGTACCACCCCTCAGGACACGTTGTTATGCCAGTCATAGAGTAGCGTGCATCCCCCAGGACACTCAGTGTGATGCCAGTCATGGAGTGGCTTGCACCCCCAGGACACTTTGTGATGCCAGTCATGGAGTAACGTGCACCCGCCAGGACACTTTGTGATGCCAGTTATGAAGTAGCGTACCACCTCTCAGGACACTTTGTGAAGCCAGTCATGGAGTACCGTGCACCTCCCCAAGCATCGCCCGGAATGCCGTTGTCCTTACAATGCCCAGTTTCTTGATGCGCAGCATAATTATTTGCATATATACAGAACCAGTCGGTTGTAATTGGTAAACAGATTAAGCTTTGGGAATACTCTTGGCAGATTCAACTACTTGGCAGATTCAACTTGGGAGAACTTTTAGCACATCATATCTCCTTCGCAAGCACGGTAACCTATCTCTTTTAGTAGAGCGGTTATCAGTTGAGTGTCGTAAAACCAAAACCTATAAGTAATCGCTCTGACCAATCACAACGGATGCAGACGAGCCAATGAACCAATCAAAACTCGAAGCAAATACATGTAGCCGCCGCTAAGCGCGGGAAAACGCGTGCGAGAAAGACACGATTTGTTTTGGTTTTACTTCTGATCGGTAAAGAAAGTGGCGCGAGATTTTTATAGCCAATCACAAAGCGAACCAATGCAAAACCAAATTAAATAAACCAATCACGAAATGACTTTCGATACTCAAGTGAGAACCGCTATATTGCATATTTCAAAGCCATACATGGCTGAGAGAACAATCTGTGAAAGTTTCAAAATGCACCTTAATTTCGGGTCATGTAAACTCGTCCTCTCCCACCCATCCCCCCTGATAAATGCTGGTATTAGGGCACAAATAAACGCTGGTGCTTAACTGAACGTCAAACATGTTACCCGGGATATATTTTTAGCTACTCCTTTTTAAGGCTCCGCGTTTGGTCGCGGGAATACGGCAAACAATGTACGATAGTTCAGTAATAACATTTTTTTTTGTTGCCATGTCCTTTATTGAAACATTGCAAAAAAGCGGACAACAAATATCTTGTCCGATAGCATGTCCCTTAATTTATGCAGAAAAATAATCAATTTTGCTAACATTATGCTAACTACGGCTGTGTTTCCAGTGCTTGAATTTCAATGCAAGACAGGAATCTGAAACATGAAAAATGACATTAGGAAATCATTAATATCTGGACTGCTGTTAATGTAACATGTAATTTTTAATAAAGATCCAGTTTTGTTTCTTTTCAGTACAAATACGTCTTCCGCAAGAATTGACGTGACAAACCTTTGCTAATATTGTTCCCATGCAGTTAACATTCAACAATCTATGATTTTGTTGGCTGGTTTCGTTAGTCCAGCTTGAGTGCAGTACTTTTTAGCCACTGTAAGCTTGTGTTCCTCAGGAACTCCGCCCTTCTTTAGTATCACCCAACCAGTCCACTGACATTGAGCTGGTAGCGACTTCTTTCCGTCAACGCACTATCACAAATGGGAATGGAAAATTAGAAGAAAATGAACGTGGCAACATTAAATGGCTTCATTTCGGTTAACATAGTAACGTATTTTTAAATCTGTGTGACTTCAGTAGCGCAACCGATAGATATCACGAGGCACTAGTGGAATTGGTTCGATCGACCACACGTTTTGGAACTGGCAAAATCCGACACAACTAGGCAGGTGTCGGAGAGGGGATGAGGATTGTAAACTGTCTAATATTTGTTCTGCAGTAGTGAGAACGGTGTTCTGTGGCATATCATTATAAGTTAGGGTGAATATGTTGACTTAGCGCAACCAGAAAAGGTCCTGTATAAAGGCCCGTTGTCCTGTCTAAAGGCCCGTCTACACGTGCGATTTTTGATGCGATTTTTGTCGCGCTCTTCGATGCAACTTTTGTCGCACGTGTAAACGGGCGGCGATTTCAGTGCGACTCGGGTGCAATATTTGCTGCGATTTCCCAAAAATCGCCGCCAATTTGCACCAGGTTTCGAACATGTTCGAAACCTCTGCGACATCGTGCGACAAATCGCGTCCAAATCGCACTGAAATCGCCGCCCGTTTACACATGCGATTTGAAGATGCAACTTGCACGCGACAAAAATTGCATCGACAAGTGCGATAAAAATTGCTCAAAAAATCGCCTGTGTAAACAGGCCTTAACAAAATACTTAAACAATAAGTCGGATGTGCCACACTGAGAGAATTTTCAGTTTCGCAATCCAGCTTCATAAATACAACTAGTACTGAAATCGAACTTTAACTAGGCCTTTCCCGATTGCTGGTAAAATCTTAAAAAAGTGCTGGAAAAAATGGCTAAAAAGTGCTCAAAAAGTGCTAAAAATTGTGAACTATTACCTCTAAGCTTTTCTTAAATATGTCAATTTTTACTGAAGTAATTAATCTTACAATCTATTTTGCGTAGTGTTATTCGACAGGCTGTTACAAAAGGTTGATAGAATATAGAAAAATGATATTTTTCAAGCTACTTCACATGGAAAGCCGACGAACGTAACAATGCTTTATCACGTGCATAATAAAAAATGAAGACTCATACTTCTGTTCTCACGCTCAATAAGGATGAGTCCAGTGCCATTCCATGACAACAGTCCTTTATTCTTGACAACATTATTAGTTATTCAAAATTTATTACCTGGAACACGATTCTCGTTGCGAGCGACATACAGTTTTTGCTTTAATTTTTTAAGAAGACATATGTTGCTCGAAATTTTCTCGAAGTGTGAAATATTGCTCAAATGTTGCCCAAAGTGAGAAAAAGTGCTCATGGGTGCTCAAAATGCAAAATAGTGCTCCAAACTCAAAAAAGTGCTCAAAAGGGCTCAGCGCAATCGGGAAAGGCCTAACCATGCAGTTAACCCTATTCGGCCTGGGGGGGGGGGGGGGGGGGGGCACAAAGTGCCAGCGCTAACTTTGAACATTCATAACTTCTTTAATATGTATTCAAATGCCATCAAACTTTGTGACTTTTCCTAAAATTTATCTGGCAACAATTTCATATGACAATTTTTTGATCACGTGACTTGATGTTTCCATGGTAACAAGATTTTGACAGCCATGTTTTTTGAAATTTGCATATTTATACCTTTGAATGAAGAAAAACAATGTTTATTGGTATAACTTTTACATTTTTACGTCATTTAGCGTTTATTTATTGCTTTTGATTAATTTTGAGTGAATTTGGACCGTCATCGCTCCATTGTGCGGACCGCAAAGGAGACAGTTTTGGACGTACTATGTACCCTCTAGGTTTCATTGTCATAGCCTTAATGTTCTTGAAGTTACGAAGGGGGGGGGGGCACAATGTGCCCCCCCCCCCCCCCAGGCTCAGAAACTCAAAAAAAGCCCAGGCTGAATAGGGTTAACACAGCTTCAAAATATGGCCAGCATTCAAATGCACTTAAAATACCTCTTGCTTCTTTCCGCTTCCAAATCTGTATATCACGACTGGTGGCACAGGGTCATTGACAATTTCAGCTGCGTAGTACAAAGAAGAAAAACATATCGCTGACTTTGAATGCTTATAACTTTAAAAGCATTTAACCAATACCTGACCAAACTTCGTGACTTTTTCTAAAATTTATCTGGAAACATTTTAATATGACAGATTTTTGTTCATGAGATGTGACGTTTCCATGGCAGCGTATTTTCACAAGCATGTTTATCCCACTTGTTTACTTTGCCGTCGCCGTCGTGGTTGCTTAAGCTCCCTCTATTATTAACTGCGGGTCCTCTTCTTACAATGGAGTCCGACCCATTCACAGGTATCCCACGTTCACGTCACGAGAAACGTGAGCTTGGGCTGCTGTGACCTACCACTACTTCTGGCAAACCTTAAGTTAGTGTTCGCGTTTGGCCGATCACAACAAACCTAGTAAGACAGCGTCAATCAGAACACACAACCGAGAACCAGCCAACTCGCTAAAGGGCACAATTTTTATACAATTATGCTTCATTTTAATACATTCTACAAATTTTGAAAAATTTATATACTGACCATTGTCCAATATGATTCTGTCCAATAACCAGGCGGTATCTCTGTATACATCAGGGTCATCTGAAAAGCAAGAGAGAAACAAGTTAATAACAAACTATAATAATAAAAATAATAACAACAGCAACAACAACAACAACAACAAACTTTTTTCTACCCAGAGCCTACAATAAGTATTTACAATTTTGAATAAGAAAAATAATAGGGTTACTGGCCATCCGAAATAACTTTAAAGTTAAAAATGCAAGACAGGCACTTATAGAAAATATATTATACATGTTCAGGTCGAGCTCACAAACAAACAAACAAACACACACACACACACACACACACACACACACACACACACACGCAAAAATAGGAGTAAACAGAGCTAACTACCAGTGGACTAATATAATAAATAATTGGTAAGAATAAATAATTATTGTGTTATAAAACAACGTTTTTATCCAGGTCATCAGGAGGAGTGATACACAGAAAACTAATAATCTTAGATAAAGTGGTGTTTCATTTTCTTTTTAAATAAAGAAAATAAAGAAGATTTCATATGGAGAGGAGAGGGAGATAAGAATGCTTTACACAACAGTTAATTAGTTGAGAGCACACTGCGAGGATCACAAATTTCACTCATGTTTATCCACACTTCAAATATATGATTTTCATATATTCACATTCATATATATTCAACTATCATCGGGTATACAGTCTTTTGATTAAACGTTGTCATTGAAATCGGTCTCATCCCTACGCGACCAGACCGAAAAGGATTATGGAGAGAAATCAATTCACATTCAATAGCTGCACATTATCAAAATACGGAACGTCCTTAACGGAATATGTATCGAAGCGACTCTTGTCTTTGCGTAGCACGCGAAGACAAACGTAAATTTTGTTCTCCATTGTAAATGCGATAGAGAACAATTAATCAAGCATTTTAATTCACCCATACTCCCTTTCGGTCTGGTCGCGTAGGGGTAAGACCGATCAGTGACAACGTTTAATCAAACGACTGTATTATATTACGAACTCACAATTGACCATCTATCCATGTGGCTTGATAGCTCAGTGCATGGATAGAGCATTGCACGGTCATGGGTTCGAATCCCGTTCAATCCTGAATTCTTTTCAGGTTGCTTTTGCAATTGCATGCTTAAGTTTAGAGCACACTACGAGGATCACAAATTTCACTCAAGTTAATTAGTAAGTTGGAAAAAATCCTGTTTTAACCATTAATGTTATAATAACACTGTAGGTTTAATAGTACGTGATATTTTTCACGTCAAAAGATCGATCACTGATGCATGCGATGTGACAGAAATCCAACATAAAATAGCTAATCCCTTGAAAAAGGAAGTGAGAAGGTAGAAACGAAAGTCAGAATTGAGGACGCGCGGTTGACAGGTCCCACATTTGAAAATGAGACGCATCTCCTGCCGTTAATTTCCTTTGCTTGTTTCAGCTCTTCATCGGCAGAGTGTCCATTAGAGTTGAAGTGCTCGATGTTGTGGACATCGGGTGCACTCTTGTTAGGGGCTAGTGGTTTGCCAGTGTCCACTTATGCTTGGAAATTACCCTTGTTTACGTTTACTTTTATTGTATTTTAATTGTTTTAATGTATTGAGTCCACAGTAATTGGCTCCACGCTGTTGCGGTCACCCAGCCAATTTATCCACTGATGTTAACTATTTGTGCTATGCTTATTTGTTCCTCGGCGAAGCTAGATAAAGTAAATTAATTAAATTCGAATTCTCTAACCTTCATATTCCGGAATTAAACCTCTTTCCCACAGCATAGATGGCTTGCCCTCATCTTCTTCATGCCAGCCTAAAAAAGAAAATTATAGTATACTGACAGAAAAATTTCTCGATTTCATTATTTTTCCTTATATTTCGAATTCCTGAGGTTCATATATGCGATTTAATTTAAAATATAGAGCGATTTTGAGTCTTCAGCTGACCACGATAAGCTTCAGCAGGACCTGTTCCAGCTTGAGGAGTGGGCGGCTATGTGGCAAATGAACTTTGCCCCTAGTAAATGCTACATCATGTCCATCACCCTTAAGAGACAGCCATCGTCATTCTCATATACTCTGTGTAACACTCCCGTGGAGGGAGTTACGTTTCAGAAATATTTAGGGGTTTATATTACCAACTCCCTCAATTGGACCAAGCAAGCCGTGGAGGTGAAAAAGAAAGCGAATAAGATTCTAGGCGTACTCCAAAGAAACTTAGCGTCTTGCAGCGCTGTTGTCAAGGAACGGGCCTATTTGACCCTGGTCCGTCCAGTATGCGAGTACGGCTCCGTCGCCTGGAGTCCATATACACAAAAAGACATCAAGTGTGTTGAATCTGTTCAGCGTCGGGCGGCGCGCATTGTTTGTAACGACTACCGTCGTACCAGCAGCGTTAATACAATGTTATCTAACTTGGGGTGGCAAGATCTTGAGACACGAAGGAAGATCATTGATTTGACATTGTTTTTTAAGATCAAGACAGGAAATGTACGGATATCTTTCCCGGATGATCTTCGCGCGGTGGTCTGTCCCTACTTGACACGAGCTAGTGTACAGCACCCATTCCAATACCAACGTTATTCATCTAATGTTAACGCCCACAAGTTTTCTTTTTTTGTAAGAACTGTTCCCGATTGGAACGCTTTGTCTCCAGCTTTTGTATGTGCTGACTCTGTTGCTGCGTTTCATTCAAGTATTTGTAACAATTTCACGTATTGACGATTTTTTTTTTTCGCTGTCAATGTCATGAGCTTCCGTGTTCTGACCGCCCATTGCCGGATTAGCTTGCTAAAGGCAATTATGTTAATGAAAGTTAAAGTTAATTTACAAGTGAGTATCGAAAGGAATTTCGTGATTGCTTTGGTTTTGCAAGCTACGCTTTCTGATTGGCTAACAAAAATCTCGCGCCACTTTATCGACCAATCAGAAGTAACACCACAGTCAATCGTGACTTGCTTGCACGCGTTTTCCCGCGCTTGACGCCATGTTTATCCCCATTACCCATGATGCAACATTTGTCTTGAAAGGAATTATTCCCCACTCCAGAAACTATGAAAATACTCTTTAAAGTGCAGGTTTGGGAGGTGCTTGATGTAAGCCTGATTTTTCGAATTTCTTTTGTTTTCAGCACGAACTGCACGTGCTATTCTTCAACTTCTTGGCAATTTGCATACGGTGGACATTTGCATACGAACACACAATGCTACATCCTAGAGTTCCTTCATGTACTCTGAATTCCATTGTGCCATTCTAACAAAGGATACTTGAATAATTACACCCTGGTGAGGCTGAGCCTCGGCATAAAAGATTATTATTGTATTTTTCGGAGTAGGCACTTTGCATGACTTGATCACGTGACCCAAGTCTTTGGCTTTTATGGCCGATTAGAATGTTAGAAAAATCATTAGATGATTTGTATGCAAAAAGCTGCTGAAGTGTGACTTGATCAAGTCATCATGCAAAGGTTCTGTTGTGCCCATCACTACGGCAGTCATTATTTCACTTCAGTTTCAGCCGATTTCACTGCTATGAACACAAATCACAGAGGAGTAAAATTTGACTGTAATTTCTTCTATTTTCACTGCGTGAATCAATCTTTATAGGTCTTAACAAATTTCTTTTTAAATTTCAGGAAGTCAGTATTGTTCCCTGCGAGTAGTGGATTGTCTTACGCCGAGCTACGCCGAATGAGAGA
The DNA here is from genome assembly GCA_022457155.1 of Cladopsammia gracilis. Classification (NCBI taxonomy): domain Eukaryota; kingdom Metazoa; phylum Cnidaria; class Anthozoa; order Scleractinia; family Dendrophylliidae; genus Cladopsammia; species Cladopsammia gracilis. The sequence continues at coordinate 835,989 of JAJGOT010000153.1, read as the reverse complement.
GAAACTGCGAGCATCCGTTTGCTTTTCCATCGAGCATGCGCAGCCACGTGACGCCCAACGTGATGCATTTGACGCTGTTTCGCGGGAAAATTGTAGCATGTGCCGTTTTTTCTTGGCCAAAAAGTCTTCGTCATCTTGGACGCCATAATTTGATTATTACATAGCGGGCTCGCTTGAACGCAGCAGTTACGTGGATGAGTGCATGCGCGAGGAGTTAAACAGGTTTGTAAACTAGATTTACCTGTTCAAGGTTAATTTATCCGTCCATGGTGCTGGATGGCGGCTCAATCAAAGGAACGAACGGATGCTCGCAGTGGTTCTCTCTCGTTCGGCGTAGCTCGGCGTAGGAGAATCCACTGCTCGCAGGGTATCAGTATTCGTGTGTGGATTTCCTTCGTGAATTGTCTGATCAATGACCATGACAGGCAAATCATAGCGGTGAATCATGTTTGAAAAACTCGGGTCTGCATACTACAGTGAAATCGCTGTAATTTTAGCGGTTGAATAAAGGTTGCTGTTAATACACATATATACATAAAATTTATCCAAATGGTTAAAATTTCTGATCTTTTGGATATCGGCTTCATCAATTCTTAAGTGATATTTTACCTCGCGCTTTGTTGAATATGATTTAATTGCCGCACAAAACCATTGGCTGAAATAATTCTGTGTAAGTCGCATTTTAATCGCCAAATTTAGCTCAAATACAAACTGATTTCTGATTTTAAAGTTTATTTAAATGAGTTTTAAATAAAAAGGATAGTTAGGTTATAGCTCCAAAATGTAAAAAAAGAGGTTGTCAAATTGAATCAAATTAGGCCAAATATTACTTGTACATCATGACTAATTTAACCCTTTCACTCCCAGAGTCAATTATGGAGACATGTGTAGTGTAGTTCTAACTCTAATCCTACGGTGTGACCATTCAAATGAAACCTCTTCAGCAGTACTTTTGCTTGGTACCATTTGTTTTAACTTTTGAGTCTGTGGATGAAATCCTATGGTGTGACCATTCAAATGAAACCTCTTCAGCAGTACTTTTGCATGGTACCATTTGTTCTAACTTTTGAGTCTGTGGATGAAATCCTATGGTGTGACCATTCAAATGAAACCTCTTCAGCAGTACTTTTGCATGGTACCATTTGTTCTAACTTTTGAGTCTGTTGATGAAATCCTATGGTGCGACCATTCAAATGAAACCTCTTCAGCAAGTCACTTTTGCATGGTACCATTTGTTCTAACTTTGGAGTCTGCGGATGAAATCCTATGATGTGACCATTCAAATGAAACCTCTTCAGCAGTTTTTTTGCATGGTACCATTTGTTCTAACTTTTGAGTCTGTTGACAAAATCCTGTGGTGTGTCCATTCAAATGAAACCTCTTTAGCAGTACTTTTGCATGGTACCATTTGTTCTAACTTTTGAGTCTGTTGATGAAATCCTATGGTGTGTCCATTCAAATGAAACCTCTTCAACAGTACTTTTGTACGGTACCATTTGTTCTAACTTTTGAGTCTGTGGATGAAATCCTATGGTGTGACCATTCAAATGTAACCTCTTCAGCAGTACTTTTGCATGGTACCATTTGTTCTAACTTTTGAGTCTGTTGACAAAATCCTATGGTGTGACCATTCAAATGAAACCTCTTTAGCAGTACTTTTGCATGGTACCATTTGTTCTAACTTTTGAGTCTGTTGATGAAATCCTATGGTGTGTCCATTCAAATGAAACCTCTTCAACAGTACTTTTGTACGGTACCATTTGTTCTAACTTTTGAGTCTGTGGATGAAATCCTATGGTGTGACCATTCAAATGTAACCTCTTCAACAGTACTTTTGCATGGTACCATTTGTTCTAACTTTTGAGTCTGTTGACAAAATCCTGTGGTGTGACCATTCAAATGAAACCTCTTCAGCATTGCTTTTGCATGGTACCATTCGTTTTTCAATATTTTACAAAATGAAATTTGAGACTTTTCTTGAATTTTGATCTTTAGAACTCTTGGGAGTTGAAGGGATACGTTTGTCACCGTAAAACGTTTGATGAAAAACTTTTGACGTCAGGACAATTAGATTATTGTTTTCAAAGAGAACAATATAAAAGTGAAAAAAACTTTCACACTGCTCAATTTGTTCGGTTTCTTTTTAATAAAATGTGGAATGTTAATAACTCATTCCGCAGTATAACGAGGTCAGTGTGTATCCTAAGAAACACACGCACAAAAAGAGATTTAAAGTTAACGGCCATCAACTTGAGCCATGATGAAAATCCGGTTTTTTATATATTTCCTGTTCCGTACATGCAGATAGTTCAGTTATTTTCCTTTTAATACTGTGACATGGTCTCTTGGGATGGGGGGGGCGGGGGTTTGGGGGTTGTGGGGTAAGCTATACTTGTGTGTGACGCGGGATAGGTTTTTTAGGTGCTCAGTCCTTAAATAGGTCTTTTTGGTATTGTGATCCTTAGTTCCAGCTAAACGAAAAAAGATATAGCCCGGGATATAGTTACGATGGCGTATCAATGAAACTGTGGTCATTCTAGTATTCTGTGACTGATGCTAAACTTTCCATAAACAGAAAAGAAATAAAGACGATCTATTTACACAATTCTGTGTTATCAGGTATCAATTTTCGATTTCTACCCTTAACTTAGTGTTAGGGCTTAAGAACCTGCGCGGCACACAGACTCAATTCACGGGAATACCCCAACCCCCCCTCCCTCCCCCTCCTCCCCCCCCCCCCCCCCCCAAACGGATACATGGTTAACAAGGCTTGTTCGGTTTATGTTCACGGGATATTTGCCTCTGACATGTGATATTGGCCTCTGACACGTGGCATGCGTGTTATTTGCTTCGGGTTTGAAGAGTTTGAAGGTCGATAATGATAGTCTACATCAGTTATTTTTCTATTTTGTTTAGTTAAACTAAGAAATCCGCGAAAGTGTTAAAAAACGTTTCGAATTAGCCCAAATAGAACGGCCTTTGATTGACATAATTGTATCAAATTGCCCCATTTGCTCCGAACGATGCCTTTAAAGCACCGCAAATACACCCAAACGGTTGCATTAAATGACAAAATTTAAAACGGCGAGAAATCATATCAATTTCATATAATTTTTCAAACAAAATATGTTTTCTTTCGACAAGTTTCACTATTGCGACTTTAATAAGACAGTTACGTGGTATGGATCACAGGCCATAGCTATGAATACTGATTAAATACTTAACTCATGCAGTACATCGAATACATAGCACTGGCTCGAGATCTTTGATTTGAATGATCGATTCTGGAACGAAACGGATTTGACAATTTCATCGAAAGTTATACCTTTGTGTGTTGTGTAATGTGGCTGTAACTTTTGAGTCTCTGCATGCCTGAAATCCTAAACTGTGACCATTCGAATGAAAGCCTTTTGAGATGTACTTTCCAGTGGTTTTGTTTATTATGCTGTGCAAGGTGGTTCTATAACTTTTGAGTCTGTGTATGAATGAAAAATTTAAACCTAAGGTGTTACTATTCAAATGAAAGCTCTTCGACCGCATTTATGTCATCTACTGCTGTTTGTTGTCCCAATTTTAGTAAATGAAAATTGTCATGAATCAATTTTAGCCACGATTGGCAGGGAAAGGATAAAAAAGTATGGTGCATCACCTTTACCTTCTTCTTTTACTGTTGAGGCGACTGCACCGAGCACAAAAACAGCAACAAAAATCGGCCGAAACATTTCACTTCTGGATCATAGACTTCCAAGCTTGCTTTTGCAGTTCTTGCTCGCCCTGCTGGCCCAAGATATCGAGTGAGATAATTTTGAAAATTTCTTGCATAAGTGGGAAGTAATTAAAATAATAAGAAGGCACTAAGATCGACTCTGATTGGCTGAAGCTACTACTCAAATGACACCGCTCGTTTCTACACTTAAAACGGTAGGTACAAACACCACAATATCGTCCAAAAAAGAAACACGAATGAATTATTACACGCGATCATTGTTTAGTATCAACCGATTATACAAAGGCACTCAACGACAAATGCTTAGGAGAACGCTTGCAATTGCGTTGTAATGTTTTTCTATATCATTTAAAACTAACACAGTTTCAGCTTCTGAACATTTTAGCAACAGAAAATGTCAGGGAAAACATCTTACCCTCCAAATTTACTTATTTACTAGCTGAGTGTCACTTTATTTCGTACTCAAAACGAAAGAAAAAGCGTAACATTCCCGATGTTACGAAAGTTCGAGGCGGGATTTTACTATAAGTATGGTTTTACATTTATAACGAAAAATTTGATGTTCATAAATCGAATTTATATGGTGACCATGATCCAACTGTCAAATACGCCGTTGAAAAAATTGATTGCCCGTGACTTTAATTAATTATGGCCATTGTTTATTTATTCATTTGTTCACCATATCTTTTCCCAACAAGTGAAAAAATATAATATTGCATGAGGAACTGAAAGTAGGATACTACTGTAGCACCATGTCTTTAAAAAAAACAGCATAATGACTTTGTATCAGGTAGTGTAATTAGTTCTCGCTAGTTGGGAGTACACATTCTAAGTTCTAAGTTCTAAACTGACAAGGAGAGTGTAGGGCAAACTTCGAAAGACTCTAAAACTCTCTCTGCAGTACCAGTATTTGCAACACGTCAACATCTTGTGAATCTGTGATATCAGCCATAACTTTCTGCCACATATAAAACGTTCCGTGAAAGGTCCATTTTCAGGCACAAAAACAACGAAATTTCTCATTAGTTTCGCTCGTATCTCCCCTGTGACTGTATGATAGGTTTTAGGATAAAGTCCACGATTGCACGGATTAGTCAGGTATATGCCACTTCAGCAATTTGCATGTTCTCTTTCAAATTAGCATCAAAGTTTTCGCTATGTGAAATAATACTACTAAAGATTGTTAGTCTCATTTATTACGAATTTATAACTAAGGCGACTAGTGTGATTTGATAGCGTGATTTGACAGAACCCGTGAACAAAAATTAAAGCAGCAGCAGTTGTGAAATAGTAAAAAATCAACAAAAGAAAACAATGGAATTGGTGTCTAATCTTGTATATTAATTTGTATAATTTATTTCAGTTTCACGCGTTGTGTGAAACCATGATGCCAGGAGACAAAGCGAAACGATTCAAGTAAATGAAAAATTATAAAAGAGAACTTCTAGCATGTATTAGTAAACAATTTTAAGGAATTATCTTAACCGATAAACCTGAACAAATAATGAAAACCACTGAACAAATAATAATTATAATGATGTATTTGATAAAAAAAACTAAGAATTATAAGTTATAGTAAGTGTAATAGACCAATTTTCATACTTGGCTCCGAGGCTTTTTTATTTAATTGGGAAATAAAACAAAATAAATGAATAATTCAACGCTGAAACTCAATGTGATTTCTTTTGTTTATTCCCCCAAGCCTCGGAGCCACGTATGAATTTTAATATATCGAAATTGGTCTATTACTCGAACGCTTAGTTTGTCGTTCAACAACGCTTAGTTTTCTGTAATTAACACTGGATTTTCTTTAGCAAACCGAATTGTATAAGCCTAGCTTGTTTAAGAGTAAGCCGTCTTTTCCTAGCCACGCAACGGAATATACAACCTTATTGTTAATCAAAGCTTTATTCAACCACGCAACTGAACATACAACTTATTTGTAAATCGAATCCTAGGTCGTTAGTCCTTACACAGTTTTCAAAGCTGAGTATTAACAGCCCAATTACAGATCAAGATTTTGGCTCAATTTAGTTTTATAACAAACTCAGTAGAGGGTGGCAAAGGGGGGGGGGGGGGGGGGGGGTGGGTATCGATCACGCATCACGCCGAATTTTTAAGTGATCACGCATCACGAGAAAATTTTTAACCAATCACGTAAATAAGGAGTAATCCGTTAAAATGGTAACAAATCAACGTAGGCCTAACATTAAGCGAGAAGATCGAGTGTATATAATCTGGAATGCCACGCGGTCGAAACAAAATAGCACTGAAAAGTCCTGTTACATATTAATTACATTAACTAGTATGAATGTATATGAGTCTATTGTTTCCGGATTTCAGTTTTGGACCAACCACGAAGATAAAAGGTCAAGAAAAGACAGAACTGAGACAAGGCAGATGTTGAATTAGTCAACCTCAACCTCATTAGACAATTTACGTTGAGTCCTTTGAGTGATAGCTTTCTTGCTTTTCAAAAATTGTCGATAGCATTCACGTATCACGAAAATCTAAAAGGTAAATCACGTGTCACGCGCTTCTAAAATAGCAAATCACGCTTTACGCTACGCTATCTGGTCACGCATCACGCCGTTAATTTGGGCACAATCACGCATCACGCGCCTAATTTTAATGAAGTAAGGTAGGCAATTTTTATTGAAATCTTGTTCGTATTTTTTAGCTCCTAGAATGGACCGTTTTCAGTCTCATACAAATCCTTATAATTTCGCTCGTAACAGTTACTGTGACACATATAGCTTGGGCTACCTGTGTTAAAATCTGTTTAAAGGTGCTGTTACACGAGGCAATTTTTTTTTCCTACAACTTGCAACGCAACGCTGACGAGAGCCGTTGCGAGAGCCGTTGCGAGACACGTTGCTCGGTGGTGTCAGACGCTCGCAACATTTTGCGCAAACTTGTCGAACCGAGGAAGAAATTTAAAGCGGAAAGCAATAGCCATATTAACGATTTTAGAATTAGAACGCGAGATTGAAGAGAAGGCCCACAAAGTGAAAAGAAGAAGAAAAGAATGTATAAAATCCTAGGCGGTAAGAAGGGAGGAGAGAGGTTGTTTTCATCAGGTATATATACGTACGCACTTTTCCTGTTCGCGGGCCGCTTTTCATAGTCTCTGGGGTATTAGTCTCTGGTGTAAAAATGTTCTCCGAGACTTGACGTCTCTATAGCAGCATTTGTTATTTCTTTCGTTTTTTTTAAATATGCCAATCACTGTCAAGAGGGTCTCAATGGGGTTAAGCGTGTGGCGTGAAACATCCAAAAAATTAACCGTGTGTCGTGAAAAAGGGAAAAAATTAACCGTGTGTCGTGAATTATTTTTGTTCAGATAACCGTGTTGTTTGTAGCTTATCCTAAGCTCTGAACAATTATTTTATGTATGTGGTCTATTTGGTATTTTTAGTTTGTTTCTCAGACAGAAAAAACAGTTATTCGATATATAGACAAAATCACCACAGGCATCCCAAAGAACACGAAATAACAATGCACATTGTGTATGACGTCATTTTTCAAGATAAGCACATGGCTGGTGGATTTTAGAGTCTGTCTGATCGTCCCGGTCGAAAGTCTTGCCGATGAGTGTGATTAAAGCCATTGTAGTGTCTTTAGTCAAGGGCAAGAAAAGCCAATCGAAAGATATAAGTCCAGAATTCTGTTAAGCGACGAGCACAAGGAGTCGTTAAATGCTTTCGAAAAGCATCTTTCTGATTTTTTGGGCCTTAAGGATAAGATGCGAACCTTGGGTCTGGGCCAATACACATTGAAGCTGTACCGTATAAGCAAGTGCGATGGAAAAGTTGAGAAATTTGACATATCTACCCTGCCGCAATACAAACTTGAACTACCATCATTACTTACTGGTGAAAGTGAATTGAACGGTAAGTGAAAAGCTAAATCAATATGTATTCGATATAAAACTTTAGTGTTACTAGATGGCTTCGCGGGGTGCTGCTTTTCAAACCTTTACTGTAGAACCTTGTCACAAGTGCTGAAGTTACTTTTATGACGTCTGTAGATAACTCTGCAACTATGCCAGTAGGGGTCCACTATCATCCAAAATCCGTTACAGGAGAAGAGATGTTATCACAGATTTTTGAGATGGCAAAAACTGTGCAAGTGTGTGAGCGCTGTTTAACAAAACAGTCTTCGAACAATCATATTGTTACTCATGAAACTGCTAAGTGTAACAGTACGTGTGCAACATGTCTTGACCTTAAATCGGTTTGTGAACATTGCAAAGTAAAGGGCCATGTTTCCTATGTACCAAGTTTAAGATGCTGTGATTCGTGCCTCGAGAATGCAGTTCAATCCAAAAAAGTCGCCGTGCTTGCTGTTGTAACTGACTGCGAAGAGTGCAACAAGCAGGCCCTGCTGCAAATTCAGGAGATGTCAGAAAACAACACCCTTCCACCCGAGCTCCTTCTTCTGGTCCCTCTCCCTGATGTTGTACATGTTGGCAAGACAATGAAATGCAGCTGGAGTAACTGGTTTATTAATCTTGACGGTCAAATGTCAAACCTTGTTCTCATCCGCACTCTAAAAGATTCTAAAGACGTTTTTGTCCGGAAGCATTTAAGGAAACTATTAACATTAGAAAGCGTTCGTAACAAGGATAGGATGGCAATCGACCCTATTATTCGTTTAACGAGACCGGAAGTAATAGAGGTGTTGCAAAAGGTAGAGCTAGTTGTGCACACCATAGTACCTAAAAAGTACAGATTTTGGGCCTCAAACCAGCAAGGCGTTTGCAAGCATCCTGTCGCTCTGTCTCCAGGTCCTATCGGTAACATTCTCACCATTGATTACGATTTCTCTTCTTCGTCCTCGCGTTTGTTGAAAATCAGGCTTCACCAGCCTGCTGAAGTATCGGAGTTACAAACTGGGATGCGTGATGCAAGAGACGTATGCTTTCGTAACGGAGTAGCGTATGTAGCAGAGCGTGGAACAGGATGTGTAAGATATTGTGACCTCGAGGGGAACGTTAAACTTAAACCTGGCTCATTACGCTCGCGTGCGGACCTGGAGCAAGCACTTCTCAGGTACAATTTGTCAACAAATGGAACTGTTCCGATGTTACGTGAGCGCCTCTCTGTGCATTTGCGAAAGTTAGAATCGAAAGTGAGAAAGAACGTGGTACACATTGTCGACGTGCAACTGTCAAAACCCTCGGCCCTGTGTATGGCTAGCGATGATGTGCTATTGGTAGCCGATGATGGGCTACGAGTCATACATCAAGATTCGCTCGAAAGAGATGGCGTAACAATCAGGGGCAAGTCAATGAGAACACTTTCAAATTACCTTACACATATCGAAAGTGTGGAATCCATGACAATCTTGGAATCAAACGTATACTTTGCAGGATCAAAAAACGACAAATGTCAAGGTGGTCTATATTCTGTTAGCATGGAAACCACCCTGATGGAATGTGCTATCCAGAATGGTGATGAAAGTTGCAAGGAGATCAAGAGGGTATCCAAATTTAATGAGCTGCTAGTCTCCACAGACATCGGTGCTCGTGATGTGCAGCAGCAGGAAAAGTAAAACTAGTAGTTAGCATGAGTGGAACTTTGTCCTTTCTTTATCATTTGGGGCTTCTTTATGACAGTTTTGGAATTACGTGTAAGGGAAGCACTCCTGCGCAAATGACTCCAGAATTGGTGGTGTCGAATGTACGTAAAGTACACCAATACGTTCAATCGACAGTGCGCAAAGTCAAGGAAAGTAATCAACTAAAGGAAGATGCGTCGACAAATGGTCCTCAAGGAACTGTTTCCAAAAAAACGCAGACCTCAATTGAGCTTTTGTTGAAAGGTATGACCAATCTTGTGATAAATCTCGAAAAAGTAAATCCAGAATTCAAGTACAACGTTGTTTTCAAAACATTGTTAACAACTGAAGTAGAAAATCTGCATGCAGTGTCACACTTTAAGAATGAGACATTTAGTACTCTTCAGTACGCCATGGACTTTGGCACTATAGCAAAAGAATCTCTTAAACGAGTTTCTAAATGGGCGGCAAAGTACTTCCTTCACCCATCCAGCGTCCTATTATCCAGTTCCCCAAACAGGAATGTTGCTCGGTGACATCAAGTTTATGTCGCCACTCCCATCCAAGACGCTCTCCAATAGGGAGGAAGATGCAATGCGGGGATGGGTTGACAACTTTCGCCCTGTGAGGCAAAGAACTGTCCGATCTGAGACCACAAAGGATAAAGCAGGAGCTTTGCCTCCTGCCGTCTATACAAAGCGAGCCGATTCTATAACAAGATTATTCTTTAGACGTGATCAAGAAATAGGCGCAGATCTCCCAGATAAGACAGATGCTGAAGGCCCGAATGTACCCGTGCCCGAGGGCGTATCTTTAATCAGCTTTGTTGATAATTGTACCATCGAAGTTGTCCACGCAACTCAGTCAACTCAGGTATCCAACTCAAATTGTGATTTCGGCGAGGAATATGAAACGGACTCAGACGATAGTTTGTTTTCCGATGACGAACCTGATTATGTAACAAACAAGCCAGTAATAACAAGATCGGGAAGACAAGTCAAGGCCTGGGCAAAGTTTGATGTTTAATCACCGTTAGAAATGTAAGTACATATTTCGTTGTGCCCATAGTTAAAACTCATAATGCAAACATAGTTAGTAGAGGGAGACCGCTAAACTATGATGGAAACAATCAAAAAAAGCAAATAGCTCTCAGATGCTCAAAAAATAACATGAACAATAAATAATTCATTGTCTTAATTCTGACATTCGTTTTTACTGTTTAGCACCACTTTGCCAAAATACACTAATGTTTTTGTTGTTTTCCTTGGCTGTTTTTCTCGGGGCCTTCAACATGCATTGCAGGAGACGTTTTTTTATAAAAATTGCATTTCTACTGCTTTTTTTGTGCCTGGAACCTGATTAGACTGACTAGATTTGCTTTTTCATTATTTCAGGGGTCAGTATCGTCAGTGCCCCCGATTATCAATGCCACTCTTTAGAAAGGGGGACAATATTTGTTGTTGTTGTGAATTTTTGAATAGTAATACGTGTATGCTAATCTTAGTTAACCGTGCCGAAGAAAAATTAAGCGTGCACCGTGAAATCGCGAAATTTTTAACCGTGTACCGTGTTTGCTACACCCCCATTGAGACCCTCTGTCAACCATTTTTTTTACCTATTGGTTCGGCAATAACCTCTGCTCGCAGGGCACAAATAAATATGCCGGAAAAAAAAAATGGCGGCGACTTGTTGGAAACGAACGTGAACTTCTATTTGTGGTCGTTTTAAATCTGTTTTACTATTCAATTCTTTGACGTCAAACTCAGTATGAAAAATTGAAACCGATCTGTGGACTAAACCATACGTTGTTTCGTATTCACAAGATGGTCCTCGGAGCCCTTTGCATTGATTGTATTTCAAGAATGATGCAATCGTCAATCGATTGGCTTTTATAGAGCGCTCTTGTCCTTGTAAAATAGAGACCTTAAGATTGAGGGTTTCCCCTTAAACCGCAAACCACAAACGTCGGCTAGCAGTTTACAGTTCGGAGTTCGCCGTATGAACATAATCTGGGCTTAAGATTGAGGGTTACGTTTTACCTATGCCTATTACCGGAGCCATCTAGGAAACAAAGTATACATTCATGTATATACATTCATGAATTCACATATCGTCAGAAACTGGCTTCTGTTTTACTTTATTTATCGTAGTTTAACCACAAAGTAATCCGACTGGCAAAACAGTGCCAACAACAAATAGCCGGCTGCCATGTTTGTTTTCATTCATTCGTTCACTTCTATTTTAGCTGAAAAATCGTCTTCAAAATTACGTTTCTGTGAAAAAGAATTCGATAATTAATAAGCGAAAGAGTTCTAAAAAGTAGTATTTCCTCTCAAACGTGGGATTGTGATGTTTTACGGTGCAAAAAACCTTGCGGTAAATCGCTTACCTCTAGAGCGTGGTCTAGCCGTACAAACGTGAACCTCAAACCGCAAACCTGACGGCAAGGCACTGGTCACGTGACTTCTTGACGTTCGCGGTTGGCGGGAAATGCCGAAAAACCTCGATCTTAAGGTCTCTAATGATTTACATCTCACTACTACGGAGATTTACGCCGAGCTGAAAAATAAACCGAGTTGAAGTCCAAGTTCTGTGGTGTGCGTCCCTGGTGTGTTTCCAGTTCTTGCAGATCCCCGAGATACTTTGAAACTTGTGACAAGTTTCTTTCCCGCAAGCCAAGCGAGGTATATTTTATTGCTAACATCAACAGCAATGCAAAATGTGATAATTAGGAATAAAGCAATTGCATGTTCAAGAAAGTTTATGCCTGGCTATCGGATTTTATAAATATAATCTCGTTCGTAAGGCAAATATTTGTTGTAAACCACATTATCAAAAGTTTTGCCATCACATCTAACATGAAACAAAACAATCAGTTATGGCCTGTGATATTTGGGCAGCAAGAAGCAAGTCACTCGCTTTGTTCAGTGCAAATAAGAGTTCGTCCTGACCGTTAAACTAGATGACCGTTTAACAGAGGTGAAATCAGATACAATCGAATGCGCCAATTGGGACATCTAAACGGTGACGTACCGCGTCCGCTTAATAGACGTGACCCGGAAATCGCTACCCGTATTTACTGTAAGAGGCTTGCAATTTAACCAATCAGCGTGCAGCCGTACAGCAGACTCAGCCGTAAAGCAATTGTTTCGGAAAATGGCGAGCAATATTTTTGTTTCAAGTGATTCATTTGACGAGGTTTTTTGCGGACGAACAGCCAGCAGAGAACCGGCAAGAATTATAGCAGGTTTCCCGAGATGGCGGTGACATAGTTAAACGCCATGATGGAAGGAAGAAAACAAAACAAAAACACGAGTCGCGTTTGGCACGCAAAGAACAAAGAGTTTTGGAAGACATACCCGCTCGACGCTCTACTTTCTAAATTCTACGTTTTCTTTTGTTCTCAACACAGATCCGGAGACAAGGAGAGTAATACCACTAACGAAAATGCACTGGCTAGGTAACAAAACTGTTTTTAACTTTTCAGCGTAACTGGTGAAGTCCATACTTGATAAAATAAAAGTTCCAGAAATCCGTTTTGTGAGCGACTCTCATTAATTTTTACCCCAAAGAGGCACAATTCTTTCTGAAGAGTTGTCCCTGTCAGCATATTTTTCTGGGTTAACCCTTTCACTCCCAGCGTCAATTATGGAGACATGTGGTGTAGTTCTAACTTTTGAGTCTGTCGACGAAATCCTATGGTGCATGTGACCATTCGAATGAAACCTCTTTAGCAGTGCTTTTGTATGGTACCATTTGTTCTAACTTTTGAGTCTGTTGACGAAATCCTATGATGTGACCATTCAAATGAAACCTCTTCAGCAGTACTTTTGCATAGTACCATTTGTTTTTCAATATTTTACAAAATGAAATTTAGGATTTTTCTTGAATTTTGATATTTGGCACTCTTGGGAGTTAAAGGGTTAATACTCTAAAAGGTATCACAATAACCCTGAGAGTGATTATTTTCGATTCAAACACCTCTAATGGTACCAAACCACAAATGTTAACCCCTAAAAGGTATGACCGATCACCTCCGTCACTTGTATATTGGAGTCTCGCATCGTCTCGCTTTCATTGTATATACAGACAGCGGTATGACGTCATAGCATGGTCAAAACAGAGAAAGGAATAGGCCTTTATCACGCGGCGGCCATGTTGACTCCCCGGGGAATAAAATGTTTTGTTTTTGCCCGTCCAGCCTCGCAGTAAAAAAGTTGAAAACGAGGTTGGGCCGGCAAAAATCTTTTGTTTTTATACAAAATGGCGGGGCGTGATAAAGGTGCATCGCGAGGGCTAAAGGGTTAAAGGGTTAAGAACTAGTGTCTTGGATAATCCAGAGCTAATTTAAAGGGCATTTTGAAAGCTAGTACTTACTTTTGGATTTTTTGGCTGCATATGCCGCCACCTTCCTTTCGGCTTTTTCCTGTGAAGATAAAGACAAGGAGATTACTGGTGAATTTAACCCTTCAGTTTGACCAAGTTCATGAGGGTTAACGTCAAGTTCAAAACTGAACAAAAGATTTATTAAACAATAATATTATTAGATCCCAACTTTAACTGGCAACAATATTGACCAACAAAGAAAACTATTAGATCTTTATCATAATCAAAATAAGAAAAAAATATATATATAAATGAACTGTATATATTATATGTACATGTACGTGCTTGGTAGCGACAATTAAAAAAAAAACACTTTTTGTTGTTTTAAAGGGGAACGCAAGGCAACGCAAATTGGAAAATGGCAACTTGCACTGACCTGTGCTACGTGGAAAAAAGGAGTTGCAAATTGACTCGCAAGTACACACAAGTTTGCTTGGCCTAGTTCCATGCACTCATGCTTCTACTTGCGCCTTCTTGCGGACAAATTTGAGCTCGATGAAAGTGGTCTCAAGTTAATGCAAGCTATTACAAGTACATGCAAGTCCTGCTGACCAAACGGAGTTACAATTTTTCGCAAGTTGGAATTTGAAACTTGGCTTAAACAGATTTTGCTGCTAAAAATAACTAAAAGTGTCGTTTGTACATGCATTTTGACATACATCTTCATCATCCTCCTCCTCATCAAAACCAAACAAGTCAAAGTCGTCGTCATCATCATCATCAGCTGTTTCTTCCTTCCTTGGTCTCTACGGAACACACAATCAAAATAAGATATCTTCCAGGCAAATTTCAGGGATCAGAGACAGGCACCAGCGCATAGCTTATCAACAGTTTTCGTACACTCAGCAGTGGCAGTCTGCCAGAGCAAGCCTCTATTGTTGGAGGGGGGGGGGGGGGGGGGGGGGGGGGTTTGAAGTCAAAATGTTAGCATCGCCTAGGTCCACAGCAAATTTCCCTCTCGCAAACGGTGGCTGCCATTTTAGCGACACTTAGAAAAATTTTCTATTTGAAAAAAAAAATGCAATTAATAACCTAGAATCGAACCTGGAACTTCTTGCATGCTAGCATCCCTCCTTCACCACTGGATCACTGGGTTGATTCGGCAAACCCAACAAAAATTGAATTATAAAAGGTGCTTTTATTAATGATACATCTATAACGCCCGGGTGACCCTATCCCCATCAAGAATCTAGCTTAGGTCTAATAATCGCTTTGCCTAGGCCCAATTTGTATAATGATAGTCTACTTTCATCCTTATCCAGCCCTAAACTAGAGCAGAAATGGCATGGACCTTTACAAAAGGCTTGGTTACTAATGAATGCTAATGATGGCATCGACCATTTAAAATGGCGTCGACCATTTACGAAAGGGAAATCAGCAGGTCCTCCACTGCTATGGTGGTAATTTATCAGAAAACTGAATCATTAGTTTTTGGTTTCTTATATATTAAATTCTTATATTTCAGTACTGTACATATATGACAAAAACTTACTGATCCATTGTCAGATCCAGACTGTGGCTTAATGCCTAAAAAATGAAACATATCTGTGAGTGGTTTAGTTCTTAGTTCAAATGATAGTGCCCATAACCCTTAAATACATATTTTCAGAATCAACTCTTCGTACATTGAATAGTTGAATAGTGAAATATTTTTTGTTTTGAACGTCAAGTTAGTGAGTTAGGCCCAGTTCAAACGTCGAACTTCACACGTGTCGAACCTAATGCAAATGAGCATAATCTATTGTTCTTGCTCATTTGCATTAGGTTCGGCACATGTGAAGTTCGACGTTTGAACTGGGCCTTACAGAGATTTGAATTTACATGTCGACATCAATTCAGGACTTTGCCATTATTTCTACGTCAATTTACCGGTACAATGCGTAGTTTACAGCTTCTAATAATCAATTTCATAAAATTAATACTAAATATAAACTGTGGATAGTCAATAAATATTGATTCACAAAAAAATATTACTTGGATGTGAAAACAAGTATTTGTATGTATAATAAATGAATACTGGGTTGACGTTGATATTCTTTGTTGTAATATCGCAATTCGCTTTTTAGCGTGATGATTTTGTGAATAAACGCTTTATAAATGCTTTATTATTATTGTCATCTTATTACCATTTTGTAATATATAAATTCAAATCTCTTTAAAGTGCCCATAACCTTTTTTTATTTTCGTATCTAAATCTACACGTCAGGTAATGAACATCTGCGAAAAAAAATTTTGATTTCAGCAAAACGTGAATTTTTTATGAATATTTCAAATCTTCAAAATCCTATTTTTTTTTTGTGTGGTATACCAGTCCCGCTGTTAAGAAGGCCAGCGGGCTCACATGTTCCTTATAATGTACGTCACAGTTCCTTTGTTTGAAGTCACAAGTTCCTTTGTTTGAAGTTATGTGTTCTTTAATCTACGTCAAGGATCCTTTGTTAACCGAGAGGGACCGAGAGGAAACTAATGCGAATGGTGGACCAAAATGGCGGCAAATTTCGACTTTAAAAAATCATAAAAAAATTCACGTTTTGCTGAATTCAAAAAAACTTTTTCGCAGATGTTCATTACGTGACATGTAGATTTAGATACGAAAATAAAAAAAGGGTTATGGGCACTTTAACTCACTAACGTGACATTGAAAGCAAAAAAATGTTTCACTATTCAACTATATTAAAAAGAAAATGTATGCATTTGTATAGCGCAAATTCAAATGCGCTATTCAAATATTCAAATGCGCTTCACAATCAATCAGACCCACCCCACCCACCCCACCCATGAGCAAGTATGACAGTGAGGGTGGTCACAGCCAGGGTTTGTTGCGTCCTCAGTGGTTCTTTTATGTCCCCATGGGAGACGGTTCCGCCATTTCTGCGTGGTCATCCATGCTACGTGAAGGTCTAACCATTTGCCGATGTCATAGCAAAGGCAGCACCTTCATCCTCAGCTATTTTAAGACCCTGAGTGTTGGTCCGGCCGGGGATCAAACCCGCAACCTCCCGCTCTGTAGACCGGTGCTCTGTCAACTGAGCTAACCAGGAGGCTAGAGTTGATTCTGAAAATATGTATTTCACTTGACTCCCAGAGTCATTTATGGAAACATGTAATGTAGTTCTAACTTTTCAGCCTGTGGACAAAAACCTATGGTGTGACCATTTAAATTAAACCACTTCTGCCGTACTTTTGCATGGTACCATTTGTTTTTCAATATTTTACAAAATAAAATTTGGGATTTTTCTTGAATTCACTTTCTTCACCAATCAGAAGTAAAACCAAAACCAATCGTGACTTGCTCGCAGGCGTTTTCCCGCACTTGGCGCCGCCGACATGTAATTGCTTCGAGCTCTGATTGGTTCATTAGATTGTTTACTTACGACTGCTGTGATTGGTCAGAGTAATTACTTTGGTTTTGGTTTTACGACACTCAATTGAAAACTGCTCTATTGTATTTTTATTGTTTTTAATGTATGAGCCCGCAGTAATTGACTCTACGCTGTTGCGGTCACCCACCCAATTTATCCACTGATTTTAACTATTTTTGTGCTATGCTTATTTGTTCCTCTGCGAAGCTAATAAAGTAAATTAATTAAATTCGAACTATCTAACCTTCATATTCCGGAATTAAACCTCCTGTACCTCCCAAAAGTACGTTTGCTGTCGCGTAGCGTTTCGCTCGCGACGCGAATCGCGTAGCGCGCGACGCAATAAAACGGCCAATAGCCCACACTGAATGTTAAATGACAAGGCAGCATCCACTGCTGCATCGGTACACTAGTTTTTAAACTACTTTACAATTGTTAACAGAGTTCAGCAAACACTGTCTATCGTAGCGAAGTTTGGTCGCCTTGCGCGATCGGCCTTAAGTTCGCCGGAATTGACGAGACAACAAAGTCCTCTTCGAAAGATACAGACAAGTTTACTTTATGTATAAAGACCGAAATGCTATGAACGATCTCTAGGAGATAGGAGAACGCTACCTAATCTCGTCGGGTATCGGTCTGGGCGCAGTGGATTATGGGAGGAAATGGGCCGGATGCTATGCGATTTCAGGGTTTGGGCGCCATCTTGGACTGGTTGACCACTCGCCTCGATTTCATGTGGGGTCTTTGATGCGCAATAATTGCGCTTTGATGATGCGCAATTATTGCGCTTTGATTCGTAATTAAACTCGCCGCTTTGACGCGCGTACTCAATTGGTGACGCCTTCATCTTTCGCTTTCGCTTTCGCTTGCGTCGGCTCGCTGCTCGTGTGTGAAATGGTTGGCTTTGGTTACGTTTAGCGGTAATCAACAGATGAACATAAAATGCGTATAAATCTCTGTAGGGCGTTATCGTGAATGTAGACTTATTTTTTTAAAAAATATAGCGCTAAAAGTTAGTTTCTCAGACGTTTCGAGGCTGCTGCCTCTTCATCAGTGAGTTTGAACGCAACTGTCAAAAAATGTATGCGCGTGCTCAATTTAAAACCTTAACAAATCAAAACAAGCTTGCGCAAGGGGCGCGCACACATACAGTTCTACTGAAATTTGAATTCGAAATTGAGCCCATTGGGGCGCAGAGTTCTGTGGTTGAACATCATTTGGGCCTCCCTTTGGCGTCTGGTTTTTAAACTACAGGGTCCAGAGACGATGACCGAACCCAGCATATCATCAACGTTGTGTCCGTCTGATATGAAGTGTTGTGCTACTGGAAGTTCCTTGCCAGATGCGTCTTTTTCCTTTTTTTGGTCACCGAGAGGCGATGTTCTCTGAACCTTTCTGCCAATAGCCGCTCAGTTTCACCAATGTAGACCTTATCACACACTCGGCTGGAGATGGCATACACAAGGTTTCTTGTGGTGCAAGAGAACCTGTGTTGGATGGTGATACGTCCTCCTGGGGTGTCAATGGTGGGCGCTGAGTTGGTGTGGGCACAACTTTTGCATCTAGGGCGCCCTCTATACTGTCATCCCAAACATAGATGGTCTACAGGCCTTAGCTCATTTTCTCGACAAGCGCGAAATCCAAAAACTGATTTACAAGATTGCCGAGTGGGAATCGAATGTTTCAAGTGCGCGGTTGATTTCCTTCTTAAGCTGCCCAATTGATCTAATCGCCCTAATATTTTCAGGAAGAGAATTCCACAGTAAGGCACCGCTATAGCCAAAGCTACGTTTCAAATAGTCAGTACTCGGCTTGGGTAAGTTTAACTTACGAAAAGAATCACGCAAGTCATAGTCTGTGTGTCGCTCACTGAATAAATCATGCAAGTACACTGGGGCTTAAACTCGTTGAGGGATTTAAACATCATTATAGCTTTCTGCTTTCTTCTTCTTAATGATAGCTGGTCCCACTTCAAAGTTTCAAGAAGCAGGCTTTGAGTTTATGTCGCTATCATATGGCGGATAAAATTGTCATTTTGAGAGAAAACGATGAATATTATCGAGTTTCTAAACGTAGTAATTCTCTCGAGTCAGCAATTGCATGGTTGAAGGAAAACAAAAAACAGATAAAGAGCAATTACACATGTACGGAATGTTTCAGTTTTGAACTTTAATTTGTACTTTGATGGCGCTATTTAACGACATTAAATTCGCTATTTTAGCGCGCGCCATGACAGTTGTTTTTCGCTATATACAGTTTTTCTTTAAAAGGTTTTACTCAGCTCTACTCTTTGTCAACCTCGGGCCATACATACCTACTCTGCTGTAGGTATGTGAATGGCGTGCCATTTGGTTATAGAAGATATATCAAAGGAGTATCTTTTCTCCCAAAAATATCATATAAAAGGGTAACGGTTCGGACCTCGGGGCGAATCCTCCAGGCCGAATCACCTCCTCTATTCCCTTAGTTCCCAGACAACAGTAGACACGCAAAACGTCGTGCAACATGCCCTCGTACCCCCTCTCCAACCATTTCTCCTTTCCAAGCCAAAACAGGGATAAATTGTAGTCTAAAATGTACAACCTCTCCCTTGATAGGGGGGAAGGGGGGATAGTTTCCGTGTAGCACCCAACTTACTCCTCTAACAAAAAAAAAATTCCCTTCGAACGCAATTATAATCTCCGATTACTACTAGTTTAAAATATAACAGAGTTCAGCAAATCACGTCTATTTAAGCGTTTAAGCGTTTGGTCGCCATACATGCGCTTATGCGATCGGTGGTTCACTTGGTTGCATCTTCAAACACCCAGGAAAGAAACCAAATAATTTTCAGAGTCAGGTCCATGCGATACTTTCCAATGGGGTTTTCTGATCTTCATGGTGTTCAATTCGCTGGCGTATTGACAGCTGTAGCTCTATTGTCGACGTTACGATAGGGTATTAAAATCGCGTATTGCTGACCATGTCAACACCACTGGACACAACATCAAGTGGGATCATTTTGATATCTTAGCGTAGGGCAAAACTGATTTCCACTGTAAACATTGTTTATACAAGAACTGAAGCCAACTTTTAATGCAAACGTCAGTAGTGAGAAGCTGATGCTTTATTATTAGCTGTTTCTTTTTATAGATCAACTGTTAAGTTTTGTACTCAATCAAGGTCCCAGTCCCTTTTCACTACTATATAAGTATAGTTTTCAACACTGTAACGGTCACTTTTAAAAATGTATGTAGAAGTATAGGAAACGTCAAGTTTTATCAAAAATGAATAAGTTCAATATGTTTATCACCGCGGTTTGTGTTCTATTTCTTATCAGGTTTAGCCAAGGTATTTGTTGTTTAAAGCTTCGCACGCGACGCGAATCGCGTAGCGCGCGACGACGGGCACTTACTTTTGGGAGGTACTGTAGCTGGCTTGCCCTCATCTTCTTCATGCCAGACTAAAAAAGAAAATTATAGTTTACTGACAGAAAAATTTCTCGATTTCATTAATTTTCCTTATATTTCGAATTCCTGAGGTTCATATATACGATTTAATTTAATATATAGAGCGATTTACAAGTGAGTATCGAAAGGAATTTAGTGATTGCTTTGGTTTTGCAAGCTACGCTTTGTGATTGGCTACAAAATCTCGCGCCACTTTCTCAACCAATCAGAAGTAAAACCAAGACCAATCGTGACTTGCTTGCACGCGTTTTCCCACGCTTGACGTCATGTTTATCCCCATTACCCATGATGCAACATTTGTCTTGAAAGGGATTATTGCATTAATTGGCCATTTTGAGGTTGCGCACGAGACTGGGTCGGTTTCGTTTCGAATTGCACTATGGGGCTATTTTGGGGACGCAATTCAAACATGGCGTCTGCTCAGGATGTAAACTGAAGCTGTAATCTTGTCAAAAATGGGATGATAGTCCAGGGAAATATTGGGTGATGTCGCAGCTTTTATAAGGTCTCACACCATTGGCTTGCCACCCTTAGAGATAACAACAAGACAAACAACACAACAATGGACCCTAACCCTAAAAACAATAGCAGCTGTTACTAAAAATGTGGCTGTTGTTCATCGTGGTGTGTAAGATAGGTAAACGACTTTTCGTTTGTCTCACGATGGAGTCACTTTAAGATGTTGATCGCGACGTTTCGACTGCTATTACTGCTAGTCTTCATCAGGCGATGAGGTCGATTGGTTACGTGTCGCTTATGTAGCACGTTGGCTTGTTGCTATTGGTGCATTTCGATCCTCATTATTATTCCGAAAAGATGTTGTCCCCTCTCCGGAGCAGCTGTGTTTTACAAGGCCAATGAAAATAGAGACCCTACCGGAAATATTGGAGGAAGTTCATTTCCATTCATTCTCACCCCTCTTGGAAAATGTGCTCCACAAATCCTTGTGCTCGGTGCGTCCTTCTGCAAGGTTGCATTTCGTATCAGACGTACGTACGCCTTTTTTACTTTCAGATTACTTGGTAAAGTCAGTGAAAGTTAATATTTGGTGAATTTCTCCAGTTGTTGCTGCATCCAGGTATGCAACAGCTAAACTCTCCCATTTTTGACAAGATCACAGTTTCAGTTTACATCCTGAGCAGACGCCATGTTTGAATTGCGTCCCAAAATAGCCACATAGTGCAATTCGAAACGAATCCGACCCAGTCTCATGCGCAACCTCAAAATGGCCAATAGGTCCTTTGCATGACTTGATCACGTGACCCAAGTCTTTGGCTTTTATGGACGATTAGAATGTTAGAAAAATCATTAGATGATTTGTATGAAAAAAGCTGCTGAAGTGTGATTTGATCAAGTCATGCAAAGGTTCTATTGTGCCCATCACTACGACATTCATTAATTCTCTCCAGTGTCAGCCGATTTCACTGCTATGAACACAAATCACAGAAGAGTAAAATTTGACTGTAATTTCGTCTATTTTCACCGCGTGAATAGATCTTTATAGGTCTTAACAGATTTCGTTTTAAATTTCAGGAAGTCAGTATTGTACCCTCCAAGCAGTGGATTCTCTTACGCCGAGCTACGCCGAATGAGAGCACTGCGAGCATCCGTTTGCTTTTCCATCGAGCATGCGCAGCGAGGTACCTTGAAACTCGTGAGAAGTTCCTTTCCCGCAGGTCAAGCGAGGTATATTTTATTGCTAACATCAACAGCAATACAAAATGTGATAATTAGAAATAAAGTAATCGCATGTTCAAGGAAGTTTATGCCTGGCTATCGGATTTTGTAAATATAATCTTGTTCGTAAGGCAAATATTTGTTGTAAACCACATCATCAAAAGTTTTGCCATCACATTTAGCATGAAACAAAACAATCCGTTAAGGCCTGTGATATTTGGGCAGCAAGAAGCAAGTCACTCGCTTTGTTCAGTGCAAATAAGAGTTCGTGCTGACCATTAAATAAGGTGACCGTTTGACAGAGGTGAAATCAGATACAATCGAATGCGCCAATTGGGACATCTAAACGGTGACGTACCGCGTCCGCTTAATAGACGTGACCCGGAAATCGCTACCCGTATTTACTGTAAGAGGCTTGCAATTTAACCAATCAGCGCGCAGCCGTAAAGCTGACTCAGCCGTAAAGCAATTGTTTCGGAAAATGGCGAGCAATATTTTTGTTTCAAGCGATTCATTTGACGAGGTTTTTTGCGGACGAACAGCCAGCAGAGAACCGGCAAGAATTATAGCAGGTTTCCCGAGATGGCGGAGACATAGTTAAACGCCATGATGGAAGGAAGAAAACAAAATAAAAACACGAGTCGCGTTTGGCACGCAAAGAACAAAGAGTTTTGGAAGACATACCCGTTGGAGAGCTCGACGCTCTACTTTCTAAATTCTACGTTTTCTTTTGTTCTCAACACAGATCCGGAGACAAGGAGAGTAATACCACTAACGAAAATGCACTGGCTAGGTAACAAAACTGTTTTTAACTTTTCAGCGTAACTGGTGAAGTCCATACTTGATAAAATAAAAGTTCCAGAAACCCGTTTTGTGAGCGACTCTCATTAATTTTTACCCCAAAGAGGCAACAATTCTTTCTGAAGAGTTGTCCCTGTCAGCATATTTTTCTGGGTTAACCCTTTCACTCCCAGCGTCAATTATGGAGACATGTGGTGTAGTTCTAACTTTTGAGTCTGTCGACGAAATCCTATGGTGCATGTGACTATTCAAATGAAACCTCTTTAGCAGTGCTTTTGTATGGTACCATTTGTTCTAACTTTTGAGTCTGTTGACGAAATCCTATGACGTGACCATTCAAATGAAAACTCTTCAGCAGTACTTTTGGATAGTACCATTTGTTTTTCAATATTTTACAAAATGAAATTTAGGATTTTTCTTGAATTTTGATATTTGGCACTCTTGGGAGTTAAAGGGTTAATACTCTAAAAGGTATCACAATAACCCTGAGAGTGGTTATTTTCGATTCAAACACCTTTAATGGTACCAAACCACAAATGTTAACCCCTAAAAGGTATGACCGATCACCTCCGTCACTTGTATATTGGAGTCTCGCATCGTCTCGCTTTCATTGTATATACAGACAGCGGTATGACGTCATAGCATGGTCAAAACAGAGAAAGGAATAGGCCTTTATCACGCGGCGGCCATGTTGACTCCCCGAAGAATAAAATGCTTTGTTTTTGCCCGTCCAGCCTCGCAGTGAAAAAGTTGAAAACGAGGTTGGGCCGGCAAAAATCTTTTGTTTTTATACAAAATGGCGGGGCGTGATAAAGGTGCATCGCGAGGGCTAAAAGGTTAAAGGGTTAAGAACTAGTGTCTTGGATAATCCAGAGCTAATTTAAAGGGCATTTTGAAAGCCAGTACTTACTTTTGGATTTTTTGGCTGCATATGCCGCCACCTTCCTTTCGGCTTTTTCCTGTGAAGATAAAGACAAGGAAATTAATAGTGAATTTAACCCTTCAGTTTGACCAAGTTCATGAGGGTTAACGTCAAGTTCAAAACTGAACAATAGATTTATTAAACAATAATATTATTAGATCCCAACTTTAACTGACAACAATATTGACCAACAAAGAAAACTATTAGATTTTCATCATAATCAAAATAAGAAAAAAATATATATCTAAATGAACTGTATATATTATATGTACATGTACGTGCTTGGTAGTGACAATTAAAAAAAAACACTTTTTGTTGTTTTAGGGGAACGCAAGGCAACGCAAATTGGAAAATGGCAACTTGCACTGACCTGTGCTACGTGGAAAAAAGGAGTTGCAAATTGACCCGCAAGTACACACAAGTTTGGTTGGCCTAGTTCCATGCAGTAATGCTTCTACTTGCGCCTTCTTGCGGACAAATTTGAGCTCGATGAAAGTGATCGCAATTTAACCCTATTCAGACTGGGCTTTTTTAGGCAATCTGTGACTGGGGGGGGGGGGGGGGGGGCTCCTCGGACCCCCCCCCCCTTTATATCTCTGGAACCAGTAAGGCTAGGACCATGAAATGTTCACACAATGTTCACCTCCATACAAGGAAACCTTATACCCAGTTTTGACCTGCCACACCCAATTATGACGTCACAATGACGCCATTTTTGTTTTTCCGACGTTTCTTTGATATTTTTCCATCCAGATACTTAAAATATCAAATATAACTGTAAAATCATCTCTTTAATATTAAAACATAATAAATACAAACAAGGACACACTTGTAAAGCGAGAACAAGCAAAAAAAGGCGATAAAACTAATTTTGAAATTATTGTCCGCCATCTTGGATTTCCTTTTTTTTTGTTTAAATTAAAATTTAAAAAATATCTAAAAGAGAAAAGGATCAGAATGTATAAAACACGTATCAAACTAATGTTTATTATCCAAACAATGAACTTAGAAGCGTTATTTAATAAATAGTACAAAATTTTTGTCTATAAGTAAAAGATCGAGAGCAAAAATTTACCTACCCCTCCCCCCAAATATTTGATGTTAAAAATTTTTGATGTCTTTCAAGAACTTGTCCCAAGAAAAAACTCTTCTAATAAGAAAATGCACTATAAGTCAAAGAACAAGATCTTAAAATAAAAAATTCACCATATTTTAATATTTTGAAAACCTATGTGTCAAAAACTGGTTGCCATGGCAACATGGTTAATCACACTGACATGTTATGGATACCAAAATGTCCCTAGATAAATTCTAGGAAAAGTCAGAAAATTTCAGCCTCATAGCTATTTCGGTGTAAGAGTTATCACAATTTTACTGGAGGGGGGGTTCGAAAAGCCCCCCCCCCCCCCCCCCCAGTCTGAATACTTGAAACTTGGCTTAAACAGATTTTGCTGCTAAAAATAACTAAAAGTGTCGTTTGTACATGTATTTTGACATACATCTTCATCTTCCTCCTCCTCATCAGAACCAAACAAGTCAAAGTCGTCATCATCATCATCATCAGCTGTTTCGTCCTTCCTTGGATCCTACGAAACACACAATCAAAATAAGATATTTTCCAGGCAAATTTCAGGATCAGAGACAGGCACCAGCGCATAGCGTATGAACAGTTTTCGTTCACTCAGCAGTGGCAGAGCCAGACTCTATTGTAAGGCGGGGGGGGGGGGGGTGGAGTCAAAATGTTAGCCTCGCCGAGGTCCACAGCAAATTTCCCTCTCGTAAACGGTGGCTGCCATTTTAGCGACACTTAGAAAATTTTTCACCATTTAATTTTTTTTTCTATCAGAAAAAGAAAAATGCAATTAATAACCTAGAATCGAACCCGGAACCTCTGCATGCTAATATCCCTTCTTCACTACTGGACCACTGGGTTGATTCGGCAAACCCAACAAAAATTGAATTATAAAAGGTGCTTTTATTAATGATACATCTATAAAGCCCGGGTGACCCTATCCCTATATCTAACCTTATCAAGAATCTAGCTTAGGTCTAATAATGGCTTTGCCTAGGCCCAATTTTATCTTACAATGATAGTCTACTTTCATCCTAATCCAGCCCTAAACTAGAGCAGAAAAGGCATGAACTTTTACAGAAGGCTTGGTTACTAATGAATGCTAATGATGGCAACGACCATTTAAAAATGGCGTCGACCATTTACGAAAGGGAAATCAGCAGGTCCTCCACTGCTATGGTGGTAATTTATCACAAAACTGGATCATTAGTTTTTGGTTTCTTATATATTAAATTCTTATATTTCAGTACTGTACATATATGACAAAAACTTACTACTCCAATTCCAGCTCCAGACTTTGGCTTAATGCCTAAAAAATGAAACATATCGGTGAGTGGTTTAGTTCTTTCTTCAAAGTTAAAGTGCCCATAACCCTTAAATACATATTTTCAGAATCAACTCTTCGTACATTGAACAGTTGAATAGTGAAATATTTCTTGTTTTGAACGTCACGTTAGTGAGTTATAGAGATTTGAATTTACATAATGCTATATTTAGATGTCGACTTCAATTCAGGACTTTGCCATTATCTCTACGTCACCGGTACAATGCGTAGTTTGCAGCTTCGAATAATCAATTTCATAAAATTAATACTAAATATAAACTGTGGATAGTCAATAAATATTGATTCACAAAAAATATTACTTGGAGGTGAAAACAAGTATTTGTATATATAATAAATGAACTCTGACTGGGTTGACGTTGATATTCTTTGTAGTAATATCGTAATCAGCTTTTTAGCGTGATGATTTTGTGAATAAACACTTTATTACTGCTTTATTATTATTGTCATCTTATTACCATTTTGTAATATATAAATTCAAATCTCTTTAAAATGCCCATAACCATTTTTTATTTTCGTATCTAAATCTACACGTCACGTAATGAACATCTGCGAAAAAAAATTTTGATTTCAGCAAAACGTGAATTTTTTATGAATATTTCAAATCTTCAAAATCCTATTTTTTTTGTGTGGTATACCCGTCCCGCTGTTAAGAAGGCCAACGGGCTCACATGTTCCTTATAATGTACGTCACAGTTCCTTTGTTTGAAGTCACAAGTTCCTTTGTTTGAAGTTATGTGTTCTTTAATCTACGTCACGGATCCTTTGTTAACCGAGAGGGATCGAGAGGAGACTAATGCGAATGGTGGACCAAAATGGCGGCAAATTTCGACTTTAAAAAATCATAAAAAAATTCACGTTTTGCTGAATTCAAAAAAACTTTTTCGCAGATGTTCATTACGTGACATGTAGATTTAGATACGAACATAAAAAAAAGGGTTATGGGCACTTTAACTCACTAACGTGACATTGAAAGCAAAAAAATGTTTCACTATTCAACTATATTAAAAAGAAAATGTATGCATTTGTATAGCGCAAATTCAAATGCGCTATGCGCTTCACAATCAATCAGACCCACCCCACCCACCCCACCCATGAGCAAGTGTGACAGTGAGGGTGGTCACAGCCAGGGTTTGTTGCGTCCTCAGTGGTTCTTTTATGTCCCCATGGTACCATTTGTTTTTCAATGCATGGTACCATTTGTTTTTCAATATTTTACAAAATAAAATTTGGTATTTTTCTTGAATTCACTTTCTTGACCAATCAGAAGTAAAACCAAAACCAATCGTGGCTTGCTCGCAGGCGTTTTCCCGCGCTTGGCGCCGCCGACATGTAATTTCTTCGAGCTCTGATTGGCTCATTTGATTGTTTACGACTGCTGTGATTGGTCAGAGTAATTACTGCAGAAAACTGCTCTATTGTATTTTTATTGTTTTTAATGTATGAGCCCGCAGTAATTGACTCTACGCTGTTGCGGTCACCCACCCAATTTATCCACTGATTTTAACTATTTTTGTGCTATGGTTTGTTCCTCTGCGAAGCTAATAAAGTAAATTAATTAAATTCGAATTATCTAACCTTCATATTCCGGAATTAAACCTCTTGTACCTCCCAAAAGTAAGTTTGCTGTCGCGTAGCGTTTCGCTCGCGACGTGAATCGCGTAGCGCGCGACGCGATTCGCGTAGCGCAGGAGTCACTGAAGGGTTTACATGTATCTTGCGAGAAACCGATTAATTTCGCGCAGCAGTATGTCACGGGTCAGTACTAGACTGCTAGCTGTCCCTTTTCAGTCAATCGAGCGGGCGAGCTAATCACGAAAACAAGCTCGGCGAGACTGGAGCGAGCGAACGAGCCGAAAGAAAACTTCCCGCCTCTTCCCCAGAGCCCCCTCGGTTACTCTCGTCCGCCGCTCGGATCGCCGATCGCTTACTCGCCTGCTCGACTATCCAGAGAGGGACTGCTAGCAGTCTAGGTCAGTACATGTAACTGCAACTCGGTGGTTGGCAGCAAAATCGAAGGCGAATCGTTTGCGAATGTGCTTGAAGTTTTCGTTTACACAAGCGATACGCTATGCTAAATCTCTTCGAGATTCACCATAAACAAGAGACATTTAAAGATCGGTTGCGAATGTGTTTGAAGTTGTCGTTTGGCCATCCCCATAAAATGTTTCGTTTCCCATCGCCTTCCCTCTCGTGAAAGTGGGTCGGTCGGTCGGGCAAAAAAAAAAAAAAAAAAGGAAAAGAAAATTGACCGCGGGAGCCGCTGTGCCTGTCAGTCTTTGTTCCAGTTTATGCACAATGCTGTTAAATAAAACCTTTGTTTCCAAGTATGCAATGCTGAGAAATATACGAAATGACGTTCACAAACATTTCTGATTTAATATACAGGCTAATGAATTAAATATAAAAGATTTCTATTCAAAATAAAGTCTTGATCACATGTTGAAAAAGTAAAATTTTGCTTATCAGACAGTGTATCTGAATTTGTTTTTTATTTTTTACTTTGGTCATCCGAATAAAATGTTTCTTTTCCCATCGCCTTCCCTCTCGTGAAAGTGGGTCGGTCGGTCGGGCAAAAAAAAAAGAGAGAAAATTGAGCGAGGGATCCTGAGTACAGAAAAAGCCTGGATGCTAAGTAAGAAGGCCTGGATATACGTGTGCTTTCGATTGCCAATGTATTTACTCCTACAATGGAGGCTATAAATTAAATATGAAACCAAACATTTTATGGGGATGGCCTTTACGCTATATCTCTTCGAGATTCGCCATAAACAAGCGACATTTAAAGATCGATTACGAATGTATTTTAAGTTTTCGCTGTTTACGCGAGCGATACGCTACGCTAAATTTCTTTGAGGTCATGTGAATTCGATGGCCAAGTTTTGTAATTCACAAGCAAGGTAACTTATACATGTAATTTCCCGTGAAGAGATAGATTGCGAATATAAAATGTGATTAATGTTTTCGTTTACGCGAGCGATACGGTATGACAAGCCAAATTTAAAGATCGATTGCGAATGTGTTTGAAGTTTTCGTTTACGCTAAACCTCTTCGAGATTCGCCATAAACAAGCGACACTTAAAGATCGATTGCGAATGTGTTTGAAGTTTTCGCAGTTTACGAAAGCGATACGCTACGCTAAATTTCTTTGACATCATGTGAATTCGATGGCCGAGTTTTGTAATTCACGAACAAGGTAACTTATAATTTCCCGAAAAAGGGATCGATTGCGAATGTGATTGAAGTTTTCGTTTACGCAAGCAATGCGCTATGACAAGCGAAATTTATAGATTGCGATTTGGTGTTTTTTCGAGCGTTTGAAATGTGCGATGAGGTGGAGTTACTGATATGTCAATCATTGCAAGTTCTAGTTGTCATGCATATAAATTTTTACTTTTGATTTGCACGTGGCGATTTTAGCAAACATCTAAACAGCAATTCTAGCGAATGTCAAAACAATGAAAAACAAAAAGCGAACGGACTCGCACCATTTTAAACTACTTTGCAGTTGTTCTAGTTGGTGCCGCAGTGAAGGAGCCTTTGCTGCAGCAGTGAAGGAGCCTGAATCGACCGAGCAAGGTAGCAGTTCTAATCAGGGCGCTGAAAAGCGCCCTGTTCTAATCGGTAGGGGCAATAAATCTTGATTTCTTTTACCACAATGCATCCTGTCTTTGCTTTTACCACAATGCCTTGCACGCATCTGCTTGTGACGTGACAGTTGGATGAACGTTTCTTCGGCCTTTTGGATGACGTGAGCGCCGTGGAAGGAGGTGAGTCGAAAGTGTTGTCCAATTTATTAGGCTTTTCAGTGCATGCAGTCATTTATTGCGTTCGATGAAGGAGAACGCAAGCCTAATCGTGTGTATAGCGAAAACAATTGAGATTTTTCTATGTGTCGACACACATTTGCCTCGCTTTGATGCGCAATTAGCCTCGCAATTAGCCTTGCAATTAGCAATTAGCCTCGCTTTGACGCGCGTACTCACGTGGTGACGCCTTCATCTATCGCTTTCGCTTTCGCTCGCGTCAGCTCGCTGCTCGTGTGTGGAACGGTTGGCTTTGGTTACTTTCAGGGGTGCCGCGCTATATAGCGAAAGCAACTTTATCATATGGCCCGTACGGCCCTGCGAACCTTTTCTTTGCAAAACCATTGATGAAAGTCCCGTATGAAGGCCGTACGCATTTGCGCGAGCGGGGCCGGAAAAAGCCGTACGGCCCTATACTACAAAAGCGACGGCCTCGCGCGTTAAGATTTCAAGTAATTTTGTCTCCAAATTGGTCATATGATAAAATACTTATTGACTAAGTTAGGTCGGGCCGGATGGGAAAATATTTGGCTCTCGGTCATGGCGCACGGACCTCGCTGCGCTCGGTCCGTACGCCATGACCTCGAGCCAAATATTTTCCCATCCGGCCCTCCCATTTAGTCAATAAGTACATAATATTTTAGGATTTAGAAGTATATGAATATGTATTAGCCTGATGTTTACCCGTGTATAGGGCTTAGTACTCAGTACCTAATACTGAGTACTAAGTACTGAGTACTTAGTAAGGGTTTATCATTCATTCCCACGAAACGCGCCAGTGATGAGTACTCAGCCCGCGCTGATTGTGAACGGTACTTCCGTCGCCTTCGCCTCAAGGCACACTTCTCTTCGCAACAGACGAATGAATCCACTTCTCAAAACGACAACAGCACTTCCATTGATGACTTCGAATGCCTGAAACCCAAGCAATCGACGTGGACCCCGCCAGCTGGAAGATTCCCTGCTCTCGATTACTACATCACAAAATGTCGACAAGAAGTTAGTAAAATCAATTTCAAAACAAGACTGTCGACACACAATCTGACAACAGAGGAAAAAGAATCCCTGAAAGCGCTAAAACAGCGCAGTGATATTGTAATAAAGAGAGCAGACAAAGGAGGGGCTGTTATTGTCTGGGCACGCGATTTGTATATACACCCGGCGTAGCTAATCGAACGTTCGGTAATCGAACCTAATCGAACTCAATCGCTCGATTGGGTTCGATTGGGTTCGGTAATCGAACTTAATCGAACTCACCGAAAAATTTTGCCAATCGAACGCAATCGAACGTTCGGTAATCGAACGCTTCAACAATCGAACGTAATCGAACTCATCGAACATAATCGAACACTTCAACAATCGGAAATATAAAACTAGTTTAATCTGGTCTGAAACAAAGCATTGCGGTCAAGTAAGTTATTTTTTGGCTTCTATTTCAAACACGAGTACAAGATGTCGGACAGGGCAACAGACTTCAAACTTACCACTTGCAGTTTTAATAGAAATCTACTTTGAGGTAATGAGAACACTTTTAGCGTTAGTGGCAACTATTCTGTACACACTGTACACCGTTGCGTGCGTCCAGATCCAGTTGCAGTGATCGTTTTTTTAGTAATCTATCCGAAACTTTAGCGACGACGGTATAAACATTTTAATATTATCCCCGTTCGGTGTTATTCTGAGCGATATGAAGTATTGAGCTGTTCATGTTATATTGTGAATTAATCAATTTTGAATCACCGTAACAATAAAGATTTTAGTTAGTAAGCTAGTAAAGGATCAGTTAAAGGGTGAAATTCTTCCACCGAACAAAATCGAACCAATCGCCTCGATTGGGTTCGATTGGATTCGGTAATCGAACTTAATCGAACTCACCCAAAAGTTCCAGTTCGATTTTGTTCGATTGCCGAACTAATCGAACTCCAATCGAACGATTTAGTTCGATTGGGTTCGATTGGTTTTTGGTTCGGATTCGTTCGATTAGCTACGCCGGGATATACAGGAAGCTGAACGACAGCTGTCTGAGGCTAACTTCTACCAACAGTTAGAAAAGGACTACACTTTGGATTTTAACGCCAAGGTTGAGTCGGAGGTGAATGCTTTTATAGAGAGAGGCGAACTACCGGTGACAGCGACTACCTTATAGTGGTCGATAATCCTCGAACCTCTAACTTCTATTTACCACCAAAGATCCATAAACCTGGAACACCTGGCAGACCCTTTGTATCAGCATGGGGTTGTCCCACAGAACTGCTCGCGACATACCTAGACAGGATCACCACTCCTCTTGTCGAGAATCTGCCTAGCTATCTGAAGGATACCAACGATATGCTTAGAATAACTGAGTCATTTACCTTTATTGCTACAACTAATTACGTGTTTACAATGGATGTGAAGTCCCTCTATACTGTCATCCCAAACAGAGATGGTCTACAGGCCTTAGCTCATTTTCTCGACAAGCGCGAAATCCAAAAACTGATTTACAAGATTGCCGAGTGGGAATCGAATGTTTCAAGTGCGCGGTTGATTTCCTTCTTAAGCTGCCCAATTGATCTAATCGCTCTAATATTTTCAGGAAGAGAATTCCACAGTAAGGCACCGCTATAGCCAAAGCTACGTTTCAAATAGTCAGTACGTATACTCGGCTTAGGTAAGTTTAACTTACGAAAAGAATCACGCAAGTCATAGTCTGTGTGTCGCTCACTGAATAAATCATGCAAGTACATTGGGGCTTAAACCCGTTGAGGGATTTAAACATCATTATAGCTTTCTGCTTTCTTCTTCTTAATGATAGCTGGTCCCACTTCAAAGTTTCAAGAAGCAGGCTTTGAGTTTATGTCGCTATCATATGGCGGATAAAATTGTCATTTTGAGAGAAAATGATGAATATTATCGAGTTTCTAAACGTAGTTATTTCTCTCGAGTCAGCAATTGCATGGTTGAAGGAAAAAAAAAAAACAGATAAAGAGCAATTACACATGTACGGAATGTTTCAGTTTTGAACTTTAATTTGTACTTTGATGGCGCTATTTAACGACATTAAATTCGCTATTTTAGCGCGCGCCATGACAGTTGTTTTTCGCTATATACAGTTTTTCTTTAAAATGTTTTACCCAGCTCTACTCTTTGTCAACCTCGGGCCATACATACCTACTCTGCTGTAGGTATGTGAATGGCGTGCCATTTGGTTATAGAAGATATATCAAAGGAGTACCTTTTCTCCCAAAAATATCATATAAAAGGGTAACGGTTCGGACCTCGGGGCGAATCCTCCAGGCCGAGACACGCAAAAAGTCATGCAACATGCCCTCGTACCCCCTCTCCAACTATTTCTCCTTTCCAGGCCAAAACAGGGATAAATTGTAGTCTAAAATGTACAACCTCTCCCTTGATAGGGGGGAAGGGGGGATAGTTTCCGTGTAGCACCCAACTTACTCCTCTAACAAAAAAAAATTCCCTTCGAACGCAATTATAATCTCCGATTACTACTAGTTTAAAATATAACAGAGTTCAGAAAACTACGTCTTTTTAAGCGTTTGGTCGCCATACATGCACTTATGCGATCGGTGGTTCACTTGGTTGCATCTTCAAACACCCAGGAAAGAAACCAAATAATTTTCAGAGTCAGGTCCATGCGATACTTTCCAATGGGGTTTTCTGATCTCCATGGTGTTCAATTCGCTCGCGTATTTACAGCTGTAGCTCTATCGTCGACGTTACGATAGGGTATTAAAATCGCGTATTGCTGACCATGTCAACACCACTGGACACAACATCAAGTGGGATCATTTTGATATCTTAGCGTCGGGCAAAACTGATTTCCACTGTAAACATTGTTTATACAAGAACTGAAGCCAACTTTTAATGCAAGCGTCAGTAGTGAGAAGCTGATGATTTATTATTAGCTGTTTCTTTTTATAGATCAACTGTTAAGTTTTGTACTCAATCTCGGTCCCAGTCGCTTTTCACTACTATATAAGTATCATTTTTTTTTCAACACTGTAACGGTCACTTTTAAAAATGTATGTAGAAGTATAGGAAACGTCAAGTTTTATCAAAAATGAATAAGTTCAATATGTTTATCACCGCGGTTTGTGTTCTATTTCTTATCAGGTTTAGCCAAGGTATTTGTTGTTTAAAGCTTCGCACGCGACGCGAATCGCGTAGCGCGCGACGACGGGCACTTACTTTTGGGAGGTACTGTAGCTGGCTTGCCCTCATCTTCTTCATGCCAGACTAAAAAAGAAAATTATAGTTTACCGACAGAAAAATTTCTCGATTTCATTAATTTTCCGTATATTTCGAATTCCTGAGGTTCATATATACGATTTAATTTAATATATAGAGCGATTTACAAGTGAGTATTTCGTGATTGTTTTGGTTTTGCATGCTACGCTTTGTGATTGGCTAAAAAATCTCGCGCCACTTTATCAACAAATCAGAAGTAAAACCAAGACCAATCGTGACTTGCTTGCATGCGTTTTCCCACGCTTGACGCCATGTTTATCCCTATAACCCATGATGCAACATTTGTCTTGAAAGGGATTATTGCATCAATTGGCCATTTTGAGGTTGCGCACGAGACTGGGTCGGTTTCGTTTCGAATTGCACTATGGGGCTGTTTTGGGGACGCAATTCAAACATGGCGTCTACTCAGGATGTAAACTGAAGCTGTAATCTTGTCAAAAATGGGATGATAGTCCAGGGAAATATTGGGTGATGTCGCAGCTCTTATGAGGTCTCACGCCATTGGCTTACCACCCTTAGAGATAACAATAGGACAAACAACACAACAATGGACCCTAACCCTAAAAACAATAGCAGCTGTGTTTTACAAGGCCAATGAAAATAGAGACCCTACCGGAAATATTGGAGGAAGTTCATTTCCATTCATTCTCACTCCTCTTGGAAAATGTGCTCCACAAATCCTTGTGCTCGGTGCGTCCTTCTGCAAGGTTGCATTTCGTATCAGACGTACGTACGCCTTTTTTACTTTCGGATTACTTGGTAAAGTCAGTGAAAGTTAATATTTGCTAAATTTCTCCGGCCAGTTGTTGCTGCATCCAGGTATGCAACAGCTAAACTCTCCCATTTTTGACAAGATACATCCTGAGCAGACGCCATGTTTGAATTGCGTCCCCAAACGGCCCCATAGTGCAATTCGAAACGAAACCGACCCAGTCTCATGCGCAACCTCAAAATAGCCAATAGGCCCTTTGCATGACTTGATCACGTAACACAAGTGTTTGGCTTTTATGGCCGATTAGAATGTTAGAAAAATCGTTAGATGATTAGTATGAAAAAAGCTGCTGAAGTGTGATTTGATCAAGTCATGCAAAGGTTCTATTGTGCCCATCACTACGACAGTTATTATTTCACTCCAGTTTCAGCCAATTTCACTGCTATGAACACAAATCAAGAGGAGTAAAATTTGACTGTAATTTCGTCTATTTTCACCGCGTGAATCGATCTTTATAGGTCTTAACAGATTTCGTTTTAAATTTCAGGAAGTCAGTATTCTACCCTGCGAGCAGTGGATTCTCCTACGCCGAGCTACGCCGAACGAGAGAGAAACCACTGCGAGCATCCGTTTGCTTTTTCATCGAGCATGCGCAGCCACGTGATGCCCCACGTGATGCATTTGACGCTGTTTCGCGGGAAAATTGTAGCACGTGCCGTTGTTTCGTGGCAAAAATGTCTTCGTCACCTTGGACGCCATTTTGATTGTTACATTACATAGCAGGCTCGCTTAAACGCAGCAGTTACGTGGATGAGTGCATGCGCGAGGGGTTAACCCTTTCACGGCTGAATTTTTTTAAAAAAGGTATTTTTTACCGTTAAAGCGGGTTTTTGGGAGCAACATGGTTTTTGAAAGCCAGTACTTACTTTTGGATTTTTTGGCTGCATATGCCGTCACCTTCCTTTCGGCTTTTTCCTGTGAAGATAAAGACAAGGAAATTAATGGTGAATTTAACCCTTCAGTTTGACCAAGTTCATGAGGGTTAACGTCAAGTTGAAAACTGAACAAAAGATTTATTAAACAATAATATTATTAGATCCCAACTTTAACTGGCAACAATATTGACCAACAAAGAAAACTATTAGATTTTCATCATAATCAAAATAAGAAAAAAAAATATATAAATGAACTGTATATATTATATGTATACAGCTGTTTGATTAAACGTTGTCACTGATCGGTCTTACCCCTACGCGACCAGACCGAAAGGGAGTATGGGTGAATTAAAATGCATGATTAATTATTCTATATCGCGTTTACAACGGAGAACAAAACTCATGTTTGTCTTCGCGTGTTACGCAAAGACAACCAGAGTCGCTTCGATAAGGACGTTCCGTATTTTGATAATGTGCAGTTATTGAATGTGAATTGATTTCTCCCCATAATCCTTTTCGGTCTGGCCGCGTAGGGATGAGACCGATCAATGACAACGTTTAATCAAACAGCTGTATGTACGTGCTTGGTAGTGACAATTAAAAAAAACACTTTTTGTTGTTTTAAAGGGAACGTAAGGCAACGCAAATTGGCAACTTGCACTGACCTGTGCTACGTGGAAAAAAGGAGTTGCAAATTGACTCGCAAGTACACACAAGTTTGGTTGGCCTAGTTCCATGCAGTCATGCTTCTACTTGCGCCTTCTTGCGGACAAATTTGAGCTCGATGAAAGTGGTCGCAAGTTAATGCAAGCTATTACAAGTACATGCAAGTCCTGCTGACCAAACGGAGTTACAATTTTTCGCAAGTTGGAACTTGAAACTTAGCTTAAACAGATTTTGCTTCTAAAAATAACTAAAAGTGTCGTTTGTACATGTATTTTGACATACATCTTCATCTTCCTCCTCGTCATCAAAACCAAACAAGTCAAAGTCGTCGTCATCGTCATCATCATCAGCTGTTTCGTCCTTCTTTAGTTCCTACGAAACACACAATCAAAATAAGATATTTTCCAGGCAAATTTCAGGGATCAGAGACAGGCACCAGCGCATAGCGTATCAACAGTTTTCCTACACTCAGCAGTGGCAGAACCAGACTCTATTGTAAGGCGTTTTTCACCATTTAATTTTCTTTTCTATCAGAAAAAGAAAAATGCAATTAATAACCTAGAATCGAACCCGGAACCTCTGCATGCTAATATCCCTTCTTCACCACTGGACCACTGGGTTGATTCAGCAAACCCAACAAAAATTGAATTATAAAAGATGCT
This sequence comes from Cladopsammia gracilis, assembly GCA_022457155.1. Classification (NCBI taxonomy): domain Eukaryota; kingdom Metazoa; phylum Cnidaria; class Anthozoa; order Scleractinia; family Dendrophylliidae; genus Cladopsammia; species Cladopsammia gracilis. The sequence goes on along the minus strand of JAJGOT010000153.1, from coordinate 798,660 downwards.
TTTATTAATGATACATCTATAAAGCCCGGGTGACCCTATCCCTATATCTAACCTAATCAAGAATCTAGCTTAGGTCTAATAATGGCTTTGCCTACTTTCATCCTAATCCAGCCCTAAACTAGAGCAGAAAAGGCATGGACTTTTACAAAAGGCTTGGTTACTAATGAATGCTAATGATGGCATCGACCATTTAAAAATGGCGTCGACCATTTACGAAAGGGAAATCAGCAGGTCCTCCACTGCTATGGTGGTAATTTATCACAAAACTGGATCATTAGTTTTTGGTTTCTTATATATTAAATTCTTATATTTCAGTACTGTACATATATGACAAAAACTTACTACTCCTTTTCCAGTTCCAGACTTTGGCTTAATGCCTAACAAAATGAAACATATCTGTGAGTGGTTTAGTTCTTAGTTCAAATTAAAGTGCCCATAACCCTTAAATACATATTTTCAGAATCAACTCTTCGTACATTGAATAGTTGAATAGTGAAATATTTCTTGTTTTGAACATCGCGTTAGTGAGTTATAGAGATTTGAATTTACATAATGCTATTTAGGTGTCGACATCAATTCATGACTTTGCCATTATTTCTACGTCAATTTACAATGCGTAGTTTACAGCTTAAGAATAATCAATTTCATAAAATTAATACTAAATATAAACTGTGGATAGTCAATAAATGTTGATTCTCAAAAAATATTACTTCGAGGTGAAAACAAGAAGTTGTATATATAATAAATGAATACTGGGTTGACATTGATATTATTTGTAGTAATATCGCAATTCGCTTTTTAGCGTGATGATTTTGTGAATAAACGCGTTATTACTGCTTTATTATTATTGTCATCTAACTACCATTTTGTAAATTCAAATCTCTTTAACTCACTAATGTGACATTCAAAGCAAAAAAATGTTTCACTATTCAACTATATTAAAAAAAAATGTATGCATTTGTATAGCGCAAATTCTACATACATATATTCAAATGCGCTCCACAATCAATCAGACCCACCCCACCCATGAGCAAGTATGACACCTAGGGTGGTCACAGCCAGGGTTTGTTGCGTCCTCAGTGGCTCTTTTATGTCCCCATGGGAGACAGTTCCGCTATTTCAGCGTGGTCATCCATGCCACGTGAAGGTCTAACCATTTGCCGATGTCATAGCAAAGGCAGCACCTTCATCCTCAGTTATTTTAAGACCCTGAGTGTTGGTCCGGCCGGGGATCGAACCCGCGACCTCCCGCTCTGTAGACCGGTGCTCTGTCAAGTGAGCTAACCAGGAGGCTAGAGTTGACCTAGAGTTGATTCTGAAAATATGTATTTCACTTGACTCCCAGAGTCATTTATGGAAACATGTAATGTAGTTCTAACTTTTCAGCCTGTGGACAAAAACCTATGGTGTAACCATTTAAATTAAACCACTTCTGCCGTACTTTTGCATGGTACCATTTGTTTTTCAATATTTTACAAAATAAAATTTGGGATTTTTCTTGAATTCACTTTCTTGACCAATCAGAAGTAAAACCAAAACCAATCGTGACTTGCTCGCAGGCGTTTTCCCGCGCTTGGCCCGCCGACATGTAATTGCTTCGAGCTCTGATTGGTTCATTAGATTGTTTACTTACGACTGCTGTGATTGGTCAAAGTAATTACTTTGGTTTTGGTTTTACGACACTCAATTGAAAACTGCTCTATTGTATTTTTATTGTTTTTAATGTATGAGCCCGCAGTAATTGACTCTACGCTGTTGCGGTCACCCACCCAATTTATCCACTGATTTTAACTATTTTTGTGCTATGCTTATTTGTTCCTCTGCGAAGCTAATAAATTAAATTAATTAAATTCGAACTATCTAACCTTCATATTCCGGAATTAAACCTCTTGTTCCTATCAAAAGTAAGTTTGCTGTCGCGTAGCGTTTCGCTCGCGACGCTAATCGCGTAGCGCGCGACGCGAATCGCGTAGCGCGCGACGCGAATCGCGTAGCGCGCGACGCAATAAAACGGCCAATAGCCCACACTGAATGTTAAATGACAAGGCAGCATCCACTGCTGCATCGTTACACTAGTTTTTAAACTACTTTACAATTGTTAACAGAATTCAGCAAACACTGTCTATCGTAGCGAAGTTTGGTCGCCTTGCGCGATCGGCCTTAAGTTCGCCGGAGTTGACGAGACAACAAAGTCCTCTTCGATCGATACAGACAAGTTTACTTTATGTATAAAGACCGAAATGCTATGAACGATCTCTAGGAGATAGGAGAACGCTACCTAATCTCGTCGGGTATCGGTCTGGGCGCAGTGGATTATGGGAGGAAATGGGCTGGATGCTATGCGATTTCAGGGTTTGGGCGCCATCTTGGACTGGCTGACCACTCGCCTCGATTTCGTGTGGGGTCTTTGATGCGCAATTATTGCGCTTTGATTCGTAATTAAACTCGCCACTTTGACGCGCGTACTCAATTGGTGACGCCTTCATCTTTCGCTTTCGCTTTCGCTTTCGCTTGCGTCGGCTCGCTGCTCGTGTGTGAAACGGTTGGCTTTGGTTTCGTTTAGCGGTAATCAACAGATGAACATAAAATGCGCATAAATCTCTGTAGGGCGTTATCGTGAATGTAGACTTATTTTTTTTTTAAAATATAGCGCTAAAAGTTAGTTTCTCAGACGTTTCGAGGCTGCTGCCTCTTCATCAGTGAGTTTGAACGCAACTGTCAAAAAATGTATGCGCGTGCTCAATTTAAAACCTTAAGAAATCAAAAAAAGCTTGCTTAAGGGGCGCGCACACATACAGTTCTACTGAAATTTAAATTCGAAATTGAGCCCATTGGGCGCAGAGTTCTGTGGTTGAATATCATTTGAACTTTCCTTTGGCGTCTGGTTTTTAAACTACAGGGTCCAGAGACGATGACCGAAACCAGCATATCATCAACGTCGTGTCCGTCTGATATGAAGTGTTGTGCTACTGGAAGTTCCTTGCCAGATGCGTCTTTCTCCTTTTTTTGGTCACCGAGAGGCGATGTTCTCTGAACCTTTCTACCAATAGTCGCTCAGTTTCGCCAATGTAGACCTTATCACACACTCGGCAGGAGATGGCACACACAGGGTTTCTTGTGGTGCAAGAGAACCTGTGTTGGATGGTGATACGTCCTCCTGGGGTGTCAATGGTGGGCGCTGAGTTGGTGTGGGCACAAGTTTTGCATCGAGGGCGCTGGCAAGGAAAGGTGCCACGATCATCCTCTGTAGCAACATTGAGTGAGCTGTGTACTAGGGTGTCCTGAACATTCTTGTCTCGGCGATACGCACACAAAATACGCACTGGCTGGAATAAGCTTATAGTGTCATTCCCATTGAGCAGGATTGAGAAGTTTTTCACCATGATGTTACGAATGGGCGTGTTGTTAGGGTGGTAGGTTAGAACGAGCGGGATGGTTTCTTGTTGCTCAGACACTTCGTCTCGCGGTTGAAGCGCTGCTTCACGGGTGACCGCAGAGACTTGGTTAATGACGTTTCTGACCACACGCGTTGGGTAACCACGCTGGAGAAAATATCCTGCCATTTCCTTGCTTTTACACTCGAAATCGGTGGGGTCGCGAATAACTGGCTATATATGGAATGGAATCTTTGCATTTCACAGGGTGTGAAGAGTTGTAGTTCAAATAGCAATGGGAGTCCGTATCTTTGTAATGGATGCTCGTTGTTAGTCGGGTCGCAGTAGGTGATCGTAGGTCGGAGAAGGAGATCCAGGAAGGGGAGTTCTTCATCAGAAATCGACCAGCTGAACTTCAGATCTGGATGAAAGTTAGTAGCATAGGAAGCAAACTCCTCTATCTCTTCTTTACTACAGGCGAAGGCGAAGGCGAAAGCGAAGGCGAAGGCGAAGGCGAAGGCGACGGAAGTACCGTTCACAATCAGCGTGGGCTGAGTACTCATCACTGGCGCGTTTCGTGGGAATGAATGATAAACCCTTACTAAGTACTCAGTACTTAGTACTCAGTACTAGGTACTGAGTACTAAGCCCGCGCTGATTGTGAACGGTACTTCCGTTGCCTTCGCCTCAAGGCACACTTCTCTTCGCAACAGACGAATGAATCGACTTCTCAAAACGACAACAGCACTTCCATTGATGACTTCGAATGCCTGAAACCCAAGCAATCGACGTGGACCCCGCCAGCTGGAAGATTCGCTGCTCTCGATTACTACATCACAAAATGTCGACAAGAAGTTAGTAAAATCAATTTCAAAAAAAGACTGTCGAGACACAATCTGACAACAGAGGAAAAAGAATCCCTGAAAGCGCTAAAACAGCGCAGTGATATTGTAATAAAGAGAGCAGACAAAGGAGGGGCTGTTGTTGTCTGGGCACGTGATTTGTATATACAGGAAGCTGAACGACAACTGTCTGACGCTAACTTCTACCAACAGTTAGAGAAGGACTACACTTTGGATTTTAACGCCAAGGTTGAGTCGGAGGTGAATGCTTTTATAGAGAGAGGCGAACTACCGGTGACAGCGACTACCTTAGTGGTCGATAATCCTCGAACCTCTAACTTCTATTTACCACCAAAGATCCATAAACCTGGCACACCTGGCAGACCCTTTGTATCAGCATGTGGTTGTCCCACAGAACTGCTCGCGACATACCTAGACACGATCACCACTCCTCTTGTCGAGAATCTGCCTAGCTATGTGAAGGATACCAACGATATGCTTAGTATAAATGAGTCATTTACCTTTATTGGTACAACTAATTACGTGTTTACAATGGATGTGAAGTCCCTCTATACTGTCATCCCAAACAGAGATGGTCTACAGGCCTTAGCTCATTTTCTCGACAAGCGCGAAATCCAAAAACTGATTTACAAGATTGTCGAGTGGGAATCGAATGTTTCAAGTGCGCGGTTGATTTCCTTCTTAAGCTGTGTAAGCTGCCCAATTGATCTAATCGCCCTAATATTTTCAGGAAGAGAATTCCACAGTAAGGTACCGCTATAGCCAAAGCTACGTTTCAAATAGTCAGTACTCGGCTTGGGTAAGTTTAACTTACGAAAAGAATCACGCAAGTCATAGTCTGTGTGTCGCTCACTGAATAAATCATGCAAGTACACTGGGGCTTAAACCCGTTGAGGGATTTAAACATCATTATAGCTTTCTGCTTTCTTCTTCTTAATGATAGCTGGTCCCACTTCAAAGTTTCAAGAAGCAGGCTTTGAGTTTATGTCGTTATCATATGGCGGATAAAATTGTCATTTTGAGAGAAAACGATGAATATTATCGAGTTTCTAAACGTAGTAATTTCTCTCGAGTCAGCAATTGCATGGTTGAAGGAAAAAAAAAAAACAGATAAAGAGCAATTACACATGTACGGAACAGTTGTTTTTCGCTATATACAGTTTTTCTTTAAAATGTTTTACTCAGCTCTACTCTTTGTCAACCTCGGGCCATACATACCTACTCTGCTGTAGGTATGTGAATGGCGTGCCATTTGGTTATAGAAGATATATCAAAGGAGTACCTTTTCTCCCAAAAATATCATATAAAAGGGTAACGGTTCGGACCTCGGGGCGAATCCTCCAGGCCGAATCACCTCCTCTATTCCCTTAGCTCCCAGACAACAGTAGACACGCAAAAAGTCATGCAACATGCCCTCGTACCCCCTCTCCAACCATTTCTCCTTTCCAGGCCAAAACAGGGATAAATTGTAGTCTAAAATGTACAACCTCTCCCATGATAGAGGGGAAGGGGGGATAGTTTCCGTGTAGCACCCAACATACTCCTCTAACAAAAAAAATTCCTTTCGAACGCAATTATAATCTCCGATTACTACTAGTTTAAAATATAACAGAGTTCAGCAAACTACGTCTATTTAAGCGTTTGGTCGCCATACATGCGCTTATGCGATCGGTGGTTCACTTGGTTGCATCTTTAAACACCCAGGAAAGAAACCAAATAATTTTCAGAGTCAGGTCCATGCGATACTTTCCAATGGGGTTTTCTGATCTCCATGGTGTTCAATTCGCTCGCGTATTTACAGCTGTAGCTCTATTGTCGACTGACCATGTCAACACCACTGGACACAACATCAAGTGGGATCATTTTGATATCTTAGCGTAGGGCAAAACTGATTTCCACTGTAAACATTGTTTATACAAGAACTGAAGCCAACTTTTAATGCAAACGTCAGTAGTGAGAAGCTGATGCTTTATTATTAGCTGTTTCTTTTTATAGATCAACTGTTATGTTTTGTACTCAATCTCGGTCCCAGTCCCTTTTCACTACTATATAAGTATAGTTTTCAACACTGTAACGGTCACTTTTGAAAATGTATGTAGTAGCATACGAAACGTCAAGTTTTATCAAAAATGAATAAGTTCAATATCTTTAACACCGCGGTTTGGGTTCTATTTCTCATCAGGTTTAGCCATGGTATATGTTGTTTAAAGCTTCGCGCGCGACGCGAATCGCGTAGCGCGCGACGACGGGCACTTACTTTTGGGAGGTACTGTAGCTGGCTTGCCCTCATCTTCTTCATGCCAGACTAAAAAAGAAAATTATAGTTTACTGACAGAAAAATGTCTCGATTTCATTAATTTTCCTTGTATTTCGAATTCCTGAGGTTCATATATACGATTTAATTTAATATATAGAGCGATTTACAGGTGAGTATCGAAAGGAATTTCGTGATTGCTTTGGTTTTGCAAGCTACGCTTTGTGATTGGCTACAAAATCTCGCGCCACTTTATCAACAAATCAGAAGTAAAACCAAGACCAATCGTGACTTGCTTGCACGCGTTTTCCCGCGCTTGACACCATGTTTATCCCCATTACCCATGATGCAACATTTGTCTTGAAAGGGATTATTGCATCAATTGGCCATTTTGAGGTTGCGCACGAGACTGGGTCGGTTTCGTTTCGAATTGCACTATAGGGCTGTTTTGGGGACGCAATTCAAACATGGCGTCTACTCAGGAGGTAAACTGAAGCTGTGATCTTGTCATACATACATTTAACAAATTTACACCGGTTTTCCGTGGTGTGGACTCTTATTTACCACGATTTACGTCATCACATGGTCAAAATATTGTGGACTCACGAGGCGCAGCCGAGTGAGTCAGCAACAAATTTTGACACACCACGGAAAACCGGTGTAAATTTGTTTTTTACAACAATATTTAGAAAAAAACACAAGGAAAAATCGAAGTCTTGTTACAAAACGTGACAGCAAAGAAAGAGCAAGCGTTGTCTATAACTTTCTCGCAATCTGATTGGTGTTTTTCAAGTGCACGTGATGTTAGCGTCAGCACCGTTGTCTGGACTCTCATTTACCACTCACGTCGACCAATCAGATTGCGAGTTTAGCGGCAATTGTGGTAAAAAGTTATATTTGCGATTACTCTTGTTAGTTAGTTGTAATTATCTTTGAAAAGCCCCCTTGGGGAAAGGTAATAAAGTTTTTACCACAATTGCTGGTAATCTCGCAATCTGATTGGTCGATGCGGGTGGTAAATGAGAGTTCAGACAACGGTGCTGACGCTAACATCACGCAATGCCTATAAAAGCGCGCGCTTGAAAAAAAATAAACCAATCAGATTGCGAGGAAGTTATAGACAACGCTTGCGTTTTCTTAACAGTCACGTTTTGTAACTAAACTTCGATTTTTCCCGTATTTTTTTTAATATTGTGGTAAAAAACAGATTTCCACCGGTTTTCCGTGGTGTGGACTCTTATTTACCACGATTTACGTCATCACATGGTCAAAATTTGTTGCTGACTCACTCGGCTGCGCCTCGTGAGTGCACAACATTTTGACCATGTGATGACGTAAATCGTGGTAAATAAGAGTCCACACCACGAAAAACCGGTGGAAATTTGTTAAAATTACATTATAATCATAAATATAAGACGTATTTACCAAAGATAAATTGAATTTAAAATTAAGTTAAGATTCTAAAAATTCTTTAAGAAGCTTGCGCTTTAAAACTTTCTTAAAAACCGAGACAGATTTACTATATTTCATTTATGCATAAAATTTATCCAAATGGTTAAAATTTCGGATCTTTTGGATATCGGCTTCACTAATTTATACGTGATATGTTACCTTGCGCTGTGTTGAATATGATTTAATTGCCGCATAAAACCATTGGCTGAAGTAATTCTGTGTTAGTCGCATTTTAATCACCAATTTGCTCAAATACAAACTGATTTTAAAGTTTATTTAAATGAGTTTTAAATAAAAAGGATAGTTAGGTTATCGTTCCAAAATGTAAAATTGAATCAAATTAGGCCAAATATTACTTGTACATCATGACTAATTTAACCCTTTCACTCCCAGATATGCCGTGTAGTTCTACCTTTTGAGTCTGATGATGAAATCCTATTGTATGACCATTCAAATGATCGAAACCTCTTCGGCAATACTTTTGCATGGTACCATTCGTTTTTCAATATTTTACAAAATGAATTCGAAATTTGGGATTGTTCTTGAATTTTGATCTTTAGCACTCTTGGGAGTTGAACTTGAAGGGTTCGCAAGTTGTCACCGTAAAACGTTTGATGAAAAACATTTGACATCAGGACAATTAGATTATTGTTTTCAAAGAGAACAATATAAATTTTAAAAAAATTAACATGCAAGTCTGATCAGACTGCTGAATTTGTTCGGATTCTTTTTAATATAAATGTGGAATGTTAATAACCTTATTCTCGTAAAGCGATTGTTTCGCAAAATGACGAGCAATATTTTTGTTTCAAGCGATTCATTTGACGAGGTTTTTTGCGGACGAACAGCCAGCAGAGAACCGGCAAGAATTATAGCAGGTTTCCCGAGATGGCGGTGACATAGTTAAACGCCATGATGGAAGGAAGAAAACAAAACAAAAACACGAGTCGCGTTTGGCACGCAAATAAAAAAAGAGCTTTGGAAGACATACCCGTTGGAGAGCTCGACGTTCTACTTTCTAAATTCTACGTTTTCTTTTGTTCTCAACACAGATCCGGGAACAAGGAGAGTAATACCACTAACGAAAATGCACTGGCTAGGTAGCAAAACTGTTTTTAACTTTTCAGCGTAGCTGGTGAAGTCCATACTTGATAAAATAAAAGTTCCAGAAACCCGTTTTGTGAGCGACTCTCATTAATGTTTACTCCAAAGAGGCAACAATTCTTTCTGAAGAGTTGTCCCTGTCAGCATATTTTTCTGGGTTAACCTTTTCACTCCCAGCGTCAATTATGGAGACATGTGGTGTAGTTCTAACTTTTGAGTCTGTCGACGAAATCCTATGGTGCATGTGACCATTCAAATGAAACCTCTTTAGCAGTGCTTTTGTATGGTACCATTTGTTCTAACTTTTGAGTCTGTTGACGAAATCCTATGGTGTGACCATTCAAATGAAACCTCTTCAGCATTACTTTTGCATAGTACCATTTGTTTTTCAATATTTTACAAAATGAAATTTAGGATTTTTCTTGAATTTTGATATTTGGCACTCTTGGGAGGTAAAGGGTTAATACTCTAAAAGGTATCACAATAACCCTGAGAGTGGTTATTTTCGATTCAAACACCTTTAATGGTACCAAACCACAAATTTTAACCCCTAAAAGGTATGACCGATCACCTCCGTCACTTGTATATTGGAGTCTCGCATCGTCTCGCTTTCATTGTATATACAGACAGCGGTATGACGTCATAGTATGGTCAAAACAGAGAACGGAATAGGCCTTTATCACGCGGCGGCCATGTTGACTCCCCGGGGAATAAAATGCTTTGTTTTTGCCCGTCCAGCCTCGCAGTAAAAAAGTTGAAAACGAGGTTGGGCCGGCAAAAATCGTTTGTTTTTATACAAAATGGCGGGGCGTGATAAAGGCCCATCGCGAGGGCTAAAGGGTTAAAGGGTTAAGAACTAGTGTCTTGGATAATCCAGAGCTAATTTAAAGGGCATTTTGAAAGCCAGTACTTACTTTTGGATTTTTTGGCTGCATATGCCGCCACCTCCCTTTCGGCTTTTTCCTGTGAAGATAAAGACAAGGAAATTAATGGTGAATTTAACCCTTCAGTTTGACCAAGTTCATGAGGGTTAACGTCAAGTTCAAAACTGAACAATAGATTTATTAAACAATAATATTATTAGATCCCAACTTTAACTGACAACAATATTGACCAACAAAGAAAACTATTAGATTTTCATCATAATCAAAATAAGAAAAAAAAATATATAAATGAACTGTATATATTATATGTACATGTACGTGCTTGGTAGTGACAATTAAAAAAAAAAACACACTTTTTGTTGTTTTAAAGGGGAACGCAAGGCAACGCAAATTGGAAAATGGCAACTTGCACTGACCTGTGCTACGTGGAAAAAAGGAGTTGCAAATTGACTCGCAAGTACACACAAGTTTGGTTGGCCTAGTTCCATGCAGTCATGCTTCTACTTGCGCCTTCTTGCGGACAAATTTGAGCTCGATGAAAGTGGTCGCAAGTTAATGCAAGCTATTACAAGTACATGCAAGTCCTGCTGACCAAACGGAGTTACAATTTTTCGCAAGTTGGAACTTGAAACTTGGCTTAAACAGATTTTGCTGCTAAAAATAACTAAAAGTGTCGTTTGTACATGTATTTTGACATACATCTTCATCTTCCTCCTCCTCATCAGAACCAAACAAGTCAAAGTCGTCGTCATCATCATCATCAGCTGTTTCTTCCTTCCTTGGTTTCTACGAAACACACAATCAAAATAAGATATCTTCCAGGCAAATTTTAGAAATCAGAGACAGGCACCAGCGCATAGCGTATCACAAGTTTTCGTACACTCAGCATGGGGATGGAGTCAAAATGTTAGCCTCGCCTAGGTCCACAGCAAATTTCCCTCTCGTAAACGGTGGCTGCCATTTTAGCGACACTTAAAAAAATTTTCACCATTTAACAATTTTTTTTTTCTATCAGAAAAAGAAAAATGCTATTAATAACCTAGAATCGAACCTGGAACCTCTTGCATGCTGACATCCCTCCTTCACCACTGGACCACGGGGTTGATCCGGCAAACCCAACAAAAATTGAATTATAAAAGGTGATACATCTATAACGCCCGGGTGACCCTATCCCTATATCTAACCTAATCACTAATCTAGCTTAGTTCTAATAATCGATTTGCCTAGGCCCAATTTCATCTTATAATGATAGTCTACTTTCATCCTAATCCAGCCCTAAACTAGAGCAGAAATGGCATGGACCTTTACAAAAGGCTTGGTTACTAATGAATGCTAATGATGGCATCGACCATTTAATATGGCGTCGACCATTTACGAAAGGGAAATCAGCAGGTCCTCCACTGCTATGGTGGTAATTTATCCCAAAACTGAATCATTAGTTTTTGGTTTCTTATATATTAAATTCTTATATTTCAGTACTGTACATATATGACAAAAACTTACTACTCCATTGTGAGATCCAGACTGTGGCTTAATGCCTAAAAAATCAAACATATCTGTGAGTGGTTTAGGTGTTAGTTCAAATGATAGTCCCCCTGAACCCTTAAATACATATTTTCAGAATCAACTCGTCGTACATTGAATAGTTGAATAGTGAAATATTTTTTGTTTTGAACGTCAAGTTAGTGAGTTAGGCCCAGTTCAAACGTCGAACTTCACACGTGTCGAACCTAATGCAAATGAGCATAATCTATTGTTCTTGCTCATTTGCATTAGGTTCGGCACATGTGAAGTTCGACGTTTGAACTGGGCCTAATACAGAGATTTGAATTTACATGTCGACATCAATTCAGGACTTTGCCATTATTTCTACGTCAATTTACCGGTACAATGCGTAGTTTACAGCTTCTAATAATCAATTTCATTAAATTAATACTAAATATAAACTGTGGATAGTCAATAAATATTGATTCACAAAAAAAATATTACTTGGATGTGAAAACAAGTATTTGTATGTATAATAAATGAATACTGGGTTGACGTTGATATTCTTTGTTGTAATATCGCAATTCGCTTTTTAGCGTGATGATTTTGTGAATAAACGCTTTATAAATGCTTTATTATTATTATTGTCATCTTATTACCATTTTGTAATATATAAATTCAAATCTCTTTAAAGTGCCCATAACCTTTTTTTTTTTTATTTTCGTATCTAAATCTACACGTCACGTAATGAACATCTGCGAAAAAAAATTTTGATTTCAGCAAAACGTGAATTTTTTTATGAATATTTCAAATCTTCAAAATCCTATTTTTTTTTGTGGTATACCCGTCCCGCTGTTAAGAAGGCCGATGGGCTCACATGTTCCTTATAATGTACGTCACAGTTCCTTTGTTTGTTGTCCCTGTCAGCATATTTTTCTGGGTTAACCCTTTCACTCCCAGCGTCAATTATGGAGACATGTGGTGTACTTCTAACTTTTGAGTCTGTCGACGAAATCCTATGGTGCATGTGACCATTCAAATGAAACCTCTTTAGCAGTGCTTTTGTATGGTACCATTTGTTCTAACTTTTGAGTCTGTTGACGAAATCCTATGGTGTGACCATTCAAATGAAACCGCTTCAGCAGTACTTTTCCATGGTACCATTTGTTCTAACTTTTGAGTCTGTTGACGAAATCCTATGACGTGACCATTCAAATGAAACCTCTTCAGCATTACTTTTGCATAGTACCATTTGTTTTTCAATATTTAACAAAATGAAATTTAGGATTTTTCTTGAATTTTGATATTTGGCACTCTTGGGAGTTAAAGGATTAATACTCTAAAAGGTATCACAATAACCCTGAGAGTGGTTATTTTCGATTCAAACACCTTTAATGGTACCAAACCACAAATGTTAACCCCTAAAAGGTATGACCGATCACCTCCGTCACTTGTATATTGGAGTCTCGCATCGTCTCGCTTTCATTGTATATACAGACAGCGGTATGACGTCATAGCATGGTCAAAACAGAGAAAGGAATAGGCCTTTATCACGCGGCGGCCATGTTGACTCCCCGGAGAATAAAATGCTTTGTTTTTACCCGTCCAGCCTCGCAGTGAAAAAGTTGAAAACGAGGTTGGGCGGGCAAAAATCTTTTGTTTTTATACAAAATGGCGGGGCGTGATAAAGGCCCATCGCGAGGGCTAAAGGGTTAAAGGGTTAAGAACTAGTGTCTTGGATAATCCAGAGCTAATTTAAAGGGCATTTTGAAAGCCAGTACTTACTTTTGGATTTTTTGGCTGCATATGCCGCCACCTCCCTTTCGGCTTTTTCCTGTGAAGATAAAGACAAGGAAATTAATGGTGAATTTAACTTTTTAGTTTGACCAAGTTCATGAGGGTTAACGTCAAGTTCAAAACTGAACAAAAGATTTATTAAACAATAATATTATTAGATCCCAACTTTAACTGACAACAATATTGACCAACAAAGAAAACTATTAGATTTTCATCATAATCAAAATAAGAAAAAAAAATATATAAATGAACTGTATATATTATATGTACATGTACGTGCTTGGTAGTGACAATTAAAAAAAACACTTTTTGTTGTTTTAAAGGGGAACGCACGGCAACGCAAATTGGAAAATGGCAACTTGCACTGTCCTGTGCTACGTGGAAAAAAGGAGTTGCAAATTGACTCGCAAGTACACACAAGTTTGGTTGGCCTAGTTCCATGCAGTAATGCTTCTACTTGCGCCTTCTTGCGGACAAATTTGAGCTCGATGAAAGTGATCGCAATTTAACCCTATTCAGACTGGGCTTTTTTAGGCAATCTGTGACTGGGGGGGGGGGGGGGGGGGGCTCCTCGGACCCCCCCCCCTTTATATCTCTGGAACCAGTAAGGCTAGGACCATGAAATTTTCACACAATGTTCACCTCCATACAAGGAAACCTTACACCCAGTTTTGACTTGCCACACCCAATTATGACGTCACAATGACGTCATTTTTGTTTTTCCGACTTTTCTTTGATATTTTTCCATCCAGATACTTAAAATATCAAATATAACTGTAAAATCATCTCTTTAATATTAAAACATAATAAATACAAACAAGGACACACTTGTAAAGCGAGAACAAGCAAAAAGAAGGCGATAAAACTAATTTTGAAATTATTGTCCGCCATCTTGGATTTCCTTTTTTTTTGTTTAAATTAAAATTTAAAAAATATCTAAAAGAGAAAAGGATCAGAATGTATAATACACGTATCAAACTAATGTTTATTATCCAAACAATGAACTTAGAAGCGTTATTTAATAAATAGTACAAAATTTTTGTCTATAAGTAAAAGATCGAGAGCAAAAATTTACCTACCCCTCCCCCCCAAATATTTGATGTTAAAAATTTTTGATGTCTTTCAAGAACTTGTCCCAAGAAAAAAACTCTTCTAATAAGAAAATGCACTATAAGTCAAAGAACAAGATCTTAAAATAAAAAATTCACCATATTTTAATATTTTGAAAACCTATGTGTCAAAAACTAGTTGCCATGGCAACATGGTTAATCACACTGACATGTTATGGATACCAAAATGTCCCTAGATAAATTCTAGGAAAAGTCAGAAAATTTCAGCCTCATAGCTATTTCGGTGTAAGAGTTATCACAATTTTACTGGAGGGGGGGTTCGAAAAGCCCCCCCCCCCAGTCTGAATAGGGTTAACGCAAGCCATTACAACTACATGCAAGTCCTGCTGACCAAACGGAGTTACAATTTACTTGAAACTTGGCTTAAACAGATTTTGCTGCTAAAATTAACTAAAAGCGTCGTTTGTACATGTATTTTGGCATACATCTTCATCTTCCTCCTCCTCATCAGAACCAAACAAGTCAAAGTCGTCATCATCATCATCATCAGCTGTTTCGTCCTTCCTTGGATCCTACGAAACACACAATCAAAATAAGATATTTTCCAGGCAAATTTCAGGATCAGAGACAGGCACCAGCGGGGGGGGGGGGGGGGGGGGGGGGTGGAGTCAAAATGTTAGCCTCGCCGAGGTCCACAGCAAATTTCCCTCTCGTAAACGGTGGCTGCCATTTTGGCGACACTTAGAAAATTTTTCACCATTTAATTTTTTTTTCTATCAGAAAAAGAAAAGTGCAATTAATGACCTAGAATCGAACCCGGAACCTCTGCATGCTAATATCCCTTCTTCACCACTGGACCACTGGGTTGATTCGGCAAACCCAACAAAAATTGAATTATAAAAGGTGCTTTTATTAATGATACATCTATAAAGCCCGGGTGACCCTATCCCTATATCTAACCTAATCAAGAATCTAGCTTAAGTCTAATAATGGCTTTGCCTAGGCCCAATTTTATCTTACAATGATAGTCTACTTTCATCCTAATCCAGCCCTAAACTAGAGCAGAAAAGGCATGGACTTTTACAGAAGGCTTGGTTACTAATGAATGCTAATGATGGCATCGACCATTTAAAAATGGCGTCGACCATTTACGAAAGGGAAATCAGCAGGTCCTCCACTGCTATGGTGGTAATTTATCACAAAACTGAATCATTAGTTTTTGGTTTCTTATATATTAAATTCTTATATTTCAGTACTGTACATATATGACAAAAACTTACTCTTCCAGTTCTAGTTCCAGACTTTGGCTTAATGCCTAACAAAATGAAACATATCTGTGAGTGGTTTAGTTCTTAGTTCAAATGAAAGTGCCCATAACCCTTATATTTTCAGAATCAACTCTTCGTACATTGAATAGTTGAATAGTGAAATATTTCTTGTTTTGAACGTCGCGTTAGTGAGTTATAGAGATTTGAATTTACATAATACTATTTAGGTGTCGACATCAATTCAGGACTTTGCCATTATTTCTACATCAATTTACAATGCGTAGTTTACAGCTTAAGAATAATCAATTTCATAAAATTAATACTAAATATAAACTGTGGATAGTCAATAAATGTTGATTCTCAAAAAATATTACTTGGAGGTGAAAACAAGTAGTTGTATATATAATAAATGAATACTGGGTTGACATTGATATTCTTTGTAGTAATATCGCAATTCGCTTTTTTAGCGTGATGATTTTGTGAATAAACGCTTTATTACTGCTTTATTATTATTGTCATCTAATTACCATTTTGTAAATTCAAATCTCTTTAACTCACTAACGTGACATTCAAAGCAAAAAAATGTTTCACTATTCAACTATATTAAAAAAAAATGTATGCATTTGTATAGCGCAAATTCTACATACATATATTCAAATGCGCTTCACAATCAATCAGACCCACCCCACCCATGAGCAAGTATGACACCTAGGGTGGTCACAGCCAGGGTTTGTTGCGTCCTCAGTGTAGGTAGTAGGTAGTACTAGGTACTGAGTACTAAGCCCGCGCTGATTGTGAACGGTACTTCCGTGGCCTTCGCCTCAAGGCACACTTCTCTTCGCAACAGACGAATGAACCCACTAAAACGACAACAGCACTTCCATTGATGACTTCGAATGCCTGAAACCCAAGCAATCGACGTGGACCCCGCCAGCTGGAAGATTCCCTGCTCTCGATTACTACATCATAAAATGTCGACAAGAAGTTAGTAAAATCAATTTCAAAACAAGACTGTCGAGACACAATCTGACAACAGAGGAAAAAGAATCCCTGAAAGCGCTAAAACAGCGCAGTGATATTGTAATAAAGAGAGCAGACAAAGGAGGGGCTGTTGTTGTCTGGGCACGTGATTTGTATATACAGGAAGCTGAACGACAACTGTCTGACGCTAACTTCTACCAACAGTTAGAGAAGGACTACACTTTGGATTTTAACGCCAAGGTTGAGTCGGAGGTGAATGCTTTTATAGAGAGAGGCGAACTACCGGTGACAGCGACTACCTTAGTGGTCGATAATCCTCGAACCTCTAACTTCTATTTACCACCAAAGATCCATAAACCTGGCACACCTGGCAGACCCTTTGTATCAGCATGTGGTTGTCCCACAGCAGGCGTTCTAAGGGGAAGGGGAAGGGGGAAAATTCGGGCGCGCGAGAACGCGAAGGGCGCGCGAGGGAGGGGGGAAGGGAACTCTCCCTCTCCCTCGCGCGCCCTTCGCGTTCTCGCGCGACCGAATTTTCCCCCTTCCCCTTCCCCTTAGAACGCCTGCCACGCAGGCTATCTAAATTCGAACGTCCGAATCAGCTTTAAAACGCTATAACTCAAAGCGATTATTGTATTTTGCTAATTTGATTTGTTCTCGGGTTTCCGGACACGAAGCGCTAAAAAAACGCGTCGGCGATTTCCCATATTCAATTGCAGTGAAAAGTTACAGAATATTTTCGAAAAAGGGAGAAAAAAAATTGGAATGATCGCACGGAAATGGCTGTTGACGAAAAAGTTTTCGGAATTAAGAAATTCGCCAACACGTTTTTGTTGATTATATGTTAGCCTAGCTTCTGTCCAAATTTGAGGAAAATCGAACAAATTTCCTTTGAGTTTTAGCTCTTTAAAGTGTCCCCAACAAGCGAAAAATTAACTTTGAGAAAACAGCGCTTAAAAAAACATATCGCTTCATTAACAAACTCCGCCCACAAAAGTTATACCGTCATTTCTCCGTCAATTTTCACTATTTTTCGATAATTTTTTTTTGAATGAAAGTTCATTCTGTAAACTTTATTTTGACGCCAAAAAAAATGTTCGATAAATTTTTTATCTGAAGGTACACTGTAACCTTAATGATAGCTGGTCCCACTTCAAAGTTTCAAGAAGCAGGCTTTGAGTTTATGTCGCTATCATATGGCGAATAAAATTGTCATTTTGAGAGAAAACGATGAATATTATCGAGTTTCTAAACGTAGTAATTTCTCTCGAATTAACAATCGCATGGTTGAAGGAAAAAAAACTGATAAAGAGCAACTACACATGTACGGAATGTTTCATTTTTGAACTTTAATTTGTACTTTGATGACGCTATTTAACGACATTAAATTCGCTATTTTAGCGCGCGCCATGACAGTTATTTTTCGCTATATACAGTTTTTCTTTAAATGGTTTTACTCTACCTACTCTGTTGTAGGTATGTGAATGGCGTGCCATTTGGTTATAGAAGATATATCAAAGGAGTACCTTTTCTCCCAAAAATATCATATAAAAGGGTAACGGTTCGGACCTCGGGGCGGATCCTCCAGGCCGAATCACCTCCTCTATTCCCTTAGCTTCCAGACAACAGTAGACACGCAAAAAGTCATGCAACATGCCCTCGTACCCCCTCTCCAACCATTTCTCCTTTCCAAGCCAAAACAGGGATAAATTGAAGTCTAAAATGTACAACCTCTCCCTTGATAGGGGGAAGGGGGGATAGTTTCCGTGTAGCAGCCAACTTACTCCACTAACAAAAAAAAAAAAATTCCCTTCGAACGCAATTATCATCTCCGATTACTACTAGTTTAAAATACAACAGAGTTCAGCAAGCTACGTCTATTTAAGCGTTTGGTCGCCACACATGCGCTTATGGGATCGGCGGTTCACATGGTTGCATCTTCAAACACCCAGGAAAGAAACCAAATAATTTTCAGAGTCAGGTCCATGCGATACTTTCCAATGGGGTTTTCTGATCTCCATGGTGTTCAATTCGCTCGCGTATTTACAGCTGTAGCTCTATTGTCGACGTTACGATAGGGTATTAAAATCGCGTTTTGCTGACCATGTCAACACCACTGGACACAACATCAAGTGGGATCATTTTGATATCTTAGCGTAGGGCAAAACTGATTTCCACTGTAAACATTGTTTATACAAGAACTGAAGCCAACTTTTAATGCAAACGTCAGTAGTGAGAAGCTGATGCTTTATTATTAGCTGTTTCTTTTTATAGATCAACTGTTAAGTTTTGTACTCAATCTCGGTCCCAGTCCCTTTTCACTACTATATAAGTATAGTTTTCAACACTGTAACGGTCACTTTTAAAAATGTATGTAGTAGTATAGGAAACGTCAAGTTTTATCAAAAATGAATAAGTACAATATCTTTAACACCGCGGTTTGGGTTCTATTTCTCATCAGGTTTAGCCATGGTATATGTTGTTTAAAGCTTCGCGCGCGACGCGAATCGCGTAGCGCGCGACGACGGGCACTTACTTTTGGGAGGTACTGTAGCTGGCTTGCCCTCATCTTCTTCATGCCAGCCTAAAAAAGAAAATTATAGTTTACTGACAGAAAAATTTCTCGATTTCATTAATTTTCCTTATATTTCGAATTCCTGAGGTTCATATATACGATTTAATTTAATATATAGAGCGGTTTTCAATTGAGTATCGAAAGGAATTTTGTGATTGCTTTGGTTTTGCAAGCTACGCTTTGTGATTGGCTAAAAAAAATCTCGCGCCACTTTATCAACAAATCAGAAGTAAATCCAATACCAATCGTGACTTGCTTGCACGCGTTTTCCTGCGCTTGACGCCATGTTTATCCCGATAACCCATGATGCAACATTTGTCTTGAAAGGGATTATTGCATCAATTGGCCATTTTGGGGTTGCGCACGAGACTGGGTCGGTTTCGTTTCGAATTGCACTATGGGGCTGTTTTGGGGACGCAATTCAAACATGGCGTCTGCTCAGGATGTAAACTGAAGCTGTGATCTTGTCAAAAATGGGATGATAGTCCAGGGAAATATTGGGTGATGTCGCAGCTTTTATAAGGTCTCACGCCATTGGCTTAAATTTCTACCCTTTAATCTCAATTGACGAGAATAACCCCCCTCCCCTCCCCTCCCCTCCACTGGTACATGGTTAACAAGGCTTGGATGGATAGATAGATAGATTGATAGATACATAGATAGATAACTTTATTTATACACGGTATTTCCGTCAGCTTAATTTATCATAATCAGCTAGCTACCTAACTTCCTAACTACAAATAAGAGTACAATTCTGCTCAACTGATATTCGCCTCTGACATGTGATATTCGCCTCTGACATGTGGCATGCGTGTTATTTGTTTCGGGTTTGAAAAGTATCTTGGTCGATAATGATAGTCTACATCAGTTATTTTTTCTATTTTGTTTAGTTAAACTAAGAACTCAGCGAAAGTGTTAAAAACGTTTCGAATTAGCCCAAATTGAACGGCCTTTGATTGACATAATTATATCAAATTGCCCCATTTGCTCCGATCGATGGCATTAAAGCATCGCAAAGACCGCCGCAAACCGCACCCAAACGGTTGCATCAGATAAAAAAATAATGAAACGACCACGATAAATCGTATAATATAATTTTTCAAATAAAATATGTTTTCTTTCAACAAGTTTCACTATTGCGGCTTTAATAAGATAGTTACGTGGTACGGATCACGAGCCATAGAGCTATGAACACTTAATAAAT
The DNA here is from genome assembly GCA_022457155.1 of Cladopsammia gracilis. Lineage (NCBI taxonomy): Eukaryota > Metazoa > Cnidaria > Anthozoa > Scleractinia > Dendrophylliidae > Cladopsammia > Cladopsammia gracilis. Next base: position 778,349 of record JAJGOT010000153.1, on the reverse strand, counting down.
TATTATCTCGGTACGTGCAGATGATATGCAAGAAACACGTTTCTTACTGAATACTAAGTATGCTCGAGATTTGTGATTTGAATGGTCGATTCTGGAACTAGACGGGTTTGCCAATTTTATCACTAGTTATACCTTTGTGTGTTGTGTAATGTGGCTGTAAATTTTGAGCCTCTCTGCAGGGCTGAAATCCTAAAATGTGACCATTCAAATGAAAGCCCGGGGGGGGGGGGGTACTCCCTTATATACGCTATATAGCTATATAGGGTAGGGTTTTTGAGGTGCTTAGTCCTTAAATAGGGTATCCTTTTTGGTATTTTTGGTATTGTGATCCTTAGATATTCCTTAGATAGGGCCTCAAAATTGCAGTATCCACCCCAACGCGCAAGACGAAAAAGATTTGGTCTGTTAAAACTGTACTACACGCCTGGTTTTGGACCTTAAAAGGGTATAAAATCTCGATTTTCTACCCATAAATAGGGTCAGGGTTTGAGAACCTTGGCGGCACACACATATCCTAAATTGTCGGGAGTAACCCCCCCCCCCCCCCCTTTCCTGTGGTACTGTTTATTATGCTGTTCAAGGTGGTTATATAACTTTTGAGCCTGTGGATGAGAAACCTTAGGTGTTACTATTCAAATGAAAGCTCTTCAACCGCAGTTATGTCTTCTACTGCTGTTTGTTGTCCCAATTTGAATTTGAATCAATTTTAGCCACGATTGGCAGGGAAAGGATAAAAAAGTATGGTGTATCACCTTTACCTTCTTCTTTTACTGGCGAGGCGACTGCGCCGAGCACAAAAACAGCAACAAAAATCGGCCGCAACATTTCACTTCTGGATCATAGACTTCCAACTTGCTTTGCAGTTCTTGCTCGCCCTGCTGGCTCAAGATATCGAGTGAGACAATTTTGAAAATTTCTTGCATAAGTGGGAAGTAATTAAAATAATTAGAATGCACTAAGATCGACCCTGATTGGCTGAAGCTACTACTCAAATGACACTGCTCATCTCTACACTTAAAACGGTCGGTATAAACACCGCAATATCGTCAAGAAACCATGAATGACTAATTACACGCGATCATTGTTTAGTATCAACCGATTATACAGAGGCACTCAACGACAAATGCTTAGGAAAACGCTTGCAATTCTCTATTTTCGAATTGCCCATAATACACTTTGTTTGCCCCCTAAATTTTGCATAAACTATTGTTTTGAAATGCTCTTGGGAATATGCAGTCCTCCCAAGAGTATTTACAAACAATAGTTTATGCAAAATTTGGGGGTAAACACAGTGTATTATGGGCAATTCGAAAATAGAGAATAGACCAATTTCGATATATTAAAATTCAACTTGAAACAAAAGACATCACTACGAGGCTTAGGGGAATGATAGTAGGGATTTAGTGCTTTATTCCCCTAAGCCTCGTAGTGATGTCTTTTGTTTCAAGTTGAATTTTAATATATCGAAATTGGTCTATTGCGTTGTAATGTTAATATAATGTTTATATCATTGAACGATTCGAAAATAGAGAATTGCATTGTAATGTTTTTCTATATCATTGAAAGATTCGAAAATAGAGAATTTAATTGTAATGTTTTTCTATATCATTGAAAGATTCGAAAATAGAGAATTGCGTTGGTAATGTTTAAGCTTCTGAACATTTTAGCAACAGAAAATGTCAGGGATAGCATCTTATCCCAAAAATTTAATAACTGCTTTCATCTTTTCGAAATTCCTAGCTGACGTTATTTCGTACTCAAAACAAAAAGAAAAAGCATAACATTTCCCAATGTTACGGAAGTTTGAGGCGGGATTTTACTAGTATGGTTTTACATTTATAACGAAAAATTTGATGTTAATAAATCGAATTAATATGGTGACCATGATCCAACTGTCAAATACACCGTTGAAAAAATTGATTGCCCGTGACTTAAATTAACAAGAGGCTCCTGGCAGCCTATACTCATGCGCATGCGTAAGTAGGCTGTACCACAATGAAGGGAATGATTCTTCTAAGACTTATATATACCAAACATGAACATTGCTAATGTAAGTAGGGTTGTAGGAGACGCTGTCGTGACACTTGAGTAACGCTCTTTTACCGGAAGTGAGAGTAGCCGGAAGTCACTAAACAGGAAGTGTAGTGGAAAAGCTATGAACCGGAAGTGTACAATTTAAAATATGCGTGCATAAATTTGCATGCAAAATCGTGACACAAAAAATAAAAATAATAATAATAATGTCTAGATGTTAGCAGGCAGGTTATAATTTTAAGAAAAACGACAAAACGTTTTAGTTTGAAAAACATGTTTCGACAGCAACTTCTGTCATCTTCAGTTAATTAATAGTGTACAAAGCGGCATTTTTCCAGCTGTTTTCCGGCATTTTTCCACACGCGTGCGTGAGCACTTAGTCAATGACAGGACCTCGCACATTTTCAAACATCTACTGAATTCTGAACATTGCCGTACCTTGTGTTCACAAGATTGCTTTCATATTTTAGATCACGCTTCTACGAGTTTCCAACTTAAGATAAAAGAGGCTTTTCATATTCATAGAGAAAAACCGTCTTTGAATCAACAATTACATCATGTAAATTTGAAACTATCCTTATAATTCTCACATTGTCACGCTTTTATTTACATTGTTGTTACTAGCATAATTAACATTTGTTTCCACTTATATATTCACTGTCAACGCTTTGTACACTATTAATTAACTGAAGATGACAGAAGTTGCTGTCGAAACATGTTTTTCAAACTAAAACGTTTTGTCGTTTTTCTTAAAAAAATAATAATAATAATAAAAATAACAAGAAAAACGGAGCCGAAACCTTACCTCATGCCGCTACGCGCATGAGTAATAATTATGGCCATTGTTTATTTATTCATTTGTACACCATATCTTTTCCCAACTAACAAGTGAAAAAATATAATAACGCGCAGCTGTACAGCAGCCGCGCAGCCGTACAGCAGACTCAGCTGTACAGCAATTGTTTCGAAAAATGGCGAGCAAGATTTTTGTTTCAAGCAATTCATTTGACGAGTTTTTTGCGAACGAACAGCCAGATTGGAGAGCTCGACGCTCTACTTTCTAAATTCTACGTTTTCTTTTGTTCTCAAAACAGATTCGGAGACAAGGAGAGTAATACCACTAATGAAAATGCATTGGCTAGGCAACAAAACTGTTTTAAACTTTTCAGCATAACCGGTCAAGTACCATTTGTACCATGGTACCATTTGTTCTAACTTTTGAGTCTGTTGATGAAATCCTATGGTGTGACCATTCAAATGACACCTCTTCAGCAGTACTTTTGCATGGTACCATTTGTTCTAACTTTTGAGTCTGTTGATGAAATCCTATGGTGTGACCATTCAAATGAAACCTCTTCAGCAGTACTTTTGCATGGTACCATTTGTTCTAACTTTTGAGTCTATTGATGAAATCCTATGGTGTGACCATTCAAATGAAACCTCTTCAACTGCAGTACTTTTGCATGGTACCATTTGTCCTAACTTTTGAGTCTGTTGATCAAATCCTATGGTGTGACCATTCAAATGAAACCTCTTCAGCAGTACTTTTGCATGGTACCATTTGTTCTAACTTTTGAGTCTGTTGATGAAATCCTATGGTGTGACCATTCAAATGAAACCTCTTCAGCAGTTCTTTTGCATGGTACCATTTGTTCTAACTTTTGAGTCCGTTGACAAAATCCTATGGTGTGACCATTCAAATGAAACCTCTTCAGCAGTACTTTTGCATGGTACCATTTGTTCTAACTTTTGAGTTTGTTGATGAAATCCTATGGTGTGACCATTCAAATGAAACCTCTTCAGCAGTACTTTTGCATGGTACCATTTGTTCTAACTTTTGAGTCTGTTGGCTAAATCCTATGGTGTGACCATTCAAATGAAACCTCTTCAGCAGTACTTTTGCATGGTACCATTTGTTCTAACTTTTGAGTCTGTTGATGAAATCCTATGGTGTGACCATTCAAATGAAACCTCTTCAGCAGTTCTTTTGCATGGTACCATTTGTTCTAACTTTTGAGTCCGTTGACAAAATCCTATGGTGTGACCATTCAAATGAAACCTCTTCAGCAGTACTTTTGCATGGTGCCATTTCTTATAACTTTTGAGTCTGTGGACGAAATCCTATGGTGTGACCATTCAAATGAAACCTCTTCAGCAGTACTTTTGCATGGTACCATTTCCTTTTCAATATTTTACAAAATGAAATTTGGGAATTTTCCTGAATTTTGATGTTTGGCACTCTAGAGTTAATACTCTAAAAGGTATCAGAATAACCCTGAGAGTGGTTATTTTCGATTCAAACACCTTTAATGGTACCAAACCACAAATTTTAACCCCTAAAAGGTATGACCGATCATCCCCGTCACTTTTATAGAGCGTATGCACATGACGTCACGGCGGCCATATTGGTGTACCAAAACAATAGAACGGCGGCCATGTTGGTGTACCAAAACAATCCTGTGGGATTTGAACGCTTTTCTTATGTTAACACTTTCTTTTGTTCCAATAAATTTGCATAGCTGCTTGCCACGTGAGTGCATACGCTCTATATTGGAGTCTCGCATCGTCTCGCTTTCATTGTATATACAGACAGCGGTATGACGTCATAGCATGGTCAAAACAGAGAAAGGAATAGGCCTTTATCACGCGTCGGCCATGTTGACTCCCCGGGGAATAAATGCTCTGTTTTCCTCCGCTCAACCTCGTTTTCAAGTTTTTCATTGCGAGGCTTAACGGGCAAATCTTTTGGTTTTTTTTTTTACAAAATGGCGGCGCGTGATTAAGGCCCATCGCGAGCGAAGCGAGTTATTTCACAACTGTTTTTAACAATGTTTTCCAAATACTTACCGAACAAGCAAGTTCAATGCAGGTTTTACTGTTTGTTTTATTGCTATTTATTAATTTTATTTTTATTTTTTACAAATTTGCCAACACCAAAGCGCATCTTCACAAGCAAACGTATGAGCTACAAAGACAAAAGTAAAATTTAATTAATTACGAACAGATTTTTCAATTCACTATCGTAAACGTTTTGCCAAAATTCTATGCCAGAAGGGCCCAGGAAAATGGTGCCACTAACAGTCTCCTTTTGCACATTTATCGCGAAAAAAAAATTTAATGAAATCAATTCGTACAGCAAAATTCGGACCACTCAAGGAACTAATCAGAGTGCTCCTTTCCATCTTGGGTAAATTAATCCAATATTAACAATAATTTATTTGTTTGTTTCTCTGTATTCTACAAAAGGAGTTTTTTCCCTTCGTATTATTTCGATCCTTACTCGTTTATTTTTGTTTCGAATGACGGTTTTTCTATTTACATTTTCCCGAATTGTTCTCGGTGTTTAAAATGGCGACAGCGGGAGAAGACCCTGCCTCGTCCAAAGAGCTTTCTCTGCATAAAAAATAGCGGAGCGTAAAAACCACTGGACATAGGGGGTTAGCATTCGATACCATCCACTTAAACCACCTCAGACACTTATTGAGACTTATATAATGTAATGTCGACACTTAGAATTTTATTTTCAGTAAATGTGTAAGCGTAAAATACCCACTTACATGTAGGATTGAACCTGTGACCTCAGCTAGATTTACGCTTACAAAGTTTACATTACCAGAGTACCACTTAGCTTCTCAGATTGTTCAAGCCTAAATTGAACTATATAAACTGCTAACCCTGACCTTAACTGAAAGCTAAACAGTTAAAGGGGCTATGTCGCAAAGTGAGTCTGCGCAATGAGTTCCTGTCATGTGACGCCACCTGACGTCACACATGTCAAATTTCTATTGTTCCCTCCCGGATCGCGGCAAGTTTAATCGCGCTTGCACTCGTGTCGCACCACGCGAGGTAAACAAAACACACGATCGATTTCGCTTTTAAATTCCTCCCCAACTTCCACCACTACTGGAAGACATCGAATTTTTCGAAGGTACTACTAAAAAATCACAGAAATAATTTACCAAAACTCTAGCCAAGTAAATACTCTAACTAATTTGTAAACTTGAGATCTATACTTGCACGCAATACGACGGGATGGAACGGATTGCAGCAAATACGACAGAATGGCCGCCAACTTGATAAAACGCCACCGGACGTTTTTCAAGTTGTTAGTACCCAGTACTCACCCACCATCCTCGCGACATAGCCCCTTTAATCCGTTATATAAGTCTCAATAAGGTGTCCAAGGTGGTTTTGGTGGAATCTAATGCTAACCGGAAAAAGGGCAGCCCAGTCAAAATGTTTTTGAATAGTAGGCAAGGTGACTGGAGTAGTTGGCAGCAGAGGCCACAAGCCTGCTTAGACGCCATCTTGTTTGTAACTGCAACAGCATTCACCGCTGACCATTCACTTGGCTCATTTTCCCACATAATGCTCAAGGCGTTCCAAGGCCCCAGTAACCCTGCCACTTAGCACGCAAGGTTCGTTCGTGTAAGGCTCGATTCACAAGAAACAGTATTTATGTTTTTGTTACAATTTGAACTAGAAGAGACCTCGTGTTTGTTGTAAATGAAATTTAGTGTATAGTAGGCGGCAGATATTTCGGTGTAGGCGGCAAAGTCGCCGGCTGCCGGCACATTTTGACTGGGCTTTGTCACGCGGCAGGCACATAACAGTATTGTCGTCTGCAGGTGTTATTTCCAACGACTGGCAGCCATATTTGTCTTCTGTCAGTCTGGAACCTGTGAAGCAGGACATTTCGCAATGTGTCACGTGATTCCACGATTCTTGGAATATTTGTCTAGGGGTTTTTCAGTAACGGATCAAGGGGAGTTACCTGTTCATCCCCCCCTATTATCTTACTTTCCCGTTATCCCCCCCCCCCCCCCCGCCCCCTCCCCTCACGACGGACTCTAGGGCCGTCACTTGACTTTTTTGACGGAGACGTACATGTACCATGACATGTTAACGGCAGCACCCTCCCCTCACCCCTCCCCCCACCCCTCCCCCACTCCTTTCCACTTTCCCCTTCCCCACCGCCCACACAAGAAAGATCCTAGTGACGAGATCGAAGAAGACCCTGCAAAAAGAAGATCAAATAAGCTTAAAAAAAAAATAAAAAAAAAATTGTTCAAGATTGTTCAAGCTCTTGAGTCTTAGAACATTGCCATTATCTTGACATGGCTTGAAGTCACTGTGAAGTAAACTTGTTCTGAAAAATAAAATACATCTTTAGGCGTCCTGCATGCACGCGGCCATTCTAATGTCCACTGAGATATCCGTCATCTATGAATCTTCTGTTTCACCAAGTTTTTCTTCCAGTTTCTTAAATTCTGTTTTACTTATCTCGTCCACTTCATCTTCAACCTGAAAACAGAAAATGCTGGAATGAGACATCTACAACAACAATAACAGCAAAAACAAATTAAAATTTCTGAATTGTTTTCGGGATTTTCCGAGGTTAAAATCTTTAAAAATCGACGTTTCGGCCAGTTTCACTGGCCTTCTTCAGGTCCTTTTAAAAATGTATCAATATGGCGGAACGTTGTTTAGCTTGGTAACCGCATGTAACTTTGTGACTATTACATGACGTGTAAACGATGTCAAAATGCGCGGGAAAAGCAGTCGAAAGCCTGTGAAGTACTTTTACTTTTGCGATAATTCACTGTCTGCTACAGTCTTTTTCACAATCAAAGAAAGATTTAAGGACTGGTTTCCATGTTTCAACATGGTCAAAATTGTTAAGCACTCCCATTCGGCGATGTTTCTGTCGTAGTGACTCGATTCCTTCGAAAACCTTTCTTTGTTTTAATCCTCTCTCTCTTGCTACGATCTCTGCGTTTCCCCAGTCGACACCACCTCGGCACTCCACGGGGTGGAAAATCGGAAAATCGGAAAATCCCGAAAACAGTTCAGAAATTTTAATTTGTACAAAGATGAGAGGTGAAAGTTTCAGGAATACGAACAGCAAAAACATCAACAACAATAATAACAACAACATCTACAACAACAACAACAATATCAACAACATCAACCACCAACACAAAATCGACAGCAAACAATGACTCACAACTGGCACAGGGTAAGGAACACGTGACCAGTCACTTAAATAGACGAGACAGTTATGCAGTGCCAACATCATTCAATTTCCTTATTGCCTTCAAAATGGCGGACCATGTGTAGAAACCACTGGGATAGGCTGCCAACATACTCCAAGAATTGTGGAGTATTTTGATGAAATGGCATTTTCGGATTTCAATGCAACGCAACGCAATGCAATGCAATGCAATAAACCTTTATTTACCGTGAACCATACACTTAGCTATCCAGCTAATTTACAGGTACAGCCACAAAATAAAACATTAAAAAAAATAATAATAAATAATAGTTGAAATAGTTGTCCGCATTTCGATCCCACAATGCAATGCTGCCAAATATGACGTCACCTGGGCGGAACGCTGTTCCATTTGGACCAAGAAAACTGTTTATAACCATGCAGTGTGAGCAAAGCAGAGTTTGACTGTAATTTCTTACCTCTTCAACTGAGACCACCTCGGGAATGTAAAACTGCATCATGTTTTCAATTCCACTTTTCAGAGTTATGACTGAACTTGGGCAGCTAGAACAGGCTCCCTGCAAGAAATGGGTCATTTGGTTTATTAGCAAGTCAATAAAGCAAGCAATCTAACCTACAACAATAGAGCAGTTTTCAATTGAGTGTCTAAAGTAATTAGACAATTGCTTTGGTTTTGCATTGCTACGCTTTGTGATTGGCTAAAAAAATCTAGCGCCACTTTCTCGACCAATCAGAAGTAAAACCAAAACCAATCGTGACTTGCTCGCATGCGTTTTCCCACGCTTGGCACCGTTCGAGCTCTGATTGGTTCATTGGATTGTTTACGACTTCTGTGATTGGTCAGAGTAATTACAGCTGTACTTTGGTTTTGGTTTTACGACACTCAATTGAAAACTGCTCCATATTCAATAATTTTATAATACAATAATTTATTTAATGTTGTTTGCACAGGGAGTGGTTGCCCAATTCTCCAAAGCCAGGGGCTCACGATAAAAGTGATCAACAGCTAATAATAATAAATCATTAATAATAATTATAACAAGTTTACAGGTATATATATATATTTACATATTTAGTATCAATCTACTAGTGTTCTATCACGTATGCTGTTATCTTATTGGCTATGCTACTTACTATCTATCCTGTTTTAGTATAACTCTACTAGCATTCTATCATGAATGCTCAGTCCTCTTATTGGCTACGCTACTCACTATCTATTCTGTTGTAAAAAGTGAGTAGAGTAAAGGCCTGTTTATACTGGCAATTTTTTGTGCTATTTTTGTTGCACTTCTCGATGCAATTTTTGCATCTTCAAATCGCATATGTAAACGGGCGGCGATTTCAGTGCGATTTGGTTGCGAGGTTTCGAACATGTTCGAAACCTGATGCAGCTTGGTGGCGATTTTTGGAAAATCACAGCAAATCAAAGCAAATGTGGCACACGAATCGCACAGGAAATCGCCGCTAGTTTACACTTGCGACAAAATTGCATTAGAGAGCGAGAAAACTGCATGTGTAAACGAGCCTTAAGTAGCCTAATGGTGACCGCTTCTTCGCGTATTCAAAGTGTCTGCGAAAAGTAGTTAAGTTTTGAACATCTAGTAGATTTAAACTAAAACAATTAGATTATTCGCACTTGATTTTTATCGCATGGTGAATAGTTCATTCAGGCTTTGCCCACATCACCTATCACGCGATCTAGAAATCTTGAGCTTATAATCTAATAATAATATTGTTAAAGAATAATCTTACTAATAAAATGTAGGTACAATACTAAAAAACTTTCACTAATACACATGTACATGCAGGTACATGTACAATGAATACTATGTAATGTGGTTGTGGCAATTTACTATAAATTATTTTGACCACAACTAAATGATATGCATTTGTTGCATTTGGCAGTCAGCTACAACCTTGGACAAAACAGCTTGGGACACTTAAGAAAATACTACATTACATGATGACAAATTTTTTTGAAGAAAGAAACTATCGTTCCATTTCCTGGTCCCCGTCCCCCCCCCCCCCCCCCCACCCAATACAAAGTTGAGACATTGAGGCTTGGTTATAATTATATGCATAAAACTCAACATGTATATATTGGGGTGGGGAGGGGGATGTAACAACAAAGACAATTTTGTGGGGAAAGGGGTTAAGTGTTCCAAAACTTCTGACCAAGATTGTAGATCAGACTGTTTAATTAAGTTCCAAAATTGTGATAATGTGCAATGCAAACAATGGCAGATACAAATTGATAAAAAAATAAAGGAAATAAATAAAGAAAAAAAAAACAGAAAAAGCTTGAGCTTTATACAGACCTGTAATTTTAACTTTACAACACCATCATGGAAGCCCTGTAGAAAAAAAGTAGTAATAAAATTATAACCATATACATGTAGCTCATTTCTCTTATGTTACATGTATAACCACAGCTCAAAGCAAATACATGTACATAGTCACCTGACCAAACGTGGGAAAATGTTTTGAAGCATTGGTTTGTTGAGAAAGTGGCACAATATTTTTTAACCAATTACAAAGTATAGCAATGCAAGACCAAAGCAATTGCAAAATGTCTTTTAACACTCAATTAGAAACCACACTGAACTTAATAAATAAACCAACAATGAAAAATCAAAGGCTCCTTAGAGCCAACCCGTGAATTTGAAATGCGTACAAACACAAAAAATAAAAAATACAGTACATCACTTTCATAATGTTCAGTCCGAAGAAGAAAGAAAAAAAAAACGAGAAAAAAAAAAACAACAACAACAAAAAAAAAAAATGAACGGCCCGAGCGAGATTCGAACCAGGGCCTTTCGGCTGTGAGTCCTCGCTATACACCACTCGACCACCGTGACCACTGACTTCAAATGGGATAAATTTTATTAGTTAAAAGAAAATAACCAGCAAAACGCATGTCTCAGTTGAAAATTCCTTTTAGATCGATTTTAACGTTGCATTAAAGACTCCAAATGCGAAACATCTTTAAGCTTATTCTTGTTTATATTCGTTTACACCAATTTAGTTATTGTTATCACTGGATTCACGCTGTTCTTGTTACAAAACGCTTTGGTAACAAAGCATTACGTCACTAAGTTTACAGCTGATGGAAGGAGTGAGCGAGTGACTCATTTGCATATCAGTCGCCGTTACCGATAACCCGTTCATTACGCATGTGCGTATATTCACGGGTTAAAAATTGATTGCAATCCATAAATGCATGTACATTGTACTTGTAATGTAATTGAAATTAGCTTCTTTCTCTCAGATACATGTGGATGTACAGTGTACAGCATCAATAATATTTACAGTGCTTTAATTTGTGCAACTTTAAAAGAGGCTAAACAAAATGTATGCAAAGTTAAAATCTAGCCAAAACTGGTCTGTGGTATAAGGCAACACTGGTCAGCAGTTTCACCATCAAGATCTGTGGGGGGTTCCAGGGATGGCACCCTTGCTCCCCCCACCACCACCACCACAGTATCCTTTGGTAAGTTTAGCTTCCACAACACTACAGTGTTGTGTTATGTTGTGTTATGTCGGTTGCGTTGACTGGCGCCTAGTAGCTGGAGAAAATTCCCAGCCTCTGGCACTTGTAGACACCCCTGCTATCAGAAAATTATTATTCAATTTTAAAACTAGAAGGGCTAATTGAATATGGAAGAAATTCATAACAGATTCAACAAAGCTTTCTGAACAATGATATCTACATTGTACATGTATACCACAAACCTTAAAAATAATATCTCCACCATCTTCTTGGACTGTAGGTCTGTACAAATGCAATGACAATTATCACAGTAACTGCAAGTTACCTTCAGATTTAGCAGCCTATTGCTACTTTTGGGAAGACGCTACAGTTTTCAAGGGGCTGCTACTACCAGGTAGCAAAAAAGTATAACATGTATGGGCCGATTCATATTTTAACTAAGGTAATTATTTGTGATATTTGAGCAAGTTAGTCATTCCTTTGCAGCCTTTACATACATGTATTAGTAAACAAGTATGAATTATATACATTTAAAAGAAGCTGTATTAAAGGGTCCTTTCACAAGTGCTGTTAAATTGTATTGTCAGTGGTCCTTTGGAGCAAATTATTGCTCCCTGAGATCTTTCTGCAGTTGTCCCATTTTGTTTCTTACCAAGATTCAATTTACCGTTGGGGTTGTTACTACATGTACAATGTACAGTGTATCAGGGGGTACTTTATGGGGGTCGCTACTTTCGAAAATACTAACAACTGTCATATTGCATTGCTACTTTTGGGGGGGGGGGGGGGGGGGTTGCTGCTTTCGGAACTTTACGAAAGCAGGACTACATGTATGTGATTAACATTCTTACATGTATAGAATGTAGGTCGGTATCAAATATGACAAAGACACAAATTACATGTACATTATTCTTAGATAATTACTGCACCTTATTCTAGTTTCCAACAACTCTTTGATCATGGCAACAGTCTCATCATCTTCAGGGTCGATTGCTGAAAAGTCAATACAATTATAGCAAAAACAGTATTATTACTATATGACAAGTAGAAGTGAGGTGGTGTTGAGGTTACCGTTAGCGCGTCGGACTTTCAACCTGAAGGCCAGTGGTTCGAGGCTGGTCTCTGTCATCGTGCTGTTTCCTTAGACAAGAAACTTTGCTTAACATTGTCCCTCTCCACCCAGGGGTATAGATGGGTAGCAGTGACAAAATGCTGGGGATAACCCTACAATGGACTACTGTGTAGCATCCCATCCAGGGGGAGTGGTAATACTTTCAGTCACTTCATGTGGCAGAAACTGGGTTAAGCTCCTGCAGTTGCACTGTATGAGCCATTAGGCTTGTGAAGACTTTAGTTAGTAATACACATGTATAGCACAGCATTCTAGAGTACAAATACACATCAAATGACTGTCAACTTACATTTGAGTGGTATTGTACCAGGCTTCAGAATTGAACAGTTCATTTGTCAAGAGAAATTACCAGGCCCTTGTTGTTATTGACAGTGCTGGGGTTTGGATGGGGGGGGGGGGGGGGGGGGGGTGGGGTGGGGGGTCTCGAGCACAACATGGTAGGGTCACTGTTCAGACTGTTCAAATACACACCACACCGTACAATGTACCGATAAAATAATAATCATAGTCATTCATGTAGTTTCCTACATGTACAGTACCTGTGTCGCTTGCAGGTTGGTCTTCTGTAAGAATAGGGACATTGCTGGCAAAGAAATCCATTATGGAGGCAAATATGTCTGGTTTTAAAACTGACCAGTCACCATCATCATCAGCCTACAATGCATAAAAGATAAAGTTGACATGTTATTAGTCCCATGAACCACAATTCACAGAAATTATTCTTTTCACTCCCAAATACTGAAAATAATGAAAAACAATACAAGGTGCTCCAGTGAAAAGTATTGCTAAAGAGCTCTCAAAGGAAATGTCACATGGTAGGATTTTCTCCACAAACTTCGCTCGTCATAGCAATACTCAATTAATGTATGCTGTAACATAAAAAATGAAGCAACAGTACGTGTACCCAACCCTCTCAAAATGTCTTACAGTAGTTACGGTAACATAAACAGTGATAATCTGTGCGCATGTGCCGAACCATGAAACAATCCCCTTTACAGAGTTAATAAAAATGAAGCTGTTTTCCCCTTACCTTTGTGACTGTGATGAAATCAGGTCCAAACATCACTCCCTGTACACCATTAATTCTGAACAGACTCCTACCAAAATACAGTCAAATCCTGTTAATACAGACACCAAAGCGACCATGGAAACTCTCCGTATCAATGGAGTGCCCATTTTAAGCGGGTTCCTAACAATGACATACAGTCTGTAATATAAGCGTTCTATTGTTCTTATGGAAAACTGCAGTAAATTATCACATCTAACTCCACCAAGACACTAAATAATTACGACTAGGCAAAAGTATATGTTAAAGGGACACTGTCACCTATTTTTAGTATCACTTTGAAAAGCCAAAAAACATATTTGTTTCAATGCATAATTTTTTATGCAAACCTTAAAATAATGGTCCAGTTATGTTAACAAAATTAATAATCTACCAGTGCACAGAAACTAGTATTCGTTATCTTTGGCTGCGGATGGCCAGGATGGAAATGGATTGCAACTTGAAAAAACTGGCCAATTTTTTCAAGTTCCTCCCAAGAGTCGTGGAAAAATCCCAGAAAAACCTATTATGGTTTGTTCTTCCTTGAAGAAATCACTTAATATTATCTTCTTGGTGTTCTAAAAGTAATTTTATGTTTGAGCAAAGGCACTTTATCATATATTTAGTGTATTTTGACCAAAACACAGCAAAATCTGCGTGACAATGCCCCTTTAATTAGCTACATTGCATTAGTTTAGCTAAATTAATTAATAATTATGTTTTGTAATGCATTTTAACTCGTAGAATTAACCAAATGGTCCAATTGACAAAGTTAAATTTGTATGAGATTGTTTTAGTCTGGACGGGAAAAACCAAGTCCAAAATAATGGGATGTCCATATTATGCAGGTGTCCGCAAAGAGGGGTTCGACTACATGTATATTAACATACATGTAGTTCACATTAATTTTGTAAACAAAATTTGAGTGAAGGGTCAAAATGCAAACCAAACACTGGCAACAACAACAACAACAACAGTACTTTTAAGATACTGTATGTAATGAGCTTTCAACAATTTCCCAGTGCCTTTCTCAAGTAACTGATGATGGATTTCTGTCACATGACATGCTGTGGATTGTGTCATGTGACACACAAAGCTTTATAATTAAAGGAAAAAGATTATTAACAGAAATACAATACCTGTCACCTGCAAAAAAATTAGTTGTGATGGTTGCTGAAAAATTGAAAATGAGATAAGCAATAAATTTGTGACAAGGTATGTTACTGTACCTTGCTAAAGGAGAACAAAATGCAGATTGTGGATTTTCAAAATTCACTGTTCCAGACTCCAACACCTGCTCTCCTGGAACAAACTTTAAACTGTTTGGGTTGGGGGTTTCTTGGACTTGTATGAACATTGTCCTTACACTGGCTACAACAACAACAATAATCAGTCAAGAAAAAGAAACAATGTTATGGGATAAACCATTAGAAATGAAAACAAAAGCAAGGCCTGGAGTGGGTTATGGTTTCCCTGAAAAATGCGCTGGACAGCTAATTTGGCATTCACAAAAAAGTGTGCATTCACAGGATTAGGAAGCATTCTCCTATTGTCAAACGCAATAATTCTTAGCTGAAGATTGATCCACTGTTTTTGTTTTTGTTGCAGGTTGAAATGAAATTCAGGTTAAAATGATTTCAATCTAGCTTGATTTTGAATTACCTTTGTTTCTGATTTATGATAATGAATCAAAGACAAAAGAAATTCAAAATCAAACTAGATTGAAATCATTTTAACCTGAATTTCATTTCAACCTACAATATTTCCAAAACTTTCTTTAATTTAAAGTTTTCCAGGCAAAAATATGAAGACGCCAGACATTGCAGGGGGTTCGTAAAAAATATGTTTATCTCCCCATATTTTACTCCCTTTTAATGGGATCAATCGCCATAAAATTAGAGACTATTGTACGATGAGGAAACAACTATTTCCATCTTCTATTACAAAATTGAAGCCTCCAAATCTCTTGAGTTGGACTAACAAACAAGTCTTGAAACAAAAACAGACGAGAGATTTCTAACCTACAATTCCTGCTAATCCAACTTCGATTCCGCCATGACTGATGCAACATTATATTTTTTTTTTCTTGGAAAGAGTTAATTCAATCTCACATAAGCTTAATTGTAAAACTATTTTTAAATGAAAATCATAACGCATAAGACATAAAGCTCGTCCAGTGTTAAACCTGCCGTTTCACATGCAAGTACAAACCTACCTCGAAGAGGAACAAACACATTTTGTGAAGGCAACAAACGCGAGTTTCGCCACCACACAAGCCCACTCAAGTTCCCATTTCTGCTCCTTGATGCAGAACTGCATGAATAGTACTTTTGGCACTGTTTACTATTCTGAATAACTCTTCTAGTAAACAAAAAGCTTCGTGAATTTCTCCAAACACATTTTGAATGACGCAAGGATGCCGCCATTTTTGTTTTCCCTCCAAACCGAAACCGTGCTTACTTAGACCAGCGGTCATTTCTACCGCGCATTGTATGCGCCAGGCGCCAACTGGCGCCAACTGTTTCGGCCTTCTGGGCCTCATCAGCCAGTACTCATTGAGGTAAAACCAAACGTTTTGAAAGTTTACTAAAAAAGTTCTAAGCGTTTAAAAACTGTGAACTGTAGAATTATCGGCGCCCAGTTGCCAACATAATTTTGATCAGGCGCAAAGAGTTTTGGTCAGTTTTCAACGGAAAAAAGCTCATCATTTTGAAAAAAAATAAAAGATAGTAACGTCGACTATTTTGTTTTTATTTATCCCTGCCCGTATTTCCATTTAATATTAAACAGTTTCTAAGGGGAACAGGTTAATTTGGAAGATAGCACCCACAAGCTTCAAAATATAGAGAATTTGAGACAGCAGGAGTTAACTGTATTCCTGCTGAACCAACTCTCATCCAATAAAAATAAACAGAATACCACTACATGTAATTGGTACTGGACCCAGGTCCACAACCGCACTATAGATCAACTTTCAGACCAATTTTCCTTCCGACAATAATTAATGGAGAGAAGTGTGTGTGTGTGTGTGTGTGTGTGTGTGTGTGTGCGTGTGTGTGTGTGTGTGTGTGTGTGTGTGTGTGGGGGGGGGGGGGGATGACTGAGGGTCTTTTTGTGCCC
Organism: Cladopsammia gracilis; assembly: GCA_022457155.1. Taxonomy (NCBI): domain Eukaryota; kingdom Metazoa; phylum Cnidaria; class Anthozoa; order Scleractinia; family Dendrophylliidae; genus Cladopsammia; species Cladopsammia gracilis. The sequence goes on along the minus strand of JAJGOT010000153.1, from coordinate 761,515 downwards.
AGTCCCATAGCAGGTACAGTGGCCGACAGCTTAAAACCCAGTGCCAGTTCCCATATATTTTATTTTAGGAAGACAGGAGACTGAGTACAAGTTAAATGGGAGTTAACGGGAACGAGAATGTCTTTAATTTCGATGTCATTGTGGCCATGCAACTACCCTGAGTGCCAGAGGGTTTTTCTTTTTTTAGTGAAAACCGGCGAGTTTGAGCGGCGAAGCCGCGACAACGATGCACGGCGCGTGATATTTAGAGAACGGACTCTGGATCCAGTTAAACCAGAAATTCCATCTCTCCTTCCCCCGTCACTAACATTTTGTGTTGCACCCTCCCCGAGCTTCGCGAGGTTCTGCGAGAAACGTATTTCTAGTTTAGAGATAAAGTGTAGGATTGCATGGCGGGAAGTGGATTGCAGTTAATCAGAGTTGATGAAACCAAAATTTCCATTCTTGTGGTATTTTCACTCTTTAGCCGTTATTTTGCCTTTTTAGTTACTGCGCTTTTCAATAATACTGAAGTTCAAAGCCCAACCAAGTTTTACGTTTTACGCTGCTGTCAATCATAATTATGGCGACAAACATTGGACCCCTGAAAACAGAAACTGACAAAATGGATCAAAATCCACCAATCGCAACCCACAAACATGACCACGTGACAGTTTTACGTAAAGCGTTGTTCTTTCATGAGGTACACCTTATTCCAAAATGGCGGGCAATTCATTATTCTTTTGTATGCATTTCAATAGTCCTTTTTACAGTTGTCTTCTTAGTGTCCTGGCCTTTGAGTGGAAGCGAGGCTGAAGGTGACCTTGCTATGATACAGACCTTGGAGCTTTCCAGATGTAAATTTAGCTAGTTAGCATGAGAAAAGCATTATTAACATATGAAAGGCAGAAAGGTTTGTATCAAAGCAAGGTCACCTTCAGCCTCGCTTCCACTCAAAGGTACGGTCACCAAGTACACAATTGTAAAATGGACTATTAGCCCTCTCTGCCTCATTTTCGCGTGAAAATTCTGTTGTATTTTGCACATGTTGACGAGGCAACAAGGGCTAATTAACATACATATAAAAGAATAATACATTGGCCGCCATTTTGGAATAAGGTGTATATTGCGCATGGTGTTGAAAAGCGCAGTAACATTTCTTTGCTCGCATCACTTTTGGCGATTTTTTTCTTCCTATAGAGCAGTTTTCAATTGAGTTTCGTAAAACCAAATTTAAAACCAAAGTAATTACTCTGACCAATCACAGCACTCGTAAACAATCCAATGAACCAATCAGAACTCGAAGCAATTACATGTGGGCGGCGCCAAGCGCGGGGAAACGCGTACGAGCAAGTCTTTAATCTTTAATCTTTAATCACAGTTCGTAACTATACATAACTGATACAAATGAACTAATACTAACATATAATCGAACAAAAATACAAAAATAGTTAACAGGACGGTAGTAGGGGGAAACCAAATTCCCATACTAATACATACCCTCCAAAAAAGAAAAAAAAAAGTCACGATTGGTTTTGGTTTTACTTCTGATTGGTCGAGAAAGTGGCGCGAGATTTTTAGTCAATCATAAAGCGTAGCAATGAAAAGCCAAAGCAATCACGAAATTACTTTCGACACGCAATTGAAAACCGCTCTAAGATAATAATAACAACAACAACAACAATAATAATAATAATAATAATAATAATAATAATAATAATAATAATAATAACAATGTACAATGGGATTGGGATTTGTGTAAGAAGAATGGGTTAGAACATACGGAAAAGCTTAAGTGGTATGAACATGTCCCAGAAGGAGTAGTAGAAAATGAAGAAGTTAAAGTTTGGTGGGATATCAATGTCCAGTGTGACAACGTGATAGAGGCAAGAAGACCAGACATAATTGTAATTGACAAGAAAGAGCGAAAGGGGTTAATCATCGATATTGCTGTACCAGCTGATGTAAGGGTAGAGGAAAAAGAAAGGAAAAAAGTAGAAAAGTACCAGGATTTGAAGAGAGAGATTGGAAGATTGTGGAAACTTAAAAAAGTGGAGGTTGTACCTGTAGTAATAGGGGCCCTTGGAAGTGTCACCAAAGAATTTGATAGGTGGATTGAAAAGCTAGGGATAACATTTAATGTTGGAGTGGTGCAAAAGACTGCCTTGTTGGGAACTGCAAGGATACTGAGAAAAGTGTTGGAATGTGAAGAAGAGATAATTCCGTTAGCCCTTGGTCATTTGTTATGACCCGCCTAATAGAAGAAATTACGGCAATGACAACAGCCAGAACATAATGTTAAACAAGATAATAAATATAAAGCAAACTCCTGACCATTGGCGGGGGGGGGGGGGGGGGGGGGGGTGGGGGCGGGCGCGGGGTGGTCGCAACTACCTGAAAAGCCGGGTGAAGAAAATCACGCAGTGTAAACGAAAAATGGATTGAACACATGCAACATACGACGTTATATTTCGTTCCCATATCGCTAAACTTTGTCACAATTTGTGTCAGACAGTACTCAACAGACAGCTAACGAAAACGAAGAACAAGAAAAACGGTTATACATTCATGACTACCGTCACGATTATAGAACACTGCTTGTACTGCTCTTACTAGTATTTACTGTAGTTAGTATAAGTGGTGAAGTTTCTGTAGTTACTAAGTGCATTTGGTGTAGTTGCTGTATTTGGTGTAGTTGCCGTAGTTGCTTGCAGTTACTGTGTTGGTGTTGTTGGTGCAGTTAGTGTAGTTACTGAAGTTAGTGTAGTTGCTGTAGTTGCTGTAATTGGTGTAGTTGCTGCAATTACTGTAGTTGGTGTAGTTTCTGCAGTTGTTGTAGTTGGTGTTGTTGCTGTAGCTGGTGTAGTTGTTGTAGTTGCTATTTCATTCCATTTCATTAAAGTTGATTACAATTAACACTCTACTATTTGAGTTTCGCGCGCGAGTGCTATGCGAGCGATGATCATGAAGCTGCGAATTTAATAGGAGCGAGAAAACAATATTTACGCCATTTCCGTAAATGAATGGACATTTTGTTTCGCGATTTAGCGATGATAGTTTTTATTTGACGAACCTTACTGAGTCTTGCTAGGAAAACTCTAAGACCAGGGTTTGTTTTGGTGCGTCTACAATCATAAATATACTGTTTACCAACTAACAAAATATGATTCATGAATACATTGTCCTCACATTCCTGTATACCAAATAATATATCCTTATCTGAAAGGTTGTTTACGACTACACCCAGATCGCGGTTTTTTGGAAAAATACAAAAAGATGTTCGGGGGATTCATTTGCCACATCACACAAAGAACATAAAGGTGACGAAACTATACCAATTTTATATAAAAAGGAATTGATGGCCAGAAATATGTTTAACAGTTTATATTGAAACTCACGCGACTTTGTATCGAGAGCCATTTGGAAGGGTAAGCTATAAATTTCTTTCCAGTTCAAACAGACAAATTGTTCGATATATTTCTTTTGATACTTTTCCAATCGGCATTACTCGTAAAACAATTTTTCCAGACAGACAACTGTGTCTGCTCACTCCTCTTCAACGCATAACGCCATCCATATGGGAGAGCATCAACTACGTACTGAAATAAGCTGAAATGCATGCAATAGAAATATATTTATCTCTTTCATACGCTTCGTTATGATTTCATTGTTTTTGGAAATAACATCCCTAATCCTTATAATTCGTTTGTCTACGAGTCCTTTCTTATAAACGGATTTACCACTAATAAAGATACATCTATTAGTCCATAAAACAATTTTTGAAATATCCACCGCATTGACATTGCCTGGACTAGTTTTATTGGCCACCGAACATTTCGAGAAATCGTGTAAACATTCTTCATAAAAGGATGGAAGCTTAATGGGCAGCATTTTTACATCGAAGTTGCAACAGAGGATAAATTTACCACCAAAATGAACCGGTTTGAGGTAGTGGAGAAGAATAGTTTTCCAATTACTATGATCATCACTCACAAGCGTTTTGCAGCAAAGTATTCTCTGAGTTTTAATAATGGAATCCAGATGCGGAGTTTTTAGTCCGCCATTTGCAATATCACCAATGAGTGCATAACGTTTCACTTTGTCTTTGCCTTTCCATATAAAGTCAAAAATAATTTTGTTTACCTCGTTTACAAATTCCTTATCTATACATATCAGACTAGCATGGTACAAGAAAATAGGAATAATGAATGTTTTAACAATTTGAATTTTACCAATAATGGTGAGATCGCTCCATCTCCAAATTTTTCACTTATCTTAGACGACGACCATAGGTGAAATATACGCCCCAAATCCTTATGAATTTCTTAATTTTTATGTCCTTGAACGGAGTGTGGTAAAGATTTGGCGGCACAGTAGTAGAATTCCCTAGTAATAATATTTCTGATTTATCATGATTTATTGCGAGGCCTGAACATTCACCGAAATGCAACACAAATTCGAGAAACTTTATGACGGATTTATAGCAGCGGGTCACATTTCGGGGCTTTTTTCACCCACAGGCTCAAATGCTATAATGAGTGAGGTTTTACCCCGAAATGATTGTGAAAGGGTCACTTTTACGTCGATAATAATAATAGCCCTTTAATAAGAGCCCTACATATTGACCACCTAATCTCTGGAGCATGTTCCAAACGTGCGGTAACAATGTGCTGAAACTATTTCATTATTCCGCTTCCCGGTGTATATAGTTCAGTGTTTTCGTTTCTGGCAAATAATAACTGGTGCGTTATGCCGATTTCCACTTCCCAGATGACACCGGAGATCATTCCACTTTCCATCGTACCTTATATGGCCACAATTCTCTTGACCTCCACTGTTGTTCGGTTCTCCGTTGTTCCAGTTATGATACTGTCCCTCAAGTGGAGTCCCATCAATCCAATAGAACTTCGAGTCTGCAGCATTTCGCTGGAGCCCAATCCACCCACCCAATCCAGTAACTGTACTTTGCTTCTTCATCAGGTCAAAAATGAATTTGTAGACATCGGCCATTTTGATTACTGCGAGGTCTCCTACCAACCTTTGACAGGTTTTTCGAGCATCGCTCCATTTCAGGGTTGGCGTATCAATGATATAGTAACACCAATCTCCATGATTAACCCATTCTTGTGGACAAACTAAAACAATAACAAACGTCTGTTCATATTAATAACAACTTGACTTGGTGTAGTTCATCCATTAACCCTATTTAATTAGACCCTCACCCCAACCTCACTTCGCAGCTTCAAAAGGTATAACAAGGTAACTTAAAGGGTATGTTGTACTTCCAAAACTACTTCCTTTGATATCTAAAAATGGGACGATAACGTCAAATGTCGTGGCAGTTACGTCATTGTTTTGCTCAACTGCCATATAGGATTCCTCGACCGCTCCAAAATCTAATCAGACTATCCAAATTGGCTCCAAAATAAGCAAAACCAAGTGTACCAAGGCGATCTAAATAATTAAATCATGACTTTCAAAATTATTCAATCAACATTAAATCATTAATTTTGATAAATTGAATCATCATTTAACAAAGGTCTTACCTGCTTGATATTGTAACGTTGTGGCAGTACTTATTGATCCCAGCTTATTGGTTGCTTTACACTGGTAGCTACCGACGTCTTGAAGACTGAATCTGGAAATTGTAAGGGTCCCATTGACAACCGTGGATCGTCCTTGAGGTAACGAGGAGAACGCTTTAGACCAATGAACTATTGGCGCTGGAAAACCGAAGGCGCGACAAACAACAGTTGCCGTTGTACCCTTCGTCACTGTAATTGTATTGTACGGGATCTTGGTGAACTGTGGAGGAACTTAGACAACAAAGAGAAGAAAAACAGCATCAACAAACATTCACAATTAACTTTTTAAAAGTAGCGTGATCGTGCTTGAGTTGCATTTTATTTTATTTTATTTTTTGTCTGTCTTGAAAAACAAATCACCATCTTATCGTTGAATTTGCAATTAATGTCATTGAACACAACTACATTTATACAAATAGGCACTCCAGGCTATACATATCTGTCAGTAAACGAGTACGAAACGCAACAGCGTCACCTAGAATATCTAGCGTAGGGGGCAGATCCATGTTTTTCAAAGCGGGGTGCTTGTGATTCTAGTACTATTTTTGTGTGCAGTTAGAAAGGTGGCTAACCACCAAAGAACTCCAGCTTCCCATTAATTCGCGGTCCCTGTGGAGATTAAGGATCCATATGTGAAAATAATGATACGACGAATTATCAGACGAGGAAGTAATATACACACGAAGAAGAGTGTTTCATCAGAACTTCCAAACATAGAGAAGTGGCTTGAAAATAAAATCTAGGTGTACCCGAATGTTTTGTTTTTTTTTTGTTTAACCCACTTCGAGATGTTTGGATACCTGATTAAACATCCTGTAAATAAGGTGATTGATGTATCTTCTCAAACCATGAATAATTCTTGGATCGAGAAATTAAAGCGTTAGTTCATCAAATGTTGTGGTAATATTACCGGCATATGCAAACCTCCTTTACGGTAGTGATTTCCTTTCCTTTCTCTTCATGAATTATTAATGTTTTGAAAAACGTTTATTGCGCAAGACTGAGCAAGCAACCGACAGTAACTGGCTTTAATAAAATTATGTTGTTAATCCTTTGTAAATTTGTGTAAGTGGGGTTTTACATTCAGGGAACATTTCACCTTCTACAAACAGCTCCACAACTCTCTGAACGTTCCCCAGCAAACTTGTTGCTTTGCAGACGTACTTCCCAGAGTCACCGTAAGTGGCATTCCTTATCTCCAGCTTATTATGTTGAATGTACGTGTTCACTGATCTTGTACCATTTATTTTACTCCAAAAAACTTTAGGCTTTGGGTTACCATTAGCGGAACAGTAAAACATGGCGGTCTGATTTTCAATAACAGTCTGTAAAGGAGGAGATACGCTTATCTCTGGAGAAGATATGGACTCCCCTGGATCACCTTTAGGTCCCGGATGTCCAGGATTACCTGGACTGCCTTAAAAATAAAGAAATATCACCAAAACACTAACATAAGTAAATCGAGCTAACAAAGATATGTAGAACAATAGAATGCAGTCAACTCCCTCCTAAGCAACCACCTTTGGTGCAGGAAAAAGTGGTCGTGTAAGGGAGGTGGTCGCTTAAGAGAAAAAAAAATCAATTTGAAACAGTATTTGACTGAGAAACAATAACGGTTATTTACAAAGTGGTCGCTTACGGCAAGTGGTCGCTTAAGAGAGTGGTCGTTAAGAGATAGTTGACTGTAATTTAAACAAACCAATTATAATATTAATAATACATGATTTCACTCATCTAGAGTTATATTTAGTGTAAAAAAAGGTGATCCAATTTGGACTATATGTTAGAAAGGCGACTAAAATGTAAAATCCTTCAAATGTAAATGCATAATGATAAAAACAACTACTTTTGCAGTTGAGTCTACTACTCGGGTGTTTTGTAGTGTTCCGATATTGGTATATATTATTGGTATATTATCATTAATATTATTATAATATTGGTGTATTGTACGGTTCCGGTATTGGTAATATCTGTTCTTTTATTCCCTTCATAAATGTTACTATTGTCAATTTGAAACTTCGTTTCCTTCTTAAATTATAACTAACTCTTCAATGTTTGTTTTAACATTCATTTTTTTTTTTCAATATGAAATATATTCTATCCTTTAGCCGTTTTTCACATTATTTGCATTATGATCATCGTATTGACCTTTTTCACCCTTGACTCCAGGATCTCCAACATCTCCCATCATTCCTTGTTTACCAGGTTCACCTGGTGGTCCCATGATTCCTTGCGTTCCCTTTTTACCCTCAGTTCCTTTGGACCCTTGTTTACCGCGTGGTCCTTGGACTCCTTTCGGTCCGGGGGGACCAGGTACACATACTTTGCCTGGAGCAAGGCAAAATGAATCCATAACAATGGAGGTCACGTATCTCCTGATTGACTCTCCAGCTTTATCCCAGTCTTTTGAGTCGCTTTGGTTTGCTTTTAAGCTGCGACGGACAATGTGCCTTCTCCCTTTAAAACCTGTGAGGATCCAAAACACAGCTAGGTCTATTTTGCATTTGGCTCAATTAAGGTATACAGTGCCGAACTCTGAGTCTCTTTAAATCCCTACAAGATTGACATCTGTCTATAATCGACATATCTCTCAAAGATGGACCTATCTCTTAGAAGGACATTTCTCTAAGATGGACATCTCTCTGAAATGGGCATCTCTCTAAGACGACCTTTTCTCTAAGATGGATATTTATCTAAGATGGACACATGAAGTTGGTCTCTAGAACACTTTATTCACCCATTGTACTGCTGTTACTGAATTATCTTTCGCAGTTTTACACTGGTGCCAAACAAACAAATGATAACAATGAAATAAATTGAACGATAAAATTTATTAAACGAAGCGGCAAATCATTTTCCTTTCGACAGTTTCGTACCTTTTTTGGTTTTGCCAGTTTTCAAAACATGTTTTCAAAACACTGTTTTTCAAAACATTTCCTTTTATACTTCCAGCGCGCTAGTACATAAAGCTCATTTCTCAAAAGATGGACCTTCGGTTCGGCCAGTTTTTAATACTTATCACATACATTTTCCTGAAGTCGTGGTCTAGATGTTAACATCGATAATCGATGATCAAGCTAAGGCCATCCATTGTAACATAAAGCTTACCACTCCAGCTTTCAACATGCATTGCCTTTTATGTCCTGAAAATAACTCATCCTGGTTGTTCCTTTAAATCGTAAGATGCCATCATGCCTGTTATATAATAATTTTACAACTGCAAATCGAAGATCAGAAATCAATCGATCAACTTATATCAATCCGTATCGTAATTGTTCGTTGTATTTGTCAATCGATAACCAATCGATAGTCACAAATAAAATTTCTCACAGCGTATATCGCTGGACATAGATTTACGCAAATATATACTGGACGTATTTAATAATTGATATTAGCAGCTATGAGTGCAATGAAACAGATACACTCGCAGATAGCGTGTAGTAGACCTTTTCGCGATGTTTCGAAGAGTCTTTAGACTACGTTTACACTAGGGGAGATTTTCCCGGATTCGTGACGAATCCGGAACATTTTGGTACCGGATTTGTTTTTCCGTTTACACGCAGATGGGTGAATCCGAAATAAAAACGTCCCGGTTCGGTCGCGTGTCCGGAGATTTTGAATCCGAAATCTAAAGTGAATACTTTAGTATCCGATTACTGTAAATCAGCAATGTTTTGTAGTGTAAACAGTTGTTCCAATGAATCCGGATACCTTTTCGCCTGAAATGAATATGTTTAATAAATGTTATTAAAAAATGTTATTAAAGCGCTTTTTTTGTTATTAAAAAATGTTATTAAAGCGCTTTTTTTGTTATTAAAAAAATGTTATTAAAGCGCTTTTGAAACTGAAAGGTCAGACGTTTCGGGACTTCTGTCCGTTCCTGCATGCATGATTGTCCTCGGATTTATCGATGTGTTACCCTGGGTGCCAGAGGTTTTTATTTTCTAGTGAAAACGGCGAGTTTGAGCGGCGAAGCGGTTAATTTCACTCGTGATATTCAGAGAACGGACCTCTGGATCCAGGGTGTCGATGTGTGTTAACGGTTGGGAATCCGAATACCCTTTAGTATAAACACCTGCGAACCCGAATATCCTAAATTTAATAAATCCGTAAACATTTATGAATCCGGAAAAATCTCCTCTAGTGTTAACGTGGTCTTAGCCAAAACCCCGAAAGAAATGATAAAAATCGATGGAAATCGACCTGTAATCAAACGAATGAAAATCGATCATGTTGCATTTGAAAAAGTCGCAAAATTTTTGCTAATAATCGATTGGTCATCGATTTCTAATACCAACCGATTAACTGTCATCGATTGTGATCGATTGTTATCAAGTATCGTCGATGATCGATTTCACCGATTGGTCAGGGCTGGGTAATATAAATGTGATCGGTGATCAGGGTTATATACCAAAATGTTAATTGTAAGGGTGCAGACTTTGAGTTTCGGAAAGTTAGGCCTGATTTTCATTAGCAACCCATGCACAAAAAAAACTGCGCATTAGATACAAGCATAAGCACTGGTCAGGCACAAGCGCTAACTTAAGCGTAAAGTGCATGGCAAAATAACTTTTAGTCTAGTAAAATCGAACATCGACAAAAGAATAGGCACAAGAGTTAAATGTACCACAAGGCAAGCGTGCGTCATCGACTCAGGCATCTTCTTTTGGAATTTTGTTTCTGCTTCCGTTTAAAATTCTTCAAACGCGTGCACGTATATACATTTATACCATAGATTAAAAGTCATGTGATTATTTAAGATTATGTCAATGCCTCACCAAAGGAAATACAATAACAAATTAAAAAAAAAAAAACATTTCAAACAAAACATACATCGACAGCTATCGATCCGAAAACGTCTCTGTTATATATTTACAAATCTCTATTTTGCTTTCTTTTCCCAAGCTTAATCGATATTATTATTACAGGTTTTTTTTTTAATTTTTATACTCTTTACATTCTTTTGCTGTGAGGCTCGCTAGGTCGCAGCAAATCTTTTATAAAACTTTCACGGAATTTCCCGTGGAAAGTGACACACAGATTACGAAAATACCCTTTATTGGGCTTAAAGCCTGTGGTGTCCACTTGCAACCTAAGCATCATTGAACACAAGCGGAAGTTGGCAGCGCTTATGTCCAGTGATCAGATAAGAATAAGGATTGATCTTATCGAAATTCTGTCTTGCTCTTATATTTTACAAAACATGTACAAAATTTCCTTCTTTGGAATTCGGTTTTATACCGCGCCTTCTATACTACAAATATGACACACTAATACTCTGATCATTTGTCTCGTACTATTGGTCTCTTGACACCATTGTTGCGAAAACCATCCAGTGACCATCATGATGAGTATTAAATACACCATTTATTTCAACCATTTAACTAAAATGGGTGTTTCTTGGTGTTGCGGAAGCCATTGTTGGTTAGCTTTTGTGTTGTGGTGTGGGTATTGTTCAGTGTCTTTTGAATCTTTTAATTTGTTTTACGTCGTTTGGTGATCACACCATCCGCAACACCAAGAAACTACCACTAAAATACCCTTAATTTTTTCTACGTTTGATCACCTACCACTAGCGGCATCCAAGTCCTTGTTAACTGCTTCCTTCAGAGCGTCCTTAATTTGTTGAATTTCCTTGGCAAACTTTGACTGTGTCATTCTCGTCTCGTGGACCACGGTTTCAATTCGCACAAACAACGCAATCATTAATAGCATCGTGACAACAAATAGAATGGCTGAGCTCTTGTGCATTTTCTCGCTGATTCCTCGTGTAGGAATTAGTTTCGGGTCTTTAACGGAATTATCCATCGTGTATGCAAACTGTAAGCTGCAGAGTACTGAGTTTAAATCGTACGAGAAGTTTTGATGTTACTTCAAGTCCAGACTTGTTCACCGTTAGTTAACGCCCAAAATGACGTAAGAACCAAACCAACGAGCGGTGTACGCAGGGACCTGGAAAGCGGTTCCGTGACAATCTGTAACGTAATAAATTGTGAAATAAACAGCACAAATTCGAGGGGGGGGGGGGGGGGGGGGGTAGGGGGGCGTTGCGCGAAGGCATTAATTGTGGTAAAGTTCGTGTCTGACATGTAGTTATAAAACATTGCTTCATTCAGTAGTTCTTGCAAGAACATTAAACTGCCCTAAACAACTTGTTCCCCTGTGGTGGGGGCAGGCCGTGGTGCAGTCACGTCTCCTTATTATATTTCCGTCTACACGCAAACTATATTCGTGAACATTTCAAATGAAAAAATAAAAACCCCCGCCCCCCACCTTTAAGTGATGGGAAAATGACGAATTTTGGTTTTCACACAAATCCATCATCGGGTAGGTTTTCGAATAAGCGCAAGCCTTAGCGCGAGCATAACAGCGCTTATTTCAGCGTGAAAACGAACTTGGGACTGAAGCATAAGCACGAGGGTCAAAGTTCTTCCTTCTTCCTGTCTTTCCGCTTAAACTAACATCCGCCTTATGCTGGTAAAAACGGAAAACATTATAAGCAGGGAGTGTTTGTATGTTCGGCCAATAAAAACTCTCTCGTCGCGTTCTTGGCACAGCGTGTAGGCAAGCATTATCGCTCGCTCCTATTTTGCTGCGCAGGAATTATTTTTTGGTAATTACCCAACGCCTCCACCCCATACTCAAAAATGGTCGATCCCTTACAATTGTTTTATGAAATTGTTATTTTATTTCATAAGCATTAGTTTTAACTCAGTGTAATTTATCATCGCAACTGCACTTGAAGTTAATCCTGCAAAGTTTATATTGATATTGTACTCAGTTAAGTTGTCCAAAAGGATAATAAAATTTGTTCTGTTAACATTTATTCTGAATTATAACACTAATTAATAATTCATAATGAAAACAGAAAATAAATGAATGTTTCATGAGTGTTTGTAAATCCGATACAGATTTCGTCTCAATTTACATTAACGTTTTCTTTGATCGATTTACTGGCCTTAAATGATTTGTAACGAACATTTTAAAATAGATGCATTCGTGTCGTATCCCCGGGGTGTACTCTGCAACTTTTTGGGTGTGGGTGTGCCGCTGGGACTCGGAGACCCTTAACCTATACTAGACCATTTTAGCTGCATTTTGCAACCCTATTCTAGACTAAACACCGAAAAACCCTACTACAACAACTACTACTACTACAATCTTTATTTCATTATGGTGTCACATTCACCATAAGTGGTCTTCCAGGGAGCCGTAAAAAATTAAGAAGACTTTTACAAAAATGACATAAATATTTAAAACTATAATAATTGGTGATCCTAAAATACAGCAATGGAAGCAGTACAATGAACTTAATTAACAACATTACTTAATATTATATTACACGAGCCCCTAAAATGTGCATAGTAAAAAGTTATATATCCTAGTTATAAGTTATATATCCTAGACCTATTTCAGATTCCCTATTAGTTAACAGGGGTCAGTAAAAATATCGTACTTCCCAACATACCAATTATTAAATACCATTCGCCTTTAAACCTTGTCTAGACTAAATTCTTTACGTAACTGATCAGTTTTGCGGAAAATGATACCAGTCTAGACCATGAAAAAATCTCTGATAACTTTACCCCCGGCGAAGCCAATCGATAAAAATCGGTACCGATTTAGATAAATCGGTAAAAATCGGTAAATTTGATTTGATTGATATCGATTGTATCGATCAAACGGTAAAAATCGATGACACACTCATTTGTTTTATCGATTTTTTTATATTTTCACCGATTGTTATCGATTTTTAACGAGTGAATTTTTGGCCTTTAAAATCGATTATAATCGCCTTATTTATTAAAATCAAGAGACAACAAGTGAATACAATTTTCTTTTATTCAACACAGCAAACGTTTACTGCCCAGGTTCACTTTGACTGGCTTTCTCTACGCCGGTTGACTGCGACGTCGATGTCCCTGTCACTTTCTGAACTTCTCATGGCTGCTTTCTTGTTGATTTACCGAGCACTACTAGAACTGTTTTCAGCTATTTGTTTCCAACTTACCTGTGTTCGACTCGGAGATACAACGCAATTCAGTGGTGGATCCAGGGGGAGGGTCGGGGGGGGGGGGGTTCGGACCCCCCCCCCCCTATCAGACCTGTGTCTCCCATGTGGTTCATAAAAATAATAGAATAAAATTGTTTTATACGTAGTTGTTACACTTCCACCAATTGACTGATTGTCAAGTGTTTGACTTAACAAACGCTTTACACTCTCAGGAATGCCGGAAATGGCGTTTTAGAGCGAGGGTAAAATCGGAAAAATTTTCCGGGGAACATGCACCCGGACTCCCCCTTTCAGAAATTCCTGGATCCGCCCCTGCAATTCGCTTCAGCTGAGCACCAGTATCCATCTAAAGCTAATCTAAACAGTGAATTGTTAGTTTTATTATTGTTCTTGTTAATCTATTCGGTGCCAAATTGTAGCCATCATGGTGATACATCTATGTCACCAAGGCCAAGGAAAATAAAAGGAGCTGACCGAATCTCACCACAATTTCCGACTAAATGCAAGTAATTTTTATATTCATAAAAAATTCATATATACCTTTTACTAGGAGACCTAGAAAAATATTTCTCATCATAATTACTTGTGAATAATAGTAGGTGCTGTTTTGTTACTTCTATGTTGCTGACAATGTTCAAAAATTTTCTGCATTTATCGTTTGCCTTGTTTTGTTTATCGTTTCATATTTCTTGTGAACGTGAAAATCAACTCCATCACGTACGTTACAAATGGTGAAGTAAACATGTTTAATTGAATAAATACATTTTGTTCATTGTATACCAGCTATTTTTATACCAAAAACAAACAAAGAACGTTTTCCGTTAGAAATCGATAATATCAAACAAAATCGATAATATCGATTTGACACACCGAATTGTTTTATCGATTTCTTCCGATTTACGTTACCAATCGATAAAAATCACTTTATTTTTATCTATTTTTACCGGTACCGATTTTTATCGATTGGCTATACGCCAGGTTTTACCCTATCCTGGACTAAACTGCCTGAAAACCATACCTTTCACAGCGGCACATACCTATATGGCTCATATATGGGAGTAGACCCACCCACCCACCCCCCCCCCCCCCCCCCCCCACCCCCTCCTTCAGGGGTCATATCAAAGTAGTCCGTGACAACATTCGCGTCCGTGTTGTATGTATCATATCTACAATCATTTGCCTTTGGCTCGTGATTGCAAATACACAGACAAAGAGAGACCCATCGTATTATTTCCTCACCACTGCCTATATCTCTTTTTTCTAAAGATATCATTTAATGGCCATTGTTCAAGACTGAGCTTGCTCTTGTTGTAAAGAAGTAGTACTATTCGGAACTTCCCCTCTTCTATTTGAAATACGTCATTCCCCTGCTGCCACGTGTTAGAAACGTCTGTGAGACGAACAGTGAAGTTTATTGTCGAAAGCAGCACAACGTGATGTGAAGCGAATTTCTGCTCTCTTTTGTCGCCTACGCCAATTCCAGCTTTGGGTGGTAAACATAAATCTAGGGGGGGGGGAACTCCCTATATCTCCGTATATAACTATAACTATATAACTCCCTACATAACTATATAATTATTTTACTATATGCGGCTCAAATGGGTATGGTTTTCGCGCTCCTTAAGTCTAAAAATGGTTATCAACTTAGGGTTCATGTTTGCAGGATAGGAAAAAACATCGGGTATGATGTAAGGGGAGTCCTCGTGCTTATTCATGATTCTCTTCGCTGCTGCCAGCCATAAATGGGTTCATCGCATTTCCAGTTGCAATCACATCAAATGGATTACTGCCTTTTAGGTTATTGTTTGTGTCATTTATGTCATAAGAAGAAATTTACAGTTTAATTTGAGACTTCAGAGTTGGAGGGGGTGTATCTGCCCCCCCCCCCCCCCCCCCCCCACCTACTAATGGTTCGCTCCTGATCAGGGCTTATCATATCAGCTTGTAACTGAGAAACTAGAGGTGTGTTCTCGGAGAATGTTATAATTGTGTCTGTGGATTAGTTTTCACGAAATCCGATCGCCTGAATTTGTGTATAAAATCTGAAGCTGTCGCGACTGAACTTCATTTCAGAGAGCACAGGAGTAAAGACTTTTGCCAGACATTTCCTCAGCGATAAAGTCGTACACTATGGATGGCGCAAAAGAGTCCAAAAGCGCTCAAACGGGCAAAGGTACACTGGGGCACAAACTTCTCCTCAGCTTCTGCATTTTGTTTGTTGTGACGATTTGTTTAACCATTGCGTTATTCGTGCGGATGGAAATGAAGTTTCAACAAATTGACACAGCTCTCCTGAATGACGGAAAATCTCTAGTCCATGCAGAGGATGACAACATGCACAAAACAAATGGTAGGTCTATTAAATGATACTTGTACCAAAAAAAATGTTTCTTTAAGCACTCACTACAAACACTTTTCGATACTTTCAGTCAATATGAAAAAAAACAGCTTTTAGTAAAGGCAAAGTATCCGCTTAAGTATACTTTGTTATTTCTCTAAATAAGATCAGCTATTACTCTATAGTGCGTGAAGTGATGCTAGTAACGCGACCATATAAAAACAGTCTTACCTGTTTTTTTCAATTAAGGTATGCGTTTGATGATATTTCAATTTAACCATTGTCCTCTAAAATTTCAAAACTGTATCATTTCATTTAAAACCATTTTCATTTCCTTGGTTTAATGGGGACGTGTGGCCAGTGACTTCTATAACAATGCCAGGACCAGGTTTATTTTTAATCTTGAACGGGAGATCGATTTCATCACTTTTTGTCTAAAAAAATGGCGTATCTTTTATATAATACATGGCCTAATGTCTTAAACAGATAAGCATATACGCCCGGACATATACCTCAATTTTTCAATGAAAAGGTATTCAGTGCTTGCTGCGTACTAAGTAAATTAGGGTAAACACGTTTATTGAAACCTGAAAATAGATCCGGGGGGGGGGGGGGGGGAATCGCATACAAAAATGACGAGGGTTCTAGACGTTCCTTTTAGGAGTAAAAAAAAATGTAGATTGGTACCGCGCGCTTAAAGTTGCAAAAATCTAAAATGAGCACCGTTAGAATTATGGCGGTACCTTTTAGAGTATTTAGCCGAAACATATATAACAGAATATCAAATGTGTTGTTTTAAATTAAACTTGGTACCAATTGGTAAAAATCCAGTTGAGCCACACCCATCAATCGAGGGTTAAGAGGGGTTTTCGAACTTTTCCGACGAGTACCCCTGTCATTTTTATATGGGAGTCCCCCCCCCCCCCCCCCCCGGGAAATGGATTTGTAATTGCCATTGTATTAACAATTTAGACAGGTTATCACTATACTATTCTTGTCTTAAATAGGGTATGATTTTAATTGTGTTAAATGTCTAACAGGGGTCTTAAAAATCAGAGAGTTGTGTCTTAAATAGGGTCAGGGTTTGAGCGACCCGAGCGTCTGTTGTGATGTATATTCTTTAAAAAATATTTCGCAATCACTGGCGATTTGGGATCATGTCTCAGCCTGTTATTTTGAACTTGGTCGCATGCTTTAAATTTATTCTGATGTGTTGAGAATCTCCCGATCACTATCAATTCAAATGATGCAGCAAATAGTGGCAAAGACTGTTGTCGTATCGCGCGTACAATCTAAAAACGTAAACACGATCCAACATTGACGCGATTTCCGGTTATCTGCTCTGTACCAGTCTTCTACACATGTTAGGTCGTATCAGGTTACCATGTCTCGTCAGTTTTTTTTTAGAAATAATTTTCCATTCCATGCATTAATAAAAATATTTGATTAAAATGTGCACGCATTGTATAAACAGAAACACACAGTAAACACCGTTTCTTTCCTTATTTCCGGTCATTTATTCCCAACTCCCGGTAACTCGAACCTTTTCCTATTTCCCTTGATGGTTCGAGTTATCGGGAGTCGACTGTATATAAAAGAGCGAGGGTTTGGACCTCGAGACGGAGCATCCTTTGTTGAGTACTCCCCCTCCCCCTGGGTTAAAGTCATTCAAACCGTAGCAGCATCTCCAGTTACTCAGACACAAAGAGCAAACCCCTGTCTCGCATAAATTTTATGAATGGCCTACCCGTTGAGCTGCAACAAACAAACTATGCGCGAGCGTTCCGGCCAGCCCGGGGAGGGGGGGGGGGGGGGGAGATACAATGCATATTTTTGGGTGGGGGTGTTCCGCTGGTACTCTGAAACCCTTACCCTATACCAGACCATGTTAAGCTGATGTTGCAACCCTATACAAGACTAAACACCGAAAATCCCTACCCTATAGGAGACTTGCTATTTTTATAACTATATTACTATTAGTATTTTTAAGGCGGAGGTACACATGAACGCCATTTTTCCGCCACATAACATGGCTTTATTAGAAATATCTCGTTCACGTTTTAAGCAATCGAAAACCTCTATGCTCATCTCATAAATCTGTGTTATGGGGTGTTTTGTGATTTTTGGGTATGTTTGGAGGAAATCGTTTTTATCACAGGATTAAAGAGAAATAAGAAGTATTGAAGATTTATTGAAGTTTTAAAATTAGAATTTGTATTAATAATCAATAGACGGACACCAAGTTAGTTGACTAGCAACCTGGGGTGCTCTTCCAAAAATCATTTTCTTTCTTCCCGGGTTTCTTATATCCCTTCTTTAAACCTCTTAAAATTTCATTCAAATTCACGTGTACCCCTGCCTCATTTGTCAACAATGTTTCCGCGATGATCAAGATCATTCCGTTTCGTTTAGGGAAGGCTTTTTCTCTTCCAAGTTTTAATTCCTATTCTAGACTTAATTCTTCAAATCACTGATCAGTTTCCCGGCCAAAAATACCCTATCCAGATCAAAACTCTCCGATTTCTATACCCTATTCCAAACTAAGCTGCTTGAAAACTATACCTTTCACAGCGGCACATACCCATATAGCTTATATATGAGAGTACCTCCCCCGGGTCCGCCAGGCTGCAAGCAATTCTTCTCATCCGGTTACCTTACAGCGAGAGTAGTGTAACCTCCGTAGAAGGGGGGGGGGGGGGGATTCTCTAATATATAAGCTATCTGGATAGCTGCCGCTGTAAAGAGTATGGTTTACAAACAGCTTAGACTGGGAAAGGGTGTAGAAATTCGAGAAGCTTGGTCAAGAATAAGGATAGGGATAGGGATAGGGAATTTTGGCGTCTACGTCTAGAATAGGGTCTCAACGGCACAACACCATGCAAGAATAGTCAGAATCAGTCTTATGTGTAATACCTCATAAAGCGTAACCAAAAAAAGCGAAACCAGAGCAATCGCGTAGTTGCTTTCGGCACTGTACTAACATTAGCAGTTTAGCTAATAAAAAGATCAGCGCATACATACATCAGTGATGGAAATTATACCATTGGTTAAATTTGCTTCAATAATTCGTTCAATTTTGTTTCTTTGTGAGTATGTCCTTAACCCTTTCACTCCCAAGAGTGTCAAAGATCAAAATTCAAGACAAATTCCAAATTTCCTTGTGTAAAATATTGAAAAACAAATGGTACCATGCAAAAGTACTACCGAAGAGGTTTCATTTGAATGGTCACACCATCGGAATTAGTCCAAAGACTCAAAAGTTAGAACAAATGGTACCATACAAAGTACTGCTGAAGAGGTTTCATTTGAATGGTCACACCATAGGATTTCGTCCACAGACTCAAAAGTTAGAACAAATCGGGTACCATGCAAAAGTACTGCTGAAGAGGTTTCATTTGAATGGTTGCACCATAAGATTTCGTCAACAGATTTAAAAGTTAGAACAAATGGTACCATGCAAAAGTACTGCTGAAGATCGAGATTTCATTTGAATGGTCACACCATAGGATTTCATCCACAGACTCAAAAGGTAGAACAAATGGTACCATGCAAAAGTACCGCTGATGAGGTTTCATTTGAATGGTCACACCATAGGATTTCGTCCACAGACTCAAAAGTTAGAACAAATCGGGTACCATGCAAAAGTACTGCTGAAGAGGTTTCATTTGAATGGTCACACCATAGGATTTCATCAACAGACTCAAAAGTTAGAACTACACTGCATGTTTTCATAATTGACTCTGAGAGTGAAAGGGTTAAAAAGGAATTACCTTTTTTGGTCAAAACCATGCTACAATACCTTTACTCAGTATTTACAAAACAATACTAAAACACCAAGAGAGCGAAATCAAGCAATCCATGAAAGAGAAACAAATTGTTGTCCGACTAGCGGCTGTTGTAGCCAATTTTGGAGACCGAAATGTGGGAACTTTAAAAAGATACTAGGCTACATTTTTCCTTAACCGCGGTCAAACGAGAGAAATTTGCAAAAGTTAAGCAAAATACTTAAACGTTACGGTTGTCATTTTCACTGTTTAAAGTTTAATATATTGCCATACACTGTCAATTTTCCAAACGTTTTGAAAGTTTACTAAAAACGTGAACTGCAGAATTGTCGGCGCCATTTGCCAACATAATTTTGATCAGGCGCAAAGAGTTTTGGTCAGTTTTCAACGGAATAAACTGAGCTCATAATTTTGAGAAAAATAATTAATATTAAAGTAACGTCAACTAATTTTTTTATACATCCTTGCCCATATTGCCATTTAATATTAAATAAAATCCCACTAAATAAAACGAAAACCGCCCCCGACGTTTGACCGCGGTGGACATTATTTTTTCCAGTTGCATTTCATTCAGACTCAGTCCCTTTCTGAGTTGAGAGTCATCGACAGATTTGGTTCATTTTGTGGTAATTTATCACACCACTGGACCGTTATTTTTCGGTTTCTGTTCATGCATACTAAAACATATATTCTTTTTAATTAAAGTTTCCCGTAACCCGCGGGACGCCTCGAAAGAATTCCTGTGTCACATCACAATTCAGTTCTGCTCGTGTATTTAAATGGAAAAAGTCTACAGTTTCCACCCATGTGGGAGGCTAGACAGCTTTAGCGTGATTGCGCATGTGCGTGCTTTGTCCTGCTTGTTTCAGTTGGCGAGCAAGCTGGGTACAGCTTTCTTGTTTGTATGTATAAACAGATTGTGACTGTGGATAGCCATTCAAAGTAAATGCTTACATAGACCAAAACAACCTGCGTGAAAGCCTCCAGTCGTCTTGTTATGTTAACATTTCATTGGTACCGTATTTTCTCGATTAAACGCCGGGTCCCGAATAAACGCCGGGTATGATAGAGGAAGTTGTAAGTATAAGCCCCTCAAACGTTTATTTGTGGTATAATAAAGTTAAGATTTAAGGGCAAGGTACACGGCTGCCAAGAAAAACGAATAATAACCCTTTCTTAAAAAATGGCGGGCGAGAAAAAACTGCTGATTCAAAGAAACGCCGGGTCCACTAGGCCAAGTTTGAAATAAACGCCGGGGGCGTTTAATTGAGAAAATACGGTAATAGAGGTTTGCACGGCAGCCATGTTGCATGGCAGGAACAATAGATTTATTTTCCCTATGGGAAAGAATGTTCTTTCTAATGCAAAACATTTTCATTGTTCCTGCTATTGCTGCCGTGCAAAACCTCTATTATACCCATTTTTCTGTTAAGCCGGATGTACTCTTCATGTAGTAATCTTTTAAGGAGAAATTTGGTTCAGTGTATATTTTTTTCGTTAAATATTCTTTCTTGTTGTTGTTTTTCTACGTAACCAGACGGGGACTCTCAGCACAAAAGTAAAATTGTTCGCCGTAGCACGGCAACAAATGATCCAGTTCCTCTCACTTTAAAAAAAGTTCGCCAAGAAATCCAAAAGCAGGTGACGTCGACCATGAAAGCTATGTGCCAAGCTCCAGGGAACGTTTGCCTGCCAGGCGCTCCAGGAAGCCCAGGTCTTCCGGGACGAACGGGGGAAAAAGGGGAGGAAGGTATGGTTGGACCAGCGGGAGAATCAGGACCAGTGGGACCACCAGGAGAAATAGGTCCAGCAGGAGCACCAGGAGAAACAGGAGATGTAGGTCCACCAGGAGCACCGGGAGAAACAGGACCAGTGGGACCACCAGGAGAAACAGGTATGGATGGATTCTCGGGACCTCCCGGAGAAGCGGGTCCGATGGGAGCTAAAGGACAAAAAGGATATTCGGGAGAAACAGGACTTCCCGGAGAATATGGACCACCGGGAGAACCAGGAATAGCTGGACCACCGGGAGAACAAGGACCAAAGGGGGAAACAGGAGTACCCGGAGGATATGGAGCACCGGGAGAAGCAGGAATAGCTGGAGCACCGGGAGAACAAGGTCCAAAGGGGGAAACAGGAGCACCCGGAGAATATGGATATGCGGGAGAACAAGGAGAACCCGGACCACCAGGACCACAGGGACGCAAAGGTAAATTTCCGAATTATTTTTGTAAATATCAGTGGTTGGTCTCTGTGAAGATGATAGCTGTAGCCGAAATTTGGTGTATTCTATTTTACTCGGACTTACACGCTCAATTGAAAAATCCTAGACAGTCCGTGCGTCGCTCGGCGTAAGAATGACATTCTTTTAGTTCTTGAGTATTTTTAGAACAGTTACTTTTTATTTTGAAAGGTAGAAAAGTATGTTTTAAATCGGATTCATAAAACTTTTGAATCAAACACGGTTGACAAAAATTTTGCCATTACATGTCCGTAAAAGACTGGAATTTATCCGGTGCATGCGCCCGCAAGCTGATCGTGGGCATGCACCCGCGAGCTGTACCGCTTACCTTAAAGTGGAACAAAAAAATCAACTCGCATGGATTTGGCTATTTTCTATAACGATGATGCTCCGCTTTCGCGATCTTCGGTCGAGGAGAATCTTCGCTTAAAATAGACCAAAAGAGAAAAACCTAAGCAATTGAAATAAATATTTCAAGATAATTTGAGGACTTCTCTCACTGAGCTAAATTCTGTTTTTCTTCATTATGTTTCTACGGAAAATTATCACGTTTAACTTGTCCTTGGAAAATAATGGTGACAGGTACAATGGGGAACTTGTCACGGTAAAATTGTTTTCTGATCTTCAGCAAGAAAATAACGAAACACCAAGTTTTGAGTTGTCATGTTTTGTTGCAGGGGATAAGGGGAGCCAAGGAATGTCGATGATGGACCAAAAAGGAATAGAAGGTAGGAAGTGTGACTTCAGTCAACAATATCGGACACAGTTGTTGAAACACGTCTTTCGGTCCTTCTTCCAAATACCTAAGTGCCTATGAAATGTATTTTTTTTTCTTCGTTTTCCAGTAGTTTATTATGTCCAAAGAACGAAAATAATAATCATTTCCCGAGGAAAAGAAAGAAAATCGTTTTTTTAGCCGCTCGAAGATGCGTCACTTCGGTTGAAAAGTGGCTCCAATTTTTGGAAAGCCTGGGGTGAGTGAGAGTGAATGATGACGTAAATTACGTAAATAGTATGACACATTGGTTTGTTTACGCTATAATTCCCTTGGAAACCATTAGCGTGATGGTCTCTTTGCCAACATTTTTGGCTGTACAAATGCCAGACAGCGCCTAATATGTTTCTTTTACAGTCCTCTGAAGGTGAAGAGGATCAGTTTCGGATCACTCTTGATCAAATGAAATGCTCTTATCCACTGTAGTTTTGCCGTAGCGAGGCGAACCGACTGTGCCGCTTGAGTGAAGGAAGTGAACATGAAGATTTAGATTTTGATTTAGATTATTGAACGTGAAAGGTATACATTTAAGTAGCACAGCGTCTCAGTGGTTCGCCAGTTGAGTTGAACGCAGAGGCTTTTTTGTTATTTCTTTTTAGTGGCTCGGTGACTAGCGTTTATCGAACGCGAACGATATATTTGTGGTACAAACAATGTATATTACATGATATTAGCGACACGACCGGTCTTCTGTGAAGTTCGTTGACTTAAAGTTGTTTTTTCAATGCGAAGGATATATGTCTTAGCTATACTTGGCGGCTTGCTAGTAGTAGTGGCATCCAATCCTACCCTCCCCTTGTACGCCCGAGGGTTAACAGCCGATGATAGTTTAATCTTTACTTCATTATTCTATCTTACTTCAGACAAGGTCCGTACAGAAATCAAAAAGCAGATGACATCAACTGTGAAGAATTTATGTCGAGCGAAAGGAACAGTTTGTGTGCCAGGTCCAATGGGTCCCCCGGGACCAAAGGGAGATAGGGGAATATCCGTTAAGGGTGATATCGGATATGACGGGCTGCCCGGTGATAAAGGTATGACGGGATACCCAGGACGTGACGGTGAGAAAGGAAATCCCGGTATAAGAGGCCCACCCGGATATCCAGGACAAGACGGCCAAATGGGATACCCAGGATCTCCTGGTGAGATGGGTTCTCAAGGTGAGATGGGCCCAAAAGGACAGCAAGGAGATCCTGGGCAGAAGGGAGAACCCGGGTATACAGGAGAGCAAGGAATCAAAAGTAAGTTACCTCTAAGGTCAATATATATTATCTTATTGACCAAGCGCGAGGGCCGTACTGGAAGAATATAGGCCTGAGGTCTTGAAAGTACGGACCGAGCGCCGATATTCTCCTAGTACGGTGCCGAGCAAGCTTAGAATAAGAGATTTATTGCACGATTCCTACCGGTGGGAGGATCGCGCGGTATCATTCGGGAAAATGCCCGGTCCAATACTTAGAAAATATTGGACCGGCAATAGAGCATTCTGATTGGTTGATTTTAGTTATTGGCCCGCTGGCTGTCTTAGTCGTGTAATAATTCGCGATATTAACCCTTTCACTCTCAGAATCAATTACGGAGACATGTTGTGTAGTTCTATCTTTTGAGTTAGTCGACGAAATCCTATTCGGCAGCACTTTTGCATGGTGCCATTTGTTTTTCTCAGTATTTAATTTTACAAAATGAAATTTAGGATTTTTCTTGAATTTTGATTTTTGCCACTCTTGGGAGTGAAAGGATTAATAGAGACCTTGAGATATAAATATATCCCGTTTCCCGTGTATGGGTACGGAGAAGGTTACCAACAGCCATGCCAGCGCACATGCCAGTATAGATGCCCAATGGAGAGTTTTTACATGACGTCACGGCGGCCATGTTGGTGTCCCAAACCAATAAAACGGCGGCCATGTTGGTGTCCCAAGCTAATCCTGTGGGGATTGAACTCTTTTCTTATGCAAACACTTTGTTTTGTTTAAATAAATTAGCATAGTTGCAGACCACGTGAGTGAAAACACTCTATAGTCGAACATGAATTATATCCATCCATCTTGGTTTTTCATTCTGAGTTTGCTTCTTTAAAAATCACGTTGATAATGATTGACAGTTTAATCCAAAGTTAGTAGCCTGTTGCAGGCGTCAAGATTGTTGGGCTTGGGGATCAGCTAAAAACCGGCACGCGAACGGACGAGGAAAACGAGAGGAGACTGGAGAGACCCTTTTTCACTCCCCCCCTCCCCTCCCTCCCCCCCCCCCCACCCCCTCTCAACACTCGCAATATTTTCCTTCGCTCCGTACTATCTGAACGCCGAGAACAGGCTATCCAAAATCTTCATTGTCTTTCATCCATAGAAAACTTGCAAAACACGTAATGTAACTTGATGAAAACTCGACAGTTTAAGAATCTATTGTACGCCCGTGGGTTAACAATTGATGACAGTTTAATCTTATTCCATCACGTCATCTTACTCCAGACAATGTTCGTGACGAAATCAAAAAGCAGATGACTTCGACTGTGAATGCTTTGTGTCGTTCTCCGGGAAAAGTTTGTGTGACAGGCCCCCCAGGCCCTCCAGGACGAAAGGGAGATTCGGGACCACGAGGCTTGTCAGGACCATACGGCCCTGTTGGTGAAAGAGGACCCCCCGGTTTGCCTGGGTTAGAAGGGATAAAAGGAGATCCAGGAATGGATGGATGGAAGGGAAATTCAGGACCAAAAGGTATTGAAAAGTCTATTGCCTCTTGTAAATAAGCGATAATCTCAAATAATGAGTGGAGGCGTGCTAGTCTAGTCGGTGGTTCGATCACCGCGGCAAGAAGCTTTGCTTCACATTGTCTCTCTCCACCCAAGTGCATAAATGGAGTACCAGCAACACGCTTCAGAAACCGGACTAAGCTCCTGCAGTTGTGGATCATGTGAGTTCTTATTGTCTCACTTCTTGGCCTTCTGGTATGGCGAGGAGGTGGGTTCTTAAAAACGAATCGTACATCGTCCAGTGGCTTTTAAAGGGAACCTCCATTGTCAGAACAAATTGACGTTAAATTGTTGGAAATAAAGTCGAAATTTAATGTTTTTAAAAGAACAGGTGCAAAAATTATTTTAGTGTACAAATAAAATGGATATAACTATCGCCTATTTTCGCTTTTAAATTTCCCGCGCGCCGCCATTTTGAATATTTATGACGTGTTACGGTTGCCGCTATTGTTAAGAATCGAAGTTCTTTTGTATGCAACAATTGGACAACCGTAACACGTCATAAATATTCAAAATGGCGGCGCGCGGGAAATTTAAAAGCGAAAATGGGCGATATTTATATCCATTTTTTTGTACACTAAAATTATATTTGAATCTGTTTTTTTTTTAAATTAATTTCGACTTTATTTCCAACAATTTAACGTCAATTTGTTATAACAATGGAGGTTCCTTTTAACAATTTAGTTAACATTCTAAAAAGTTGAGGAATCAAAAAGTTGATAGAAGTTACTGCAAAATTTAAAAGTGAATTATGGCAAAAGTATAAAAACTAAGGAAGAGAATATAAAACAAGAATATAAAATTTTATAGATAAGATGTAAGGTAATAAAGGTAATACTTTAGGGCCACACGGCATGAATAAATGTGATGAAATGTAATACTTTTTCGTTTTATTTCCGATTTCGTCATATCCTGTTTTACTTAATTCTTCTTTATTGTGAAATTCTCCTTGTATATAACATCGTTTAACATATTGTAAATTTAGTAACATCATATACCTGAAGAAGGCTGGTCTGACCAGCTATAATTCTGTACTAAACAAAATATACGCTGTTTTCAGCTTTGCTTAAAAGTTTTATATTCCGGCAATTTTTGTTTGGCCAAATATTCATTGAGAAACAAAGAGTTCGCCATGCCTAGATTTAACACGATTACACATGGCAAACATTCAATTAGATACGTTGGCCCTAAGTTATGGAATCTACTGCCTAAAAATATAAGAGACCTTCCTGCATTATCTGTATTTGCGCAGCGTATCAGAAAGATCGATTTCAATTCCTTACTATCTGGCCGATTCTCATTGTTCTAATTGCATTTCATGTAGTACATGATAGACATTTTACTATTTTATTAAGCTTATATACATTTATAAATACATAGTCACCCGGGTCTCTATTCAATAATCATAGATAGTCATGTAAAATAGTTTTATTAATTCTAGTTGTAACATTATTTAATGTATAGTGTCCCCATTTAGTGGTTCTTTTACTGCTATTTTAGTTTGACACTCAAATAAAGGTATTTATTTATTTATTTATTTGTTATTTATTTAAGCAGATTCTCAAGGATCCAACGTACAAGTAGTGTTGGTCCTTGTCTCAGTTAACAGTTGCTTAAATGAAAATCTAAACGTACTGTTTGGATAATACATATCGCGCGATTAGGATATGAAGGGATGAGCCAATCCGTTTGGTGATTTGTGCGTCATCAGAAGTATCTTGAAAACGATACGTTTGGAAACATGCAGCCACTGGAGTTTCCGCGATATAGGCAACATGTGTTCATATTGCCAAGCCTAGCGGCCATGTTTTTCACAAACTAGGATTTATTAATCAAAGTCCTTACTAACACTGGGGTATATTTATAATCAGTCTAGTTCCATGTTCTTGTTAATGCTCACAAAATCAGTAATCTCTGAATATTTGTACTGCAGGTGAACCCGGGCTAAGAGGAAAACGAGGAAAAAGAGGTATGAAGGGAGAACAGGGATTTCCTGGCGTCAAAGGACAGTATGGAGAAAGAGGCAATAAGGGAGATGCAGGAGAGAAAGGTGAATAAAATACGAAATGAATCAAGCGACCATTCATTTATTGGATCGATCGATAAATGAATACATACATGCATACATACATACATACATATATATATATATATATATATATATATATATATATATATATATATATATATATATATATATATATAGCAAATAAAGAAATTCAATAAAAAAACAACTTTATATTTAATCTCGGATTAAGAGTAGCTCGAAAGAACTAATATCTCCGAGTATACAAATTGAACATAACATTTAAAAATCCCAACTGGCAGGAGGCAGACCAGTTGGCTATTTTTCAAGCATGGTCGAGGAGTTAAACTCGGGTCTGCCGTGAAACAACTCCAGCTAGTGGTCAGAACGGGACTTGAACCCAGGACCTCCGGATCTCAAGTCCGACGCCCTAACCACTCGACCACGCTGCTTCCCTACATAATCACTTGCTAGTAGTAGATAGTGATTAGATTTAAGCCCCGCGATGGATTTCCCTTGGATTTCCCGCAGACTAATTTGGATTTCCCGCATACTAATTTGGATTAGGTGCCTAGTAAGTGCCTAGTCAATGACGTCACAATATGCCTTCCTGCATACTAATTTGGATTTCCTGCATATGTAATAAACTGCCAATACCTATACCTATTCCTTTTGTGTTATTCGGAAACAATTGAAACAATAGGTTTGCCCAAACTTGCCCGCTCTATACCTTCCCTGATTGGATATTATGAGTTGTATTGTCCGTTTGAATAAAAAGCGTGATTTTTTTTAAGCATTATCATTTCTGAGTCAATTTGAGCAAAGCGTATTTTTTCCAAGATGTTTCCACTCTTTCAAGTCGAAACGAGCTCTAAACCTCTTCTGACGATAGACGAAATGCAAAAACTCCAACGCAAAGATATGAATTGTATTGGAATGCTATGCTCAGGAAGTTGTGTTGAGAAAGCTTGGTATGAACTGACATGTGATTTTCAAAGTCTCACTCGGTTGTTAGACGAACCCAAGTTAAATTTAGAGTTTCTTGCTGAATGTTTCAAGGAAGTAAGAAACCACGCTCACTCTTTGAGTGCCAGTTTATTCCGTCACTCCTTGGTTTTTTATAAGAATCCCTATGGTAGACGCGACTGGATGCTGATTGTAGCGATATGGATAACCCTTCAAGATCGTATTGCTCAGTTGGAGCTGCAGCTGTTTGTAAACAAGACAGGAAAAGCACACCTAGCTTTGTTATGGTCACAGATCGAAAACCTAGTAAAGAAACTCAAAGCGTTGTGGTTACGAAAGAGCGCGGGATCACAAAAGGACTACTATCAGAAGCCAAAGAAAGATGACCCTGAAAATGGAACCAGTGAAAAGCAAGGACTAAATGTCTTGGAGTCAATTACCAAACACCAAGTCAAACCGAAAAAGCGAAAGCTGTCAACATTGAAAGTTAAGATTCCCAAGCGACCAAAAACTTCACAGACAACACGCAGTTGTCGAAAATCGAAGTGATGAACTGTAAAACTTTGAGTCACTGAGAACTGATTTTGTAAAATTATTTCAAAATATGTTGTTCATTTCTAGTATCAATAAACCATTCATACGTAAATCTATTTTATATTTGTATGTGCTTTAAGTTTTGAGAACATGACTTTCCGGTAGCTTCAAATTTCCAACTTTTAATTATGCGAACTTACACTGAACTAAATTTGCATGGAAAATTAGCACCTCGGAAAAATAAACAAGGCAACCAATTACATGCGCGCGCTAAAACAATTAACCCAGACTTTGTTAAGGTCAAACCATATTTATTGATAACAAACAACTTCATAATTATACAGGCAATTTAAACGCTTAGTTGGAAAGAAAAAAAAAAACAGAGTTGGTTTAGTCTTTTTCATCTGGAAGAGCTTGTTTGACAAACAATGATCGATTGAGTAAGATTTTTCGCTTATCGATTCGAGGCAATGAAATCCTTCTGTCTTTTAACTCTTGTTGGGTTCTTAAGATTCCCAAGCGACCAAAACTTCACAGACAACACGAAGTTGTCGAAAATCGAAGTGATGAACTGTAAAACTTTGAGTCACTGTGAACTGATTTGGTAAAATTATTTCAAAATATGTTGTACGATTCTAGTATCAATAAACCGTTTATGCGTAAATCTATCGATATTTGTGTGTCTGTCAATATTATTTGTCCTTCCTTTACTACTTAGAAAACCTGATAAGAGGGTTTTACTAACATGAATCACGGTAGTGGGAAATTGAACCCACATCAAGCTTATAGCGACTTCAATTCTTACACCTTTACTCCAAACTTATTCCAACACCCTCTATTTTGATCAGAAATCAATGAAGCGATCGAAGTTATTTTTAATTCAACCACCATGACAATGTCGGCTTACTTGGATAAATTTCATCAGAAATTATTCATCTCTTTTTTCAGTAACTTACCTACAAAGCAGCATCTCCTCCACACCATGTAAAGTGAAAGTTTGATTTTAATAGGATAAAACTGTTTACAAAATTAAAATTAAATTAAATTTATCGCTAATTTATCAAACAATGGAGGCCACAAGGGCCTCGGAAGACCAAACCCAATATATTTAGCGGGTGTGTTTACTGAGAACGCAGGCCTTGTGGGGAGACGTGTTTTCTTTCTTTTTCCCGCTGCCTCCTGAAAAGTTATTATTTAATAACCCAAGAAGTAATTGAAAAGCGCGATGCTTGCAAAAAAACCAAATTTATAGTAGATTTTCTTTTCAAATATGTTTATTAACCATACAAATCTGTTTGCAACGCGATATTTATGTCTATTTCGAGGGCCACGGGGGCCTCGAGGGCCAAAAGGGACACTTTTTAACGTTGTGTTTTCCCTGGGATCGCGCGCGGGAGGCTCACGCGTGGAGGTCGCGCGCGCGACTAGACAGACAACAAGCCATGATTAAAATTCTGCCAACTTTGTTTATTTACAAAATTTTTTTCCTATGTACAAAACAACTATATGAAAAATACTATTTACAATTAGAAGCGATCTTATATAAATATTTCGGAAAACTATTTTTGAGAGTAATATATATACAAACTTGAGAAAACGAAAATTATT
Source organism: Cladopsammia gracilis (assembly GCA_022457155.1). NCBI lineage: Eukaryota > Metazoa > Cnidaria > Anthozoa > Scleractinia > Dendrophylliidae > Cladopsammia > Cladopsammia gracilis. The sequence continues at coordinate 730,911 of JAJGOT010000153.1, read as the reverse complement.
TACAAAACCAAATTTATAATAGATTTTCTTTTCAAATATGTTTATTAACCATACAAATCTGTTTGCAACGCGACATTTATGTCTATTTCGAGGGCCTCGAGGGCCAAACGGGTCGCTTTTGAGGTGTGTTTTTACCTGGGATCGCGTGGGGGATCTCACGTAAAGGTCGCATTTTGTTTAAACACTTTGATTTATCCCCTGTGAATGAATCGGATAAGGCTCTTAGATTATAACATTACTTGAAATTTCCGTTAAAGAACCAATTCTCTTTTGAGCGCATTTTTTCTGTCATCACAATCCTTGAACCGCGGGTGACTTTTACTGGGAATATTGAAGAGGTCTTTGCCTTTCTCGATTCGCTAAGTTGTTTTCCATCTCAAACTTAGTTTTAAAGCTTTGTAGAACTAAGCTTCCTTCACTGTTCAACAAGTTTAAATTATGCGAAAAGACTTGACCGAAAGGGTTTCAACCAAGCGTAATACCCACAGGGAGTTTAATTAATTTCACTGAACTTTAATTAATCTCGAATTGTCCTTTCCATTACAGTTTTCGAATACTGAGTTGCAAGAAATCGGGGGTGTGGAAAATATTTCGCTTAGTAATGTAAGTAATTCCATCGTTGTGTTGATCAAAAATAAACAAAACTGTTTGCAAAACTAAATTTATCGTTAATTAAACTCGAAACAACAGCCAAAAACGCCAAAAGCGCCAAAAAACGCTACGTTTTAGCGGTGTGATTCGGGGGATCGCGCGTGAGAAGGAGTGTGGAGTTCGCGCGCATTGAACGTCTCGGGGTAATCTTTGGTCGTAGGAAGTTGCTTTGAGTATCTATAACGCATTAGTGTAAAAAACTCTATAATATAATAAATCGCGTAAAAATATACGAATGTGGGTTACGACGGTTATGATGCGCTGTGTGGAGAAACCGAGATGTGTTTCAAAGCAAATAAGGTATAAGTTATAAGCAAATAAAGTATATTAGCGCGCGATTTTCAACCTTGTTGGAAATGTCGAAATGTGAGTGTCAGTCTTGTGTGTTTCATTCGTTTCCTGTAAGGAACTTAATCTCCTAGGTTTTTTTTTCACACGCTCGAATTTCTACTATGACTTATTTCCGTTGAAATAGTTTTCACGCGTTCTCGAATTTCTTGTTCCACGTGTATGCCATCCAACTTGATTGCAAAATGGAAATGTTGGTCCTTCTTATATTCGCTATTCCTTTTTTTCCAACGATTTTGACGTTCAAGTGTTTTGAGGAGCGATGTTATTGTGTGCGATCAACGCAGTTGGTCGATTGTGCGAGAGTTGGTTTGAAAACGCTACCGAAACCAAAGGAAACACTCAACGATTTTATGGAGCTCTCTCTTCGATATAATCAGTTCACACAAGTTAATTTCTCTTTGCTGCTAATTCTGCTCCCTGATTTACGGATCGTGGATCTCAGAGACAACCCTTTTAAGTGTGAAAGAGCCTACGACAATCTTTCACTCAAAATTATTTCAGACTGTGTTACTACTACGAGAGCTGTTATGGCTACGAGCAGCTCCACTTCCAAACACAGATCGACTATCGCTACGTCCACACTCACCACCAAGCAGAGATCAATGATCGCTACGAACAGTCCCACCACCAAGAACAGATCGAGTACACAGCCTAGAAACCATGAGAAGCACAGGAACTATTTAACTGTCTTACTTTTCAGTTTAATTACCATCCCACTGATAGTTATTTGTTTGCGCGTGATAATTAAACTATGGAATGTTAGGCGTAGAAAGCAGTTACAAAGATCATTTGAACTGATTCCTTTAAATTTAGAAGATAGTGACGATGAAGATGTCATATTTGATGTCACGGAACTCTGAATGTACTGAACGTATTCCTACTAGGTATACGGTTATGTTTTCCAACCTCTTCACGTTAAATGGTAATTAATTATTGTTCTCGGTTTGATAATTTTGATTCGTTGGTCCACTTACATGGTTTAATTCACCCTTTGATTATCTTTAGAGAGAGAGAGAGAGAGAATGAATGAATGAATGAACGAATGAGTGAACGAATGAATGAATAAACTTTATTTATACACAGCGTTTACATATCAGTAACTGATTAACTGCTTTACAGAAACACCGTGTTTGCTATTCCTATTATACAATGATCAGTAACTATATTACACTAATTAGAAGACAGCGAGATTGTTTATCTGTGTTTTAAAAGCGGAGAGAGAATTTACAGATGTGATGTTAAATGAAATGGAATTCCATATTTTTTGCTCCAACAAAAGAAAAAACTACTACCTTTTGCAAGTTCAGTATTATATTTAAAGTGATGTGGTAATTGAGAGGGTGGTACGGCTACATTTTGGACCTGAAATGAACTTAAAAAGCTTTTTAAAAAGTGCTTACCACGGCACATGGCACTTTTGTAACCTCTTAACCACTTTAATGGAGCAATCTGTGCACATTTAACCTGCGATCTTGCAATTTTCCTGTAGTAAAGATCAGTTATGGAGGCCTTCACATGACAAGTTTTGGTTTACCACGTTAAACTGGGAAAATTATTAAAGAAGGAGAAAGAAGTTACAAATGTACCCCACTTTTCCACTGTAGAGAGAGAGAGAGAAAATTATAGGAATAGGAAAAGGTTTAGTTTTGTTGTTACATAGAACTACAATATTTTATTACTCGTTAATGAAGTATTGATTATTGACTTTCATTTCATTTGGTGGTTCCTAAAGGAACCGTTTTGTTGGGTCTTACTGTTTGAGAACTCTTCTCCTTCGTTCTCGAACACTGTGGTAGGTAGAGAAGTACGGATATGCACTGATGATCCGGTACCGCTCTCCATACGACTGTCTATGTGAAAAATACACGGCGATCGTTCGCGTTGGAAACCCTTCGAGATCCCAGCCAATCACCTTGGACATTTCGAACACGTATAAAAAGTAAAACCCGTGACACTCCTTCACACCGAACTCGACGATCTCGTATTGATCACTCGACACCCACGTTCTCTTCGCCAGCTGCGCGAGTGTCGCTGTCAAATTGAAGGTTGGCTTGAAGCGCGATGTTTTCCCCTCATAAGTCGATTTCACCAGATGTTTTCCGTTGATGTGGATGGCATCTTTAGTGGTGATCATTACATCACAACTCTGAAACTCAGAAACCCTGCTTTGATCGCGCAATTTATACGGATCAACGCAAAGTTTTTCAAACTTGGCGCACAATTCGCTCATCTCAAAGCTATCCATCTTACGGTTTGGGGTGAGGTTTTCAAATCACACGAATGGTTTAAGAACCCATCGAAAACAAAAGACGCGTATTTTGTGTGCGGAATAAAGGCTATAATTCATAGAAATATAACTGAAATGAATCGTTTCTTTTGATGCTAACTATGCGATTGAAATAATTGGTTTCATTAAGAATTGTTTTCTCAACGCACACACACACACACACACACACACACACACACACGACCTTTACTGCAAAATAACCTGGTTCAAACATTCAATCAAAAATCGGAACTGAGCTAGATTTTTCCCTGTAGCTTTCGTTGAAAACGATATATTTAGAGTGAAACGGATTACACACTTCCAAACGAAACTGTTTTCTACAGCAACGAACGTAAACCGCCAAATCATTTACATAAAAAAAAAGAAACACCGACAAAACGGGTCGGCTCCGCGGACCGCGGGTAGTGTAATCTTTACACCCGCCCAAACGAATTTGATTGATAAACTCTTTTCTACCAGCTACTAACGTAAACCGCCAAATGATTAAAATAACACCGACAATCGGGTTATTCCTTTGGCGAATAGATTTATAATTCGCTGATCATTACTAAGCTCAATCGACGGATTTATCATAGATTCCAAATCACTGAGAACTCCACCCACAAAAGTGGTGTTAGCGGATTTATCAACCAGCATACAAGGGGGGGGTGACAACTCTAATAAACGTTGTTTAAGCAATACTGTGTGGAACTGAAAGTTGTCCCGAAAATTTGGAATATCTTCCCGATTTTTTTTTTTTTTCGGAGACATTCACGCAAAAATTTCAAACTTCCCGAAATTTTAACAACATTGGCCGTGTTTTCACGAGGCGGTTTTTCTCGCTTAACATTCCTGTAGGTGATATGTTTACTGACCGCGTTAAGCAGCTTAGAAAATTTATGCGTTTTCACGGACAGAACTTTATTCATTTTTCTTATACCATGCGCGATATATTTTCTTTTGTTAAAACAATAGAAAATTAGAACACAAAAGAACGACAATACAATGCCCTTCTTTGTTGTTTGAAAGCTGGCGAAATGCGATTGGCCGAAATTAATTGCCGACAAGCTTAAGCTACCTGGTTTGGTGGCTTAAATTTAATGAGAATTCTATTGTAGTTCGCCAACTCGCTTAACTTTAAGCGAGTTGGACAAGCAACTGTTTTCACGAGATTTCCGACTGTCACTCGCTCAGCGACTTGAAAAATCGCTCGTGAAAACACGGCCAATGTTGTTAAAATTTCGGGAAGTTTGAAATTTTTGCGTGAATGTCTCCGAAAAAAAAAAAAAAATCGGGAAGATATTCCAAATTTTCGGGACAACTTTCAGTTCCACACAGTATTGCTTAAACAACGTTTATTAGAGTTGTCACCCCCCCCCTTGTATGCTGGTTGATAAATCCGCTAACACCACTTTTGTGGGTGGAGTTCTCAGTGATTTGGAATCTATGATAAATCCGTCGATTGAGCTTAGTAATGATCAGCGAATTATAAATCTATTCGCCAAAGGAATAACCCGATTGTCGGTGTTATTTTAATCATTTGGCGGTTTACGTTAGTAGCTGGTAGAAAAGAGTTTATCAATCAAATTCGTTTGGGCGGGTGTAAAGATTACACTACCCGCGGTCCGCGGAGCCGACCCGTTTTGTCGGTGTTTCTTTTTTTTTATGTAAATGATTTGGCGGTTTACGTTCGTTGCTGTAGAAAACAGTTTCGTTTGGAAGTGTGTAATCCGTTTCACTCTAAATATATCGTTTTCAACGAAAGCTACAGGGAAAAATCTAGCTCAGTTCCGATTTTTGATTGAATGTTTGAACCAGGTTATTTTGCAGTAAAGGTCGTGTGTGTGTGTGTGTGTGTGTGTGTGTGTGTGTGTGTGTGCGTTGAGAAAACAATTCTTAATGAAACCAATTATTTCAATCGCATAGTTAGCATCAAAAGAAACGATTCATTTCAGTTATATTTCTATGAATTATAGCCTTTATTCCGCACACAAAATACGCGTCTTTTGTTTTCGATGGGTTCTTAAACCATTCGTGTGATTTGAAAACCTCACCCCAAACCGTAAGATGGATAGCTTTGAGATGAGCGAATTGTGCGCCAAGTTTGAAAAACTTTGCGTTGATCCGTATAAATTGCGCGATCAAAGCAGGGTTTCTGAGTTTCAGAGTTGTGATGTAATGATCACCACTAAAGATGCCATCCACATCAACGGAAAACATCTGGTGAAATCGACTTATGAGGGGAAAACATCGCGCTTCAAGCCAACCTTCAATTTGACAGCGACACTCGCGCAGCTGGCGAAGAGAACGTGGGTGTCGAGTGATCAATACGAGATCGTCGAGTTCGGTGTGAAGGAGTGTCACGGGTTTTACTTTTTATACGTGTTCGAAATGTCCAAGGTGATTGGCTGGGATCTCGAAGGGTTTCCAACGCGAACGATCGCCGTGTATTTTTCACATAGACAGTCGTATGGAGAGCGGTACCGGATCATCAGTGCATATCCGTACTTCTCTACCTACCACAGTGTTCGAGAACGAAGGAGAAGAGTTCTCAAACAGTAAGACCCAACAAAACGGTTCCTTTAGGAACCACCAAATGAAATGAAAGTCAATAATCAATACTTCATTAACGAGTAATAAAATATTGTAGTTCTATGTAACAACAAAACTAAACCTTTTCCTATTCCTATAATTTTCTCTCTCTCTCTCTACAGTGGAAAAGTGGGGTACATTTGTAACTTCTTTCTCCTTCTTTAATAATTTTCCCAGTTTAACGTGGTAAACCAAAACTTGTCATGTGAAGGCCTCCATAACTGATCTTTACTACAGGAAAATTGCAAGATCGCAGGTTAAATGTGCACAGATTGCTCCATTAAAGTGGTTAAGAGGTTACAAAAGTGCCATGTGCCGTGGTAAGCACTTTTTAAAAAGCTTTTTAAGTTCATTTCAGGTCCAAAATGTAGCCGTACCACCCTCTCAATTACCACATCACTTTAAATATAATACTGAACTTGCAAAAGGTAGTAGTTTTTTCTTTTGTTGGAGCAAAAAATATGGAATTCCATTTCATTTAACATCACATCTGTAAATTCTCTCTCCGCTTTTAAAACACAGATAAACAATCTCGCTGTCTTCTAATTAGTGTAATATAGTTACTGATCATTGTATAATAGGAATAGCAAACACGGTGTTTCTGTAAAGCAGTTAATCAGTTACTGATATGTAAACGCTGTGTATAAATAAAGTTTATTCATTCATTCGTTCACTCATTCGTTCATTCATTCATTCATTCTCTCTCTCTCTCTCTCTAAAGATAATCAAAGGGTGAATTAAACCATGTAAGTGGACCAACGAATCAAAATTATCAAACCGAGAACAATAATTAATTACCATTTAACGTGAAGAGGTTGGAAAACATAACCGTATACCTAGTAGGAATACGTTCAGTACATTCAGAGTTCCGTGACATCAAATATGACATCTTCATCGTCACTATCTTCTAAATTTAAAGGAATCAGTTCAAATGATCTTTGTAACTGCTTTCTACGCCTAACATTCCATAGTTTAATTATCACGCGCAAACAAATAACTATCAGTGGGATGGTAATTAAACTGAAAAGTAAGACAGTTAAATAGTTCCTGTGCTTCTCATGGTTTCTAGGCTGTGTACTCGATCTGTTCTTGGTGGTGGGACTGTTCGTAGCGATCATTGATCTCTGCTTGGTGGTGAGTGTGGACGTAGCGATAGTCGATCTGTGTTTGGAAGTGGAGCTGCTCGTAGCCATAACAGCTCTCGTAGTAGTAACACAGTCTGAAATAATTTTGAGTGAAAGATTGTCGTAGGCTCTTTCACACTTAAAAGGGTTGTCTCTGAGATCCACGATCCGTAAATCAGGGAGCAGAATTAGCAGCAAAGAGAAATTAACTTGTGTGAACTGATTATATCGAAGAGAGAGCTCCATAAAATCGTTGAGTGTTTCCTTTGGTTTCGGTAGCGTTTTCAAACCAACTCTCGCACAATCGACCAACTGCGTTGATCGCACACAATAACATCGCTCCTCAAAACACTTGAACGTCAAAATCGTTGGAAAAAAAGGAATAGCGAATATAAGAAGGACCAACATTTCCATTTTGCAATCAAGTTGGATGGCATACACGTGGAACAAGAAATTCGAGAACGCGTGAAAACTATTTCAACGGAAATAAGTCATAGTAGAAATTCGAGCGTGTGAAAAAAAAACCTAGGAGATTAAGTTCCTTACAGGAAACGAATGAAACACACAAGACTGACACTCACATTTCGACATTTCCAACAAGGTTGAAAATCGCGCGCTAATATACTTTATTTGCTTATAACTTATACCTTATTTGCTTTGAAACACATCTCGGTTTCTCCACACAGCGCATCATAACCGTCGTAACCCACATTCGTATATTTTTACGCGATTTATTATATTATAGAGTTTTTTACACTAATGCGTTATAGATACTCAAAGCAACTTCCTACGACCAAAGATTACCCCGAGACGTTCAATGCGCGCGAACTCCACACTCCTTCTCACGCGCGATCCCCCGAATCACACCGCTAAAACGTAGCGTTTTTTGGCGCTTTTGGCGTTTTTGGCTGTTGTTTCGAGTTTAATTAACGATAAATTTAGTTTTGCAAACAGTTTTGTTTATTTTTGATCAACACAACGATGGAATTACTTACATTACTAAGCGAAATATTTTCCACACCCCCGATTTCTTGCAACTCAGTATTCGAAAACTGTAATGGAAAGGACAATTCGAGATTAATTAAAGTTCAGTGAAATTAATTAAACTCCCTGTGGGTATTACGCTTGGTTGAAACCCTTTCGGTCAAGTCTTTTCGCATAATTTAAACTTGTTGAACAGTGAAGGAAGCTTAGTTCTACAAAGCTTTAAAACTAAGTTTGAGATGGAAAACAACTTAGCGAATCGAGAAAGGCAAAGACCTCTTCAATATTCCCAGTAAAAGTCACCCGCGGTTCAAGGATTGTGATGACAGAAAAAATGCGCTCAAAAGAGAATTGGTTCTTTAACGGAAATTTCAAGTAATGTTATAATCTAAGAGCCTTATCCGATTCATTCACAGGGGATAAATCAAAGTGTTTAAACAAAATGCGACCTTTACGTGAGATCCCCCACGCGATCCCAGGTAAAAACACACCTCAAAAGCGACCCGTTTGGCCCTCGAGGCCCTCGAAATAGACATAAATGTCGCGTTGCAAACAGATTTGTATGGTTAATAAACATATTTGAAAAGAAAATCTATTATAAATTTGGTTTTGTAAATAATTTTCGTTTTCTCAAGTTTGTATATATATTACTCTCAAAAATAGTTTTCCGAAATATTTATATAAGATCGCTTCTAATTGTAAATAGTATTTTTCATATAGTTGTTTTGTACATAGGAAAAAAATTTTGTAAATAAACAAAGTTGGCAGAATTTTAATCATGGCTTGTTGTCTGTCTAGTCGCGCGCGCGACCTCCACGCGTGAGCCTCCCGCGCGCGATCCCAGGGAAAACACAACGTTAAAAAGTGTCCCTTTTGGCCCTCGAGGCCCCCGTGGCCCTCGAAATAGACATAAATATCGCGTTGCAAACAGATTTGTATGGTTAATAAACATATTTGAAAAGAAAATCTACTATAAATTTGGTTTTTTTGCAAGCATCGCGCTTTTCAATTACTTCTTGGGTTATTAAATAATAACTTTTCAGGAGGCAGCGGGAAAAAGAAAGAAAACACGTCTCCCCACAAGGCCTGCGTTCTCAGTAAACACACCCGCTAAATATATTGGGTTTGGTCTTCCGAGGCCCTTGTGGCCTCCATTGTTTGATAAATTAGCGATAAATTTAATTTAATTTTAATTTTGTAAACAGTTTTATCCTATTAAAATCAAACTTTCACTTTACATGGTGTGGAGGAGATGCTGCTTTGTAGGTAAGTTACTGAAAAAAGAGATGAATAATTTCTGATGAAATTTATCCAAGTAAGCCGACATTGTCATGGTGGTTGAATTAAAAATAACTTCGATCGCTTCATTGATTTCTGATCAAAATAGAGGGTGTTGGAATAAGTTTGGAGTAAAGGTGTAAGAATTGAAGTCGCTATAAGCTTGATGTGGGTTCAATTTCCCACTACCGTGATTCATGTTAGTAAAACCCTCTTATCAGGTTTTCTAAGTAGTAAAGGAAGGACAAATAATATTGACAGACACACAAATATCGATAGATTTACGCATAAACGGTTTATTGATACTAGAATCGTACAACATATTTTGAAATAATTTTACCAAATCAGTTCACAGTGACTCAAAGTTTTACAGTTCATCACTTCGATTTTCGACAACTTCGTGTTGTCTGTGAAGTTTTGGTCGCTTGGGAATCTTAAGAACCCAACAAGAGTTAAAAGACAGAAGGATTTCATTGCCTCGAATCGATAAGCGAAAAATCTTACTCAATCGATCATTGTTTGTCAAACAAGCTCTTCCAGATGAAAAAGACTAAACCAACTCTGTTTTTTTTTTTCTTTCCAACTAAGCGTTTAAATTGCCTGTATAATTATGAAGTTGTTTGTTATCAATAAATATGGTTTGACCTTAACAAAGTCTGGGTTAATTGTTTTAGCGCGCGCATGTAATTGGTTGCCTTGTTTATTTTTCCGAGGTGCTAATTTTCCATGCAAATTTAGTTCAGTGTAAGTTCGCATAATTAAAAGTTGGAAATTTGAAGCTACCGGAAAGTCATGTTCTCAAAACTTAAAGCACATACAAATATAAAATAGATTTACGTATGAATGGTTTATTGATACTAGAAATGAACAACATATTTTGAAATAATTTTACAAAATCAGTTCTCAGTGACTCAAAGTTTTACAGTTCATCACTTCGATTTTCGACAACTGCGTGTTGTCTGTGAAGTTTTTGGTCGCTTGGGAATCTTAACTTTCAATGTTGACAGCTTTCGCTTTTTCGGTTTGACTTGGTGTTTGGTAATTGACTCCAAGACATTTAGTCCTTGCTTTTCACTGGTTCCATTTTCAGGGTCATCTTTCTTTGGCTTCTGATAGTAGTCCTTTTGTGATCCCGCGCTCTTTCGTAACCACAACGCTTTGAGTTTCTTTACTAGGTTTTCGATCTGTGACCATAACAAAGCTAGGTGTGCTTTTCCTGTCTTGTTTACAAACAGCTGCAGCTCCAACTGAGCAATACGATCTTGAAGGGTTATCCATATCGCTACAATCAGCATCCAGTCGCGTCTACCATAGGGATTCTTATAAAAAACCAAGGAGTGACGGAATAAACTGGCACTCAAAGAGTGAGCGTGGTTTCTTACTTCCTTGAAACATTCAGCAAGAAACTCTAAATTTAACTTGGGTTCGTCTAACAACCGAGTGAGACTTTGAAAATCACATGTCAGTTCATACCAAGCTTTCTCAACACAACTTCCTGAGCATAGCATTCCAATACAATTCATATCTTTGCGTTGGAGTTTTTGCATTTCGTCTATCGTCAGAAGAGGTTTAGAGCTCGTTTCGACTTGAAAGAGTGGAAACATCTTGGAAAAAATACGCTTTGCTCAAATTGACTCAGAAATGATAATGCTTAAAAAAAATCACGCTTTTTATTCAAACGGACAATACAACTCATAATATCCAATCAGGGAAGGTATAGAGCGGGCAAGTTTGGGCAAACCTATTGTTTCAATTGTTTCCGAATAACACAAAAGGAATAGGTATAGGTATTGGCAGTTTATTACATATGCAGGAAATCCAAATTAGTATGCAGGAAGGCATATTGTGACGTCATTGACTAGGCACTTACTAGGCACCTAATCCAAATTAGTATGCGGGAAATCCAAATTAGTCTGCGGGAAATCCAAGGGAAATCCATCGCGGGGCTTAAATCTAATCACTATCTACTACTCTTGCTGCCTCCCTCCCTACTTTAATGTTAATGACCCTTACAAAAAAGTAGTGGTGATACGTAAAATCCAGGCAAAGTGCATTTCAACGAAATAAAGTATTTAATTATTTATCTAAAATAAAACTTACATTGCTCACATTAAGTAGGTTTGTGTCTTCTCTTGTCGTTTCTCTCCATATATTTTGTAGCCAAAGCTTTGAAACCACTCATTCGATTCAGCAATACTGCCAGCATTCTTTTTGAAAAGGATCCTTTACTAGGTACGATTGATAACCATGCTTAGGGCATTCGAAAAATGCAATAAAAAGAGGGGTCACCTTGCTTGTTTTTACACTGTACTCCCGTTATTTATAGCGACGTTTTATAATTGCGCGAGGAATCTTCGAAACTCGAACATCGAGAAATGGATCCTTATTGCCTGCAGAAAACTATGATTATTATTGAAATTTTAACACTATTTAATTGATTTTGGAACATTCTTTCAGGGAAGTCATTTCAAATTGACCGGTCTTGCAAATTTTGCAAGGAAATCGGACTGCGCGCTTCGTCATCAGCACATACTCCTCGTTGGCTCCAAATACAGGTTTTCACGCGATTTACACAGAATTAATACAAGTTCTACCACTTCACTTTTTTTCTTCTTAAAATATGTCATTTATAGTTCTATTACGAGTAAATGACATCAGTAAAACATAGGGGTCACCGTGCTCGTTTAGGAGAAAACAATCTCTTATTCATTTGCCTAACTTATCCTCAAAGGAAACATTCTTGGTTCGGACTGTGCGCGCGCTCGTGCGCGCGCTGATGACGTAAGAAATTATGCGCAGAACGTGATGCGCATTGTATAATACTAAGGATTACCTTACGTTTTGGTAACCAAGCGTTTTTCTCGAATCCGATGCGCAGGCGAAATGCACTTTTCCTATAGCCCATGATCCCGGATTTTGCTACTTTTTGTGTCAAATTGCTTCTTCCACCTCTAAATCGAAAATCTCTATTTAATTCTTTTGTCGCAGGGGATAAAGGAAGCTCAGGAATGGTTAGGGTGGATGCAAAAGTAATCAAAGGTGAGTTATGCTATCCGAGAAAGGCACAGGAAGAAAATGAAAAGCTATATTTCTCATACGTGTTAAAATACCAACACAATTCGACAATGTTTTAAACCCAGTGTCCATTTTTATGAGTGGAGTTTTTCAGTACGAAGCGTTAATTTAAGTTAGGGTTAATAAAAGTAAAGTCGAATCGCTACATGGAACCCGGAGGTTGGGGAGGGTACTCAACAAAATTTTGTACGGGGATGCTCCGACCCGAGGTCCAAACCCTTACCCTTTCATATACCGTTTTTGACAGAAAAGGTACCCCTTTTATATACCTTTCATTGAAAATGGTACCCCTTTCATATACCTTTCATTGAAAATGGTACCCCTTTCACGTAGCCTTTACGAATCGATGTATTTTGAAAGGCGTTTTTTTATAATACTTAAATCACAGTTTTCGCTACCTTGTTTATACTTCAACTCGTGTTTTCGCTACCCTTTCCTATTCTTCGTGAAATCCCTACTCTTTCATATACATCAACTCGTGAAATCCCGACCCTTTCATATACCTCCAGCCTAAAAAAGGTACCCCTTTCGGGCGGAGCATCCCCGTATAGCCCATTATAGGGAGTACCCCTCCGGGACATGGAACCATGTCTTCAACAACCTCTCCGAAGAGGAATTTGGCCAGATTCACATTTTCAGGAACCGAAGTATTTTGTTGATAAGAAAGTCAAGCATACCTTAGCATTTCTTTAGAATGTACCATGTGTTCTCCAATGGCAATCCGCGGCGGAGGAATTCCATATAAATTTCACGAGGTAGATTGTCTGAGATTTTTTTTAAAAACTCGCACAAGCTACCAGAATTTCGTTTCGTATGTGTGGCTCAAACTCAGTCTATGATGATGTCCTAGCAGTAGTTATTTTTATTCCTTCATGTTGAATCTGATGCAAATTTGATTACATTATGTTCATTTATATATCATCGACTATTACTACATGTATTATATACGAATGTATTATACACATTCGTGCATTTGTGTAAATCGTGTAATTTTGTTAGTCATGTTAGTCAATCTTTAATATATTCGTCCGCATTCTTACTTTAATTTAGACAAAGTTAGTCAAGAAGTCAACAACCAGATGGAATGGGTTTTGAAGGGTTTGTGCGGAGCTCCAGGAAAGGTCTGCGTGCGTGGAACCCCAGGTGTTCCAGGTCCTCCAGGACAAAAGGGAAGTAGGGGTTATGCAATGAAGGGCGATGCAGGGCCAGAAGGTCCATTTGGACCAAAGGGAGATCAAGGACCCCCTGGACCAGCAGGACCTCGAGGCTACTCCATTAGAGGACCAAAAGGAGACATGGGACTCACTGGACGTCCGGGACTAGACGGTCTTCCAGGTGTGAAGGGACATATGGGTGTTTTACTTAAGGGAGACCCGGGGGATCCGGGAGAAGCAGGATTACCTGGAGTGGATGGAAAAGATGGATTACCAGGAGCAAGAGGCGTAAAAGGAGATGAGGGTAGGCCAGGAGAACAAGGTCCGAAGGGAATTAAGGGTGAGGTCGGACCTCCAGGAGCAAAAGGACAAAAAGGTAATTGTAGCCTTTATCTTCTCTTGCAAATACTCTATAATCTCCAAATAAAAATTGGTATCTCAGGCTGTGCTGGATAAGTTAAAAGTGCTATGTCACCTGAACAGACTGTAGTATCACTTTGAAAGCCGAAAGACATATAAGTATTAAAGAAACCTTAAAGGCTGGTTTTCGATGGCGTCGGAGTCAGAGTCGGCTCCATTTTCTTCCGATGACTCCGTTATCTCCTTCTGATTCCGTCAGTTTGGTTTTCAATTCGACTATGAAAACCAGCCGTACGAAAAATGGTCTAGATTTGTTAGCAATTACTACATTGGTGCACTGGTGCATTAAAACCGCCGCCCGGTTAGCTCAGTGGTAGAGTTCCGGTCTGCTGAGCGGGAGGTCGTTGGTTCAAACCTCGACCGGACCAACACTCAGGGTCTTAAAATAACTGAGGAGAATGTGCCGCCTTTGTAATGACTTCTGCAAATGGTATGACATTCTAGTCTTCTCGGATAAGGACGAAAAAACTGTAGGCCCCGTCTCACAGCACTCTCTGATTTGTTCTTGTGGGACGTTAAAGATCCCACATCACTATTCGAAAAGAGTGGGGGCCGTAGACCCCGGTGGTGTGGTCTACCTTGCGGGTTGTGGGATTGGAAGGAATGGCACCTCGCATGGGACCTGCGTCCCGTTCGTGCCTTTCCCTCTGGACTGTATGAGTCCAGAAAAGTTGGATAGAAGCATAGAATGTGTATTTTAGCAGCGAATGGTAGGATGTGAGTTGGTTGCAACTTGATAAGTTTAGGTTTTTTTTTTCAAGTGCTTCCTTCATGTACAATTCTCTCATTCGAAAAATTTACAAACCAATTTTCTACGAGTTCGTACCTTAATAAGGTTGTAACTGCAGTCGAACCTGTATATAACGGCCCTGTATTAAGCGGCCACCCTCTATTAAGCGGCCAGTTTTCAAAGTCCCGATTTGTCGCTCATACAAACGCTGTATTTGTTACCTGTATTAGGCGGCCACCTCTATTAAGCGGCCGCGGCCACCCTGTAGCAGTCCTGTTTTTCTTTGTTATTTTTACCTGTATTAAGGGGCCACCCTTGAACGGAAACTAAGCCAAATGTCATTTTATGCGGGAATCTTATTGTGTTTAAAATGCGATCCATCATCACTATAAAGAAATAACATGTGCAAAGTTACTGTAAGCTGATAATCGGCCATTTAGTATCGTTAACGCTTTCCAGATGTCCGCAATGTGCTGAAGTACAGTACAAAATTACGAACGCAGCTAACTGAGTATTTTTAGTGATCCTGTATTAAGCGGCCACCTGTATTAAACGGCCAGTTCCTCAAGTCCCGAGGGTGGCCGTAATATACAGGTTCGACTGTATCAGCCAATTAATAAATCATCCTCCTGAAATCTTCTTTCCGCTTGCAGAATTTAAAAGAGAATATATTAACATAGTTTTTTAAAGATTTTCTCGTCTTACCGTTTACGGACTCGTTTCAGTCCGCGAAAGACTATGGTGCTCTCAAAAGCCAGTTTTAGCCAATGATGATTCGACGCAAGAACCTTTTGTTACATTATTTTCTAAGGTCGACCATAACAAGCACGTTCCTCGTATACAAAATTGCTTGGAACGCAGAAACGACTTCAGTTCCAAGCCAGATAAATTGCAGCAAAGCCATTCAAGACTCTGAAAACATTAACCGGCCCTCAACACACCTGCTTTCTAGAAAATGTTTAAAACTGATTGAATTCCAGTTAAAATATCTCCAAGCATTACCATGAGCACCCAACAAACATTTTTTACAAGTCACCAATCAGAGAGCGCGAATTCAATTGACGTGCACGCCTTCGCGCAAAATTGAGCACGGTGGAATGTACGTAATCTTGTCGCTTAGCTTCGTGTTTATCATAGGATTGGCCCAATTTATACTGGAGACGGATGATCCGTCTGGACGAACTTGGGCAAACATTCGTTAGTTCGTCTGATAATCCGTCTGTGTATAAACACGAGCAAAAAGACGGATTATCCGTCTAGATGAACTATCTGTTTAGTTCGTCTGCCAAGACGAACTTAGAAGATAGTTCGTCTTAACGGGTAACCCGTCTCTTTGCCCGTGTTTATACACAGACGGATTATCAGACGAACCAGCGAATGTTTGCCCAAGTTCGTCCAGACGGATCATCCGTCTCCAGTATAAATCAGGCCAATGTAAGTAATATATCAAACATGAGACACATTGTTTCATCACCAGATCAAACACCGAGAAGAGAGTTGAAAATACGACGCGTAGCGGAGCATTTTTGACGAACGTCGAGGTGTTTGATCTTGTGATGAAATACTGTGTCGAATATTTGATATTACTTCTCAAACAAATTATCTTAGAAGGAGAAATTAAGGATGCAAAAATGAGGAATGTTTCATCTGATTTTCAATTTTCATGAATTATTAATGAGTTTGAGAAAGTTAGTTACCAAATACTTCATTGCTTCACAGGTGTCCGTATCCGCAGTTACGAAAATAAATTATAATAATTAGCTGGTGAAGTCGTGCAAACTTGTAAAAAGGTTTTTTGGCTTCTCACGGTAAGGTGCGTCGCACTCCAAACACCAGGAATTCCATTGTGTCCTATCGTTAACAGTTTGTATTTTTTCCAACGTTTCTTCAATAAGGTATTTACTTCAATTATTATATTTATGTCATATAATGTGTATTTTTCTTGATCTTTCAGGCGAATCTCAGTCACTACTGTCTGATGGTAATTTGTAGACCAACGAACGATCGTGAAATAAAAGAGAAAATAAAAGCTGTTTAACTTTACGCTGTTAGAAGCTTAACTTCAATGCTGTGAAGCAAACCTACATGTTCTTTTTTCCGTAATTTGCAAAAGTTGTGTTTTTTTTAAAAATTTGTAGACGTTTTTTTGTGCAATAAAATTTGAATCATGCAAATATTCTGACGCAGTGATATAGAGTCTGGGGGGAACACAAAATAACACAAACACTGATGGAGGGGTTATCCCCGAAACGTCTGTCTGTCTTTGTCACAGTTTTTTTTTCGGCACTCAGTCTTAACTGAATTTCAATATTATCATTAACCGTGAGTGCCACGCAGCATAGAAAAAAACATTTTTGTGCTATAGAGTCTGGGGGAGCATATTGATCCCCCTCCCCCCTTCGTAACTTAAAGAGTATTAAAGCCATGACAATGAAACTTGGAAGGTATATAGCAGGGACAGCACTGCTTCCATTGCGGTCCGCAGAATGGAAATATGATGTCATTTGACGTGGGAATTGCATCTTTAGTTCTGCACAGCCGCCATCTTGGATCCGCTATCCTGGATTACTCGAAAACCTCAAACAACCTACCGTCCAAATTGACTCAAAACTAATAATGAAATGCTAAAATGGCTTAAAACAACAGTGCGTAAAAATATAAAAATTACGACAACACTGCCTGTTTTCGAAAGGCATGGTTGTCAAAATCTGATTGCCATGAAAACATCAATTCACATGAAAAAATTAATTGTCAAATAAAAATGTAAGACAAGTCACAAACGTTGGTGGCAGTTGCTTTAAGATTAAAAACGTTATGAATGTTGAAATTCAGCGCGAGCGCTTTGTAACCACCACCCTGCTATTAACCTGGTCCATTTCTTCTATCTCTTCTCTCCCTTCCGTTGCCTTCAGTGTGATAGGTCTCTTAGAGATTCCCCATTATGCGGAGTCGTTTACCATAGCAACAATCCAAGCATCTTTTCCTCAATTGCATCCACGCAATCCCTACTGGTAGGGAGGGGGGTGGAGGAATTAGAACATCCGTGGATAGCCTCCCCCATTTGAGACGCCCGGCCAAACATGTCGTTATTGGTATATGTACGTACGTGTCCATGATGAATCACATAGTCTGAAAGTTGTACTACATACACTGAAATCTTCGGGCATCAGCTCGAA
This sequence comes from Cladopsammia gracilis, assembly GCA_022457155.1. Taxonomy (NCBI): domain Eukaryota; kingdom Metazoa; phylum Cnidaria; class Anthozoa; order Scleractinia; family Dendrophylliidae; genus Cladopsammia; species Cladopsammia gracilis. The sequence goes on along the minus strand of JAJGOT010000153.1, from coordinate 713,110 downwards.
ATATACTAATGTAAGTTACTACTACAACTTTGCACAGGGAGTCTGGGGCCGGATTCGCGAAGCCCTCCTAAGTTAAACATATCGTAAAGCTTCCTAAGTATTGTTTCTTAAGAATAGTCTATTGTCAGATCGAGTCATTCCAACAGTAGGCTATTGTTAAGAGACAATAATACTTAGGATGTGTCTTAACTTAAGGTAGCCTGTTCCAGGCTCTCAGTTAGTGGGGGCGAGCGACAAATGTCCCCACTCGTTTTTTTCTTCGCTATCAACATTTTTCGCTCGCCTCCACTATCTGAGAGCCTGGAACAGGCTAAACTTAAGGGGGCTTCGTGAATCCGGCCCCTGGGCGACTTTTCTCCATATTCTCAATGCAAATCTTGTAAACTTGTTACTGTGCTTCTCGCACCGAATCTCGCGCTAATTGTTCTCAGTATGTGCAGTCAACAAGTTTTCAGTGTACTTTGCGAACAAATCTCAGCATGATAATACTCCATGTTAACCTAATTCTAAATACGTCCCAGGGGCCGGATTCACGGTCGAAGCCCTCCTAAGTTAAGACATATCCTAAGTATTGTTTCTTAACAATAGCCTATTGTTGAAATTGACAATAGACTATTGTTAAGAAACAATACTTAGGATATGTCTTAACTTAGGAGGCCTTCGTGAATCAGGCCCCAGAAATACTTCGAGTGTCGGTTGTTTAAAGTACAGGGGACAAGACATAAATTTCATGCGATGAAGAATCGGAATTGCTACCCTTATAGTCCTTTTACTGTGTTTTGTTCTTTTGCGCACTTTCTCTGTCAGACATTGTGAAGAGAAAGACGTCATTGAATATCTCTCTTCTTTAAAGAGAAGTTGCGATGAAGCTGAACGATTTTGGTTCTTTGAAGACACCAACTTGTTGGAGCACATCCATCGGAAAATCTGTGACCATTTGGATGTTTTGGTGGCCATTATGCGCCGATCAATTTCCGACGATTCTTAATTAATTCCGACACGACATTCATGTAAAACAGGCTTTATTTTAGTTAGTTATATTTTTTTTTAAGTTAGTTATATTTTTATATTTTTTTAAAATTATAGAAGATTAATTTACATACATAGTTTCGTATTAAATTGTAGTTTATATTAAATTGTTAATGCCTGATGTATTTACCGTGTTTTTAAATAAAGATGATGAAACATCAACTGCCCCCGATTATGGAGACATGTGGTGTAGTTCTAACTTTTGTGTCTCTCGATGAAATCCTATGGTGTGACCATTCAAATGAAACCTCTTCAGTAGTACTTTTGCATGGTTCCATTTGTTTTTCAATATTTTATTAAATGAAATTTGGAATTTTTTTTGAATTTTGATTTTTGGCACTCTTGGGAGTTAAAGGGTTAAGTGGTGCTTACCTCTGGTACTGCTTGCTTATCAGCTTCTTTGTTCTTTGCTAACAGACAGTGATAGGGTTACACGAAGAATCGCGCTGGCAATTATCAGTGTTCATACCTGCTCTTGTCTAAGCGCAAAACACAATTTACAACCTGCGATGTTCAAACATCATTTTTCATGGTACCGTTTCAAAAAGAAATCTTCTACGGGTAAAGATTCCGGCGATAGTTTCTGATATCCTTTACTGTTCCTCCGAAAGACGTCTTACCCATAAATTACTGACATTGTAATTGCCTCGTTTATTGCTGGGTTTTCCTCGTTTAGCCGACAATTGAAAGGATGTAGCAAATGGCGTTTCAAAAGTCAAATGAAGCCTAAACGCAAGGACAAAAATTCGAAAATGTCTTCTTATCTTATTTCCGTTGTACTCTTTTGTCTTCTAATGTCAAGTGGCTCCTCAAAAATGCTCTCGGTTTTTCATCATGGTCCTCGAGTTCTAATAGGTGAGTGATCAATTAACTTATCACTGTTCTGGAAACATGGTCTATGTTCAAATTATTTCTTGTTGAGAGGATTTTTGTTTCCTTTCGATTATGAAGTAAATAATTTAGAAAACTTCTTTTACATGTAAGAAGGCGCATAGGTGTGAAGTTTCAGTAGTTCATAGCGCCACAACAACTGAACAACTTAATTTGTCAATTAATTACTTTGGAAGAGACCTATCAGGAGTAGGTAAAGAATCGTTTCGGTGGAAAAGCTGGTTGGAAGGCCTCATGATCAGTCATCCTTAAAAATTACTTCGCTGAATGTTGAACGTTTGACTCTTTAAAATGGCCGCTGTCCTTTTCGGAATAACAAAATTTCGCCTACCTTTTCTTCCATGTTATTTCGCTAACTGTGACCTAATAATAACTTAATTGGATAAAAAGATTCTATGGAGCAAAACAGAAGCAGTAGTTTGAAGATAAAGTGCAGGATTGCAAGGATGGAAGTTGAATATAATAAAGCTCATCAAATCATGATTTTATGGCAGTCGGTCAAGAAATCAAAATTGCCATTCTTGTGGAATTTTGCCTTTACTGAAGTTTTCAATTGATTGTCGAAAGTAATTACATAATTGCTTTAGTTTTGCATTGCTACGCTTTGTGATTGGCTAAAAAATCTCGCGCCACTTTCTCGATCAATCAGAAGTAAAACCAAAACCAATCGTGACTTGCTTGCACGCGTTTTCCCGCGCTTGGCGCCGCCGACATCGCCGACATGTAATTGCTTCGAGCTCTGATTGGTTCAATGGATTGTCTACGAATGCTGTGATTGGTCAGGGTAATTACTTTGGTTTTGGTTTACGACACTCAATTGAAAACTGCTCTAATGCCAGCGATTTGGCGATTAATAATGCAAACTTAAGCTTAAAGCAAACTCCTGGCCATAATCATGAAAAACACGATATATTAAGCGGGACAGTGTTCCGTTAAGCCCTCAATAAACGAGCTCCATGATGATTAAACATCGCTGATCAGCGGCGGATCTAGGGGGGTGGGTCTAGGGGGGTGCAGGGGGTGCCCCCCCCCCCCCCCTCCGAGATGACCTGCATCTTTCTAATATAACTGGTATTCTGCAAAGAAAAGAAAAAGAAACGTGGTTACGTCATTCCTTAGAGGTGCACCCCCGCCTAATAAAAATCCTGGATCCGTCCCTGCTGATCATTGTTAAATGCAATCGCTAATGGCTGTTGATTTATATTATTAACTGTTGAATCGTTTAACATTTCCTTTGTTCGCTGGTGTGAACAAACTGAATTCGACCAAGTCGAGTCTGGGCACGGTAGAGGAAACCTTGTTCTGAACAGAACACACATTATGACAATATTGTTACAATATTGTAACGCAGGCTCAATGGTGAATCGCGACACAAATGAACAAACAAGCTGCAGGGACGAGGAGCAAGCACTGGAGATAAACTCTTAGCATGCATGTACGTGAATTCATACAGTGTAATCACACAAAGAAAGCTAGAGAGCAGTTTTGTGTTTCTTCAATGCTGCTTTTTACAGATTTTTACAAAAAAGGAATATGGAACTTTTCTAATTTTAAATTCAAATATGCTAACATGAGGTTTGGTATGTTTTCCATTGTTCGCAGCTAAGTCCTATGGAAATCCGGTAAAACTGGCATGCGAGGACCACGATACAAGAAAGATCGATATCAGCGGTATCTCGCTGTTTAAGTCGAAACGAGTGCTCGACGCAAATCATGTGTATCCTGGAATTCATGCCCAGTCTCAAAGCGAATGCCAGCAAACTTTCCATCCAGTCATTACGAATACTGAACCAGCGGAATGCCAGTTAAGCTTCTTAGGGAGAAAAATCCCCTCTGACGTCATGACCGTTACAGTTTATCGATGCGTGACAACATCTGACTTACAGCGCAAGCGCAAGTTTGTTCACATGAGTAAGTAAAGCCATAAAAAAATACTAAAGAAACATCGTGAAGACTTTTATCTTTGATGGAAAAGAGAAATAAAACAGACATAAAAATCGGAAAAGGGTCGATGTAATATTTAATTGATTCCTGGACAATTCACTTCCTTCCCCCAGGATTATTTCCCTAGGATTATTTCCCTAGGATTATTCCCCTAGGATTATATCCCTAGGATCCACCTTTGATTCTTTCGTCATTTATTCTTCATGAAAAGACTGTTTTTCTAGGATTATTTTTCTGTGTTTTTCTTTAAATTATTTTCCTCAGGTTATTCCCAGGTCTCCATTGATTGATTTGCTTAGGTTTTTCACCCTATAACACTCCTCGTGCCACTTGATTATTTCCTCAAGCCTGGGCTATACAGACCTTATTTATAAATGGCGGCCGATTTATTCTTCTTTTACATTCATTTAGGCCCCCTTGGCCTACACTGGGTGTCAGAGGCTTTTCTCGCCGCTCTCATCTCTCTCATATTACACGCATTTTGTCTCTTATATATTCAGGCCCCGACTTCTCACGAAAGCGTGCCGTGAGTGAACCTCTAGCATCCTGGGTACCTTTGGCCTCATTAGCACGTGCAAACCTTCCGCCGCCATTTTTGAATAAGGTCCATGAGCCAAGTCTTTGCTCTCACCAGGCCAACTCTTATTTTATGTTTCTTTACAGGAGCCGCTGAAACTGGCGACCTCTTATTATCATGTGGATTAGGTGACGTAATAGATGTTTTAGACATCAGATTAAACGGCACTGCGTTGAATGCACATGAAGCGGAAGCTACGAAACAACAATGCGCCATGAAAATGATTCAAGGATCACTCGAACTTATAAAACGGAACCCAGGCCCTAAGCAGCCCGTTGGTTGCACTGTAGCGAGACGGGGTAGAATTGGAAATCTCCTGGTTAAATACCAGTGTTTGCGGGCGCCAAGGAAGATCAATGATCAAGAAAGAATGCAAAAAGTACACAAAAGATCGTTGGCATCGAAGAAGAGACAACTTCGGGGTTAAAACAACCAACACAGTTCCCGAAAAGAAAAAGAAAAACAGAGGATAATTCAAGATGATCGACATGCATCCATAGATGGCTTGCGGGTAGTCAAGACACTTTCGCTATTTATTTACCTAATATTTTGTTTTATTATTTCTAAAGAAATGAGAGAATACACATTGTGAATTTGTATATTTTGGTGTGTCTGGTTTAATTAAGTTGCGTTTTACACTATTTTAATGTATTTGTCCCATTTATAACCCCAAAACGTTCTTTCTTTCATTAAACAAGACGCTCTTGTGACGATTTTTAAGTTTATTTATTTCTCAATAAAAAGATAACAAATTCATAACAAGTGCAGGCGTATCGAGGTAGTTACGAATTGAATTATAAATCTTACTAACAAGTACTCATGCAAGGAATCAACAATCTTACATAATCAACGAAAGAATCGCTTTGAACTAATATTTGCAAAATTGAATTTAAAAAAAAAAACTCTATCTGACGTTAAGAAGCTTAATGATGAGGTAACCAGAGCCGCTGTTAGCTCCAGCTTGGTTAGACTGTTCTTGACCATTGTTGTACGATCCACCACCGCCCCCACAGGAGTTAGATCGGCTACCACTAGCACCCCCAGAGTAACCACCACCTCCACCGCCACCCCCTCCGGATCCGTTTGGTCCGCCGCCACCTCCAAATCCACCTTCTACGTCATTTTGATTGGAGCGACCTCCCACGCCACCTGAAAAGAAATTAACGTGTGACATGCAGTTAGAGCCATTTTCAATTGAATGCTGAAAGTATTTTGAATTCGTAACTGCTTTGGTTTTGCGTTGTACGCTTTGTCATTGACTAAAAAAAAATCCTCCGCCACTTTCACAACCAATCAGAAATAAAAATTCAAAGGGGACAGACCGCAAATAAATGTGGCTACTAAATATATCTGAATTTCGTAACTGTTCATCAGTAGGATGCCCAAAATGCGTGCAATTCCACAATTGGTTTCGGCTCCATTAAATCCTACGACCAATTGTGACTTGCTCGCACGCGTTTACCGGCTACATGAATTTGGTTCGTGTTCTGATTGGTTCATCGGATTGTCTGCGAGTTCTGTGATTGGTCAGAGTAATAGCTTTGGTTTTGGTTTATGACATTCTAGTCCATGTAATAATTGTATGCCTGTTTGTTTCTACCATCATATTATACTATTGGTGTAACTTGACAGGGAATCTCTGCGATAATCGAAACTGTGCAAATAAATAAAGAAATCACCCCGTCAGCAAAGGCATTTAACTTTGATAATAGAACGTGATTGGCCAAAAAATCTCGCGCCACTTCATTAACCAATCAAAAGTAAAACCAAAACCAACGGTAACTTGCTCGCACACGTTTTCCCGCGCTTGGTGCCGGCTACATGTGTTAGCTTTGAGTTCTGTGATTGATCAGAATATTTACTTTGGTTTTGGATTTACGACACTCAATTGAAAATTGCTCTAATATGACGCATTACCTTTGTAGAATGATTTGCCTCCTTCTCCCCCAGTGCCTTTCGCGCCACCAAAGTTCTGATTTGAACGTCCGTTGGTCTCAAATCCACCACCACCACCTCCGGAGTAATTGTTGTCGCCTTCTTCAGCTCCCCTGCCACCCGATCCTCCTTGAAACTGTGATCCTCCATATCCGGGATTTCCATTGTTGGTTGATGTCCCGTGGCATCGTGGACTGTCTCCCTTCATTTTGTCAACACCACCGCCTCCACCAGCTGAAAAAAGAGTCGAAACAGTGTTAACCCTATAGAGTGTTTTCACATGACGTCATAAAAATTCAAAAAATCTCAAGTATACCTCCTAGAAAGCTGTTTCTAACATGGTATGTGGATACCAGTGTTATAATCTTTCACAAAAAGTTTCAGGTTTTAACGATGTTTCGTTTCCGATTTATAAAGGTTGTAAATGTGTCACGCAATTCGTCACGCTATTTCAGATAAGCCGTAAAAATAAACAAAATTGAAATAATTGAAAGTTATTAATGAATTATAGATGCTTATAACCCGATTTCATGTCTCTTCTTGTAAATACAATATTTTGTGATGAGATTTTTGGTGTTATTAAGACTTTAAAGTCTTTAAATTTTTGGCCGCCATGTTGGTGTCCCTAAGTGGGACAACAAGATGGCCGCTCCATACATTTCTTACTAAAATTGTCTATACTCATTCGCCTATAACTCTTGAATGAAATTCTCTTGCGCTTTAAAATTTGGCCCAATTTAGAATCAAAAACTGCTTCTGAATTTTGATATGACGTCAGTGAAAACACTCTATTTTGCCTGGGGTTTCTTTGAGCTCCTGAGCCTTCAAGAACATTAAGGCCATGACAATGAAACCTAGAGGGGACATAGTACGTCCAAAACTGTCTCCTTTGCGGGCGGCACAATGGAACGATGACGTCATATGACGTAGTTATTAGGTAATTAGTTATACGGTCGCCATCTTGGATCCGCCATCTTGGATTTCTGAAATTTTTAAAAACCTCTTAAAAACCGTCCAAATTAACTCAAAATTCTCAAAATTAATCTAAACCAATAAATAAACGCTAAATGACGTAAAAATGTAAAAGTTATAGCAATAAACATTGTTTTTCTTCATTCAAAGGTAAAAATATGCATATTACAATTGCAATGGAAACATCAAGTCACGTGATCAATAAAATGTCATATCAAATTGTTGCCAGATAAATTTTAGGAAAAGTCACAAAGTTTGATGGCGTTTGAATACATATTAAAGAAGTTATGAATGTTGAAAGTTAGCGCGGGTACTTTTGTGCCCCCCCCCCCCCCCCCCCCCCCAATGCAAAATAGGGCTAAAGGGGCTATGTCACAATATTTAGTGTTACTTTTTAATACCGCTACTTATTCTGTACTTATTCTGAGGGTAGGGGGGGGGGGGGGGAGGTGGTCACAAAGTGCCGGCGCTGACTTTAAACATTCATAACTTTTTAATATTGAAGCAAACACTACCAAACTTCGTGACTCTTTTTAAAAAAAAAATGATCTGGAACACAATTTGGTATTGCATTTCATTGTTCACGCAACTTGATGTTTCCATGGCAACTAGAATTTAACAGCCATGTTTTTCGAAATTTGAAGTTTTTAACTTTTAATGAGAAGTTAGTAAAGTTTGTCGTCGTACGTTGTACATTTTTACGCCATTTTAGCGTTGTTTTATTCGTTTTGATTACTTTTGAGTCAATTTGGACGGCTTTCTGAGGTTTTGAAGAAATCCCGAAATCCAAGATGGCGGATCCAATACGTCGGCTGTGCACAACATTTCCATCACAAGTAACGTCATCGTCCCATTTAGAAGACTGCGAAGGAAACTGTTTTGAATGTATCATATACACACTAACGACGTAAGCATGAAAGCGAGGCCTAAGGGCCACATTGCAATTAAAAAAGCAGAAGCGCAGCCTATAACTACGATAAAAATTCTCTGACAAATGTTGCGTCGCTGCGCTTTGTAATAATCGTTCCGATAATAGGAAAGACTTGACGTTTCATGCATTTCCGAAGGATCCGTACCGAAGGTTAGTTTTTCCGCCGTCCACTTTTTAACTGACTTTCATTTACTATATCTGCTCCAGGAATATCTTCTGGGGTTAATTTTTAATCTCTAAATCACAAATCGCTCTTGTTTCCGTTGCCATATTTACTTTTTTTGAAGTTTGCGGTAAGTATGGTGGCCCTTAGGCCTCGCTTTCATGCTTTCGTCGTAAGTGTGTATATCCTCCTGCTCCCAATCTCAATAACTCAAAAAAGCCCAGGCTAAATAGGGGTAAACTGTTTATGTTTTGACTGACTGATGCACTGATTACTTTCAATTTTGTTGACGTACAGTCAAAGTTCGAGTTAAAATTATCTTTTTAGGTCTTTCTAATACTCACCAATCAACAGGGGTGTGTTGTCGTCTGTAACCAAAAATGTTCCACCCCCTCCCCCTGCTCCTCCTGATACCGTGTTCACTCCCCCCTCCTGACCAACAAGGATCTTCAGAACATCTCCTCGCTTGAGGTGAAAGTTGCCTTTCACACGAGCGCCTTTTCCACGTTTGCTCGCTAAAACATACAAAATTGATGACCTTTAGAGAAGTACTGAATAAATGTTATCTATTAATACAGCACTTTTCGGAAATCGAGAAGGCCTATAACAACTCTTTAGACATAAGTGATTTTAAGGGCTTTCTCCACCACTGCTGAAATATCTTGTTTGTTTGCTGTTTGTTTGTTTGTTTGTTTGTTTTGATTTAAATTTAGTTTTTACAGAAGGAGGAATATTGGACTTTTTGCTGTACCGTATACATATCTTCAATCCAGTGACAAACGAATTCTTAATGAACCTGTAGGCGTTAGATAGCAATTGGCACATACTTAATACCCTAACGCTTTGTTGTGTTTGAAAATAGGTCTCTTCACAAAGTTGTTACTCAAATTTATCTCCGGGAAATGCTTTCAAAACAAATTGATAATTAGCGGCCATTCGTCTTCACTGAAGGGCAGTGGCCAAATAAGGCCGACATTATCTTTCGACCATTCCTCATGCAGAAAATCAAAACTTTGCCTTACCCCCTCCCCCTTCCTAGATATTTGTACTCACAGGAAGTGAACTTGTCATATCCTCCTGCTGCCCCTGCAGCCTCGATTGTGTACATTCCAGTGGCAGGTACCTTCCACATCTGGACTCCCTTGTTGACTGTCACTTGTCCTTCGTGATCTTGCCCCTGGTAATGCATCCCCACTGATGCGGGTCCCAGACGGCCTGTAGCTCCCAGGGAGGTGAACTTCGCCATGTTGAACACTGTAGAGAAAATAAATGCAGGTTATTTAAGAAATTAAACAGGTTAAAGGTCTTTTAACAGCTGGTAAATTGGATAATGAAAACTTATACCCGATCTTGTACAAATGAAGTTTCATTATTAGAAAGCGATGCTGTTACCTAAAAGATGAATTAAACTTTAAATCGGGCTCTGAGAACGGGTAAGATTTTCTTTATGTTGTTGTATTTCATGTTCCAAGAATGCAGTTTTACTTCCAAGTTTGGAACTAAGTTAAAGGGGAAGACCACTTCAGAGACGCTCGAGGGCTGAAACGCTCAATAACCCCCGTATAATCCGTGATTTTTGGTATCAAACAAAGCGACTAGAAAACGGCTTATTTCCAGTTGGGCGGAATGATGTCACATTTTTAAGGCCAGGCTGCTAAGAACGTTTCAATATGGCTTTCTTGGCTACTTTGGACACGGATTTAATAGGAAGCTCTTTAAAAGCTGAACCCCTAGTCAGCATCTCAACTCTATATGTACTTTATATAGGACACTTTCTGGAGAAACGTTCTCCTGGGTAATAAAGACAAAGGAAGCTTACCATTATAACGCTTGTTCACACTGTGATCAGGGTTAAAAATGACCCACTGTGTTACGTAATTCCTGAAGTATTTCTCGCACGAGGCTTCAACATACATCAGAGATGGCAGACGATCCGGCTTGTCTTCCTCCGTGGCGATCTGGACCGAGCCGATGAACACAGGGTAAGGGAACTCGTACCCAATCCACTGCATACCAGGAGGAGCAGCTCCATTTGAGATCCAAAGACTTTCGGGATTGTTATCAAATGCCATGCTGGGTGGATAACCTACATTTGTGATAAATAACCATGTTGCTTATTATCGACGCCATTTTGACAGGTCAGATAAACGCGAGGGAAATTACGGCGTTTTTATGGGAATTCGATGTCATATAATTCCGGTAAAATTGAAATCTGCATATACTATGCGGGAATTTCACACTCAAAGTACCAGGCAATATTTTAGGAATTAGCTGTGTTAACAACGCGTCGCGTTTTTAGTTTACTTTTTCTTGAACTTGCTTGTGAATTTTCCCTGCCGATGGGAAAAAGTTAACAAAATCGCGGGAAACAATTCATAGAAAATACATGTTCAGTTAAATGCAAGGTTAAAATAATCATTGTATTTTCTTTACTGGGATTATTAACAGTAAATCATATGCCACATAAGGAGCAGATCTACATTAGAAGTGAGAACACCTTTGAAACTGTGCACTGAGAAGTTAGGCCTTCTTTCAGTTATTACATTGAGTTTTAATTTTTACATGAAATTTAACTAAACCTGTTTGCTTCAGTTTGAATGGAAAACCTAGTATTAGTTTCGGCGATCAACGTTGCAATTTGCAACACGGTGAACATTAAATGTCTTGAGATAGACACATATTGCAAAAATACATGCACTGCATATATATCAGGAATGCGTTATGTTGATGCATAATAAAAATTCTCTCAACTAGAATTAATAGAAGATAATCAAGCCAGTAACGAGAATATAAACTCACATCAGAACACGCAAATCATGACTCACCAGGTCCAAAGTAGCTGCTAGCATAGCCCTTCTTGGGATCAACATTGAGGGGTTTGTTTGAGGTCGCAGTGTCGAAAAATTTGATTCCTGAAATGACCCATAGGAAAGGCACATCCACAGCATTTCTAATTCGCCAGTAAGGGTAACTTCCATTGGTATACGGACACTTGTCAGGACAGAAACCTGTCTCTGAGTCGCACTCGTGTTTACCTGTTGACAAAAAAAAATAAAATAAATAAAATAAAAAAATCACTCGTATTAAGTTCAGACGAAAAAGACAATTTAAGTAATGCTCCACATAAGAACTATGGTAAAAGAAAACTTCATTGTTCTGCGGCATTGGCTCATTCCCACATGTAATATCTTTGATTTCAAGAATAGAGGAGGAGCTGATGGTTCATAATTATATTTCAGTATAAAAATAAAGAAAATCCATTTGAGTCAAATAAATTTTAGGAAATGTTCGTGCTTAAACAATCAGAATAGCAGAAGAAAATAGCTAATAATTTTGCTTCCTTGATGAAGTTTCCCAAATACAATATCTCTTAAAAATTGCATGCTGAGCGACTGGGTCTCAAATTACTTGAAACCTTAAAAAAATTAGACAAAATGCACCTTGAACATTAACTTTTAGCGGTTTTTGAGTCTAAGCCAATGAGATCACTAGTTGTAACAATGAAAAAAGTTAACCGCATTCCATTTATATGCATCGCCGTTCAGCACTTTCCTTACTTAATTTGAAACTAAGCTAATTCATGACATCAGCTCTAGATTTCGAAAGGGTCCTTCAATTTCTAAATTTTCTCTACGACTTGCTTTTTTAGCGAAGTGTTTTCCCGCGAGAGAATACGGAAGGGAATTTTAGTGTTTCACCGATTGCATAATCAGGCGCTTATCCAGACCGGTTTCACCGTTTTACGGAAATCAGTCAGATTGTTAAAAAAAATTACTCAAAATCGAGGGACAGCAATCTTAGAGAGTGAATCGAAAATCTGAAATATATATTAGCGCTTAGAGTCTGGGAAAACGGTCAATTTTATTCCTGGATCCGCGCCTGATAATGATTTCTAGAAAAGCATTAAACTTTACTGATAACATTCGGTTTATAAATTTTAGTTATAGTATCCATATTCTTCATTTGTGTAGGGAAGCAGATCCGGAATAGCGATCAGATACTTATGATCATTTTTGATGTTTGAATGTTTTCAGGTAAAGCAAAATTCAACAATTAATTGTACACGTAACCTGCATGCGAAGTGACGTGGAAGCTCGGCCAAATTAACGTCGCAAAGTGTCAACAGTACAGAAGGAAATAAAGACGATTCGTGCAGATTAGATTGCAGAAAATATTACATTGCGTCACTAAACCCTCCAATAGCTTCAATTTTCCAACTTTAAAATCATTGCAGACGTAGTATAAAGAGCTAACTACTCCTTGCAAAATTTTCCTACTAGCTCATTGGATTGAATCAAACCAGATCGAATTTGCCGTGACAAGTAAATCGATCGTTTTTAAATAATCTTTCGTTCCACCAGCTAACCCTTGAGTCAACTCATGTAGTTATAATTTTAATGAAATAGTTAGCGGATGATATCTAAAAGTCTGACCGGTCAAATTAAAATTCTTCATCGGTACTTTCCTTACGCCCCTTTGTTTATCATCTTTTTACGAATGAAGGAAATTTTGCATTTGCCTTGAATTTTTAATTCTAGCGCTAATTACAGAAGCTTACCTTCAGCGTACTGCTTACAGATAGCCACACGCTTGTCTCTGTATTTCTTGTCCGTGTGCCATTCCCAACTGGCGCAGTACCCAGGTTTGAAAGGTCTGTTCCAAGGAGGTATTACTAAATGAGCGTACACATTGGGATTCTTCTCAAATCCGAATTGGCTGCCTTTGTGAAAACGCACAGTTCCATCATTGCTTGAACCGCCGAGCCAAAACCCGCTGGAAAAACCTAAGCTGGAAATTAAAATAAACGCTAGCAAATGGAAAGAGGCCATGTCGGCTGAAGAGAGTCGGCGAACTGAAAATTTTGAACGCCGCCAACGATTTTGCAGCGCGTTGCAGTGCCACGCTGGACGAAAGCAAATTCGGTTTTGATAGGCTGGATTTTGTAACGTGTAAGATTACTAAATTAGTTCTAAATTTTAAAGCATTTTCTTTTATTTTTGAATTTTAACAGCGCTTCGCTGGCACATTGCTTTCGAGAAGGTCGCGTCGCCAAGGAACGTTACTGAGCCCGTGGCAGCATGTGAGTTATTGGACTGCGGATGACCGCAAAGCTTTCGTAGCACGTGGCGAAAGCGCCAACCGTAAATGGTCGTAAATCGTTTTGTTTCGAAATCTATCATAAATGAAACCTAAATAAGGCAATCAGTCTTAATTCATAAACGTAATACTGGATGGATTTTGAAAACTAAAACGTTTCCTGTGGCATTTTACATAATGGAATTGGTTAAAGTCCACAAAAAGATTCTACTGATCATGGTACGAACAGTCGATTACTGATACCTTAAATACGAACATCATCGTATGAAGATAATCAAATGTTCTATAATTTTATAAAACAATAAATCTAAGGGCTTTAATTACGCAGGGAACGAGAAAACTGTCCAAAATTAATAACACGAATATGTTCATATTAAGCGGTGGGTATCAGACAAGGCGTAAAGCCCAGTTTGTCTATAATTTAAGGTTGATCGATTTCTTTCAAACTTTCACCAAAAGTTTACGCTATTTAAAAGTGCCTATGTCATCTATGGAGTTAGGTTTTAATAAACTAATTCGGCGGGACAGCTAGATAGATTGAAAACGTAAACTAAATTCCAAAAACATTTTTTATACCCTCATAAATGCTTTCCGCCAATTTATTTCACAGAATTTTAGCAATTTCATGTTTTAAAACAAGTTAAACCGTTAAACGTTTTGGTCCACCGATTAAGCCACAATAGTAAAAATCCTTTGTCTCGGAAACGTGTTGACTTCATGATATGTTAATTTTATAGACCCCATAATTAAAATATTTTGTCCTTGAAAGCTCTCAGCATGTTTATACTTCCACGTTATATCGCCAAATGCCACCAAATATACAACTAAGCTGGTTAAAAAGATTCTATAGAGCAAAACAAAACAGTATTCTGCCAAATACGTCAAAAGGAGTTTGTGCTCAATATTAAACCTACTAGTCAGATCCCCAATTCTCAAGTGCGATCTCAGAGTGGATACTTCTTAACTATACAAATAAAGGCAATAAGTTACATTTTAGCAATTTTAGGCCTCGCAAAGCGCACATTTGTCGAAACGATGATTTATTACAGTACTGTAAACTTTATAAAGTTAGGTGAAAAAACTGTTTGGGGGGCTTCAAACACCCTGCCAACTTTTCAGGATAAAATTTTAATTATTTGGATAATGTTGAATTTGTTCCAAGACCTGGTTGAAAGCCTTTAGGATTATATTTCCATGATCCAGTCATCGCTTTGCCGAAAGAAGTGCTTTTCGACGCCTATAAAACACAAGATTTCAGTGAAAAATTTCCAAAAGTCACTTAGGACATTCTTGTCGCGGTATATCTCTTCAATTACGATGAATTCATCTTGCTTGATATGTTTCATTTCTTCAGTTTGATGCCTACTCTGTAATTTTTCAAATTATGCTTTTATACCCCTGTAGCAAAATATATAGAGTTTGCTTACGTTGTATTCTGAATAAAAAGCATCACCCATTCTCTAGCTATTAGGCGTTCGCACTTGCCCGCTACGCGCGCGCCGCCAAAACACATAGTGCTTTCCATCTAACAATCTTGCGATTATCTATATCCATTATAAAGCTTGACTTAAGTACAAACAAAGGAGTTACGAATTCGTCTCCCTGGTTAAAGTTATCTATAACTGTCCAGTTTGTTTTCCACAGGACGGCCAATTATACCAATATTCAAACACACTTGAAAAGCCATTGTAGTTTTGAAACTTTCGTTCAACAACCTTCTCGTTGTGTAGACTTAGTCGTGATACCAAACGTAAACCTGATCCGCCACGCACCAGTTCCATCGTTTACCACCAGACCGCGAGGAGACCGCGAGTGATCTGAGAACCATTTCCGTTTGCGGAAAAGAAAGTACCCCATTTCCGGTAGACGCAGCTACATTTGCCATGGAAACGAGTTAAACACTATCCGGCGTTCACAGCGTGACACCTGCGGCGAAGTTCACTGATGCGTGTAATAATGATTTAGCAGGTTTCACTCGGTACCTGCCATGTTTTTACCTGTCAAAAACACTCAAAAACGGGCACCCTGTTCAGCGGGTTGTTTACAATGGAAGATCAACAGATCAAAAGACCATCACCATGCCAACAAAAGGAACCTTAACAGGAAAATCGCTTGGCACCGCTTTGGTTTGCCAACAAAATAAATGACTTTACGATGGAAATATAGGTGCAAGCAGGTTAAATAGCTGACAATCAGTACTGGCATTTAATTGTCATGTATTTTATTTTTTTAGCGCCGGAAAATTGAGTTGCGTAGCGCGTTTTCACCCTCGGTACTTCATGTTGATTGGAGCCTTAAATCGATTTTGAAACGGATGACATTTCTAATTTTCTGTTTGCTTAAATCTTCGTTTAATAAACAGATCTGATATAGCCACAAGAATAGTGCACGAAAATTGATTACTTTTGAAATTCCTTTTCTTTATTATGTGGCCTTTATTACCCCACTAACATTGCCTTTAAAACCAATGTTAGTTATTAACGCTGACCTTCTTTTGCTACAGTGGTCAGAAAATTCACTGGGCTTTAATCAAGTGGATAAGTTTTTGTAGCGCAATTCAAGTGTAGAAGCCAAATTATAATATTCAAGCAATTATAATCTGGGGAAAAATCTGGAAGCCTTTAACTTCACTAAGTCTCGGCAATGCAGGATATTAGGATATCCCCATAAGCTGGTTTCCACTAACGACGCACAAAATTTAAGCTTAAGGTGGTACCGGAGGCTAAAGCATACCAACGTTTGTGTCGCCAGGTTCGATGCAAGCAGAAGCAGAAGCTCATACAGAAATGCAAGGAAGAATTTTTTTCTTTTATACTTGCGAGCATGCTGGTGTCATGGTCGTTTTTATACGATTCTCTTATACTTTCGCTTGCGCTTGGCGTCGCTAGTAAAAAGCAAGCTTCAACACCAAAGAAAAGGTGACTTAAAAAGCGAATTCATGTTCTTTAAAAAATGCTTTAGTCTTGATTTTGCAACTCGATCAATTTGTCCTTATGGTAGGAATGTTAGGGGTTGAATTCGAGGAACGACGTTCACGTTCAGATAGAGAAAAGAAAATTCGTCGTCGTGCGTTCACGTGTTTCCAAATCTCGTCGATAAACTCAGCTTGTAAATAAGAATTGAATTCAAACTATTTGAGATATCGAAACGATCCAAGTCCCTATTTTACAATTTTCCCAGAAGATATATATATAATATAATAATTCATGAATCTGTAGGAAGGGAAGTGAAATTTTAATTTTCTTTCAACTGAATTTGTTAGTCAACAAAATATATGTATATGACAAATCCAGATGCCTCTTGAAAGTCGCTACACGTAGGACGAAATATGATCCTTGGCAATTAAACTCTGTTTCCATTGACCAAAATATTAACGTCCGACAGAAAGAGAAAACATAAACCAATCATTATGAATAAAAACAAAACTCGAACCAATTGAAAGAAGTGTGACTGTGAAATAAGTTGCAATGATATTTTTAATATAGGTTAATTTCCCCTCGTTTGGAGGTAACATTCCTTAAGATTTGTTCTGTTGTCTGAACGAATGTAGTTGAATTCAAGTTCATAACAAGCCACATCATATGCAAAGAATGTGCTGCGAATCTCTGGCTCTCTATATATGCATGCTTGACTCTATTTGCATGACTAGCTAACGCAACCACATGGAAGAGTAAACGCGAAGCATCAAACTGAAAAATTGAACGAAGCATTTTAGTACACACACTTTCAAAAATAAAAACTGAACTTGTGAGTTTTCAGTTAACGTTAGATGCCGTTTCGTTAGCGTTTGTCACGGCGCGATCGTTTCGAAGCGCGCGAAAAAGTGCGCGAACCACCAGAGGACAAGTTGATTTTGGCGGCACATCCTTTTGACCAATCAGATGTCTTGTGGAACAATCGCTTTTGTTCTATTGTTTTAAGGTGCTCTGTGTGTATTCCCCTAGGAAGAACCACCCGGGCGAGTAGTGATGTTTGACATACCAATCTTTATTTCTTAACAGCGGGAAAAGGCTGCCTTAACTTCCCGGGGAATGAGTCATACTAACCCATATGTTGTACTCTAGGAAATTGGGTGACTTTGAAATTGCTTCATATTGCACGTTTTAGGCCTTACCAATAAAGATCGTCCTGCCTCTCACTATCCATGACCGTATAGTGCGTTAAACGTGACTGATTTGCTTGCAGGCTTGATGAAATTCATTGAAGCGAAGTGTTGTTTTAGAATAAGTTTACTTTTTTTCAATGGAAGCATAAAACTTACTCTGTGTCGACTTAAATTTGTGGCTGTTTAAGTTTTGAAATTGGAAACAGATTTTTCCTGCGAAGTCCAGCCAGTTAAAACGCCAAATTGGGTTTATTGTGGGCGTAAAACTGCAGAGCAAAGTTTAAGTTGAAGAAAGATCTCATTATTTAATTTCAACAAAAGAGGAGAAAATCGGTTTTCTTGGTAATTGCAATGGTATTAGTAAGGAAACATGTAGAGCATTTTCGTCAGTGAGGTTCACTGTATGGTTACATCGAGGTGAACCTTCTCACTTGGGATGGGGAATAACAGGTGCTACCATGGGATCGTTTTAGAGAACACTCCCAACAGAGGCTATCAAAAAATGTCTTCACGCATGAAACTAATCTAAACTTAACCACATCGCTTCATTTGATCGCCCCTAGAATCAAGCAAGTCAAAACTAACGTCATTGGGCGCGAAACTCTGTAGATTTCACCCTCCATGCGCCAGAAATTTGCTTTGTGTTTGGTCACCAGCCGAGAGATTTAAGAGCGAATCCATTAAAATTAAATCGAAACTTGGGTTTCCTTTCAGGATGTTCATTCATGTGTGACTGTTCATTAACACGCCTCTAAAGGCAATGCGATTTCACCCTAGCCTTAATTTCATTTCATGAGCAGGCTCACGAGTTATGCCGACATGGCTCACAAACATGGGTTAACAGTATGAGGGCATTAGATGATCGCACAGGTCCGTGCTCTTAGTTCAGTAAAGTTACTCGAGTGGTGGCTGTGACGGTGGGATTTCTCTAAACGCATTTCAAGAAATTTCCAAGGAAAGTAAAAAACAGTAGCGGTTGGAGTTGACCTTCCAAGGTAATCCTGAAGCTGTTTTAAATTTTCACTTTTTATCTTTCAAATTGATTTAATTAGTCTCACTTATATTTACCAATAATCGCCATCTTCTAAGGAAATGACATATGAGATTAGCAGGAGCAAGTTATAGTACTGATAACCTATTTGAACACTTCCGCCAGTAGAAATACCGATGTATAAAATCTGAGTGTTTTCCAGTTAGGCTGTGTATAATATAATAATCTTGAAACTTCAAATCATTCGAGAGAAACAAGCTTAAACTATAGCTTAGATTGGTGACGCTCTCTGTCAGAACTCGAGTGAACAAATTGATTGCCGCTGAGAAGTAGTAATCGATAACGTAACAACAAAACGCCCGAAACAACCGTATTTGTATCCGAACACAGTAAAAAGTATTTAAGAATAGTTCATTCGTCTTGAAATAGTTCATTTGAATTTTAAA
This sequence comes from Cladopsammia gracilis, assembly GCA_022457155.1. Lineage (NCBI taxonomy): Eukaryota > Metazoa > Cnidaria > Anthozoa > Scleractinia > Dendrophylliidae > Cladopsammia > Cladopsammia gracilis. The sequence continues at coordinate 694,029 of JAJGOT010000153.1, read as the reverse complement.
AGGACATTTAATGTCACTTATAAGAAGCTAGAATCAATTCTCGAAGGTAGCTATGTTTATTTCTGAAACGGTGATTAATAAATAAGTATACCAGTATAACAGCGTCCTTCAATATCATTTTTTGTAGTTGGTCGGAGAAACAATTGATGGCATTTTTAGACTCACAGTTCAACAAGGCAAGTCTGTCTCAAATCAAGGTATTTTATACTTTTACTTTTTTTTGCTGGCAAAAGTTATTTTTTATTTCAGTGATTTTACTATTTTTATCCCGCATTCCTTCTTCTTGTACTACCAGGTAAATTGCTTGTACTGAATTGTCGCTTGTGTCACGGATACAAGAGATACAAGTGGATTTGGGTTACTTTTATCAAACAGTATAGCGTGATTTAAGTAGAGGGAAATGAAATTTTTATTTTAGAGCAGCACTTTAGAGCTTTATTGCTCAATTACAACTTTTAATGCGAAATTCGAATTCGATTGGATCGTTCACAAACTTTACCTACACTGCAACTCTTAACGCTGAAAAATGACAAGGATTTTTTCCAACCAACAAGTTTGTTTTGTAATATATATATTATCTTGATCGATTTACCCACAGAGGCAAGCCTTGTGTCAGGATACAGTTCTAACTTTTGTGTCTGTGTGTTAAATACAGCAATATAATCATTCAATAGTAAACTCTACACTGGTAGTTTCCAATGATACCATTTATTGTTCAATATTTTCACAATATGAAATTTGGGATCCATTTTTCGTAAATTTTGATTTTAGGACAGCCCATAATGTATCGATGTTTTTTAGGGATATTTGTTTTATTATTATTTTTTTTATTGGGGGGAGTGAGTGCATTCTTTACTTTGTCAACAAAGAATATGTTAGGGTCAACAATTCTGACCCCTCATTCGAATCTTATGAGTTGGAGTTGCAATCCAACTGACACTAGGATTCCGTTTCTAAAAGCTTCACATATCCTATCACTGCAGATGACAGCAAGCGGTAGATGGAGTTTCTAGTTCAGTAAACGAGACAAATTGTCATTGATGTTGCTTTCATTGGAATTATGAATTATTCACAGACAATCTAGTTTCATAGATATAGGGTGTTTCTCTTCAAGCATCAGATTGGGGACTGTTTTTCTGGTCCGATAAAAAAATAGAGCGAGATATCTCCAAAACGTGTAATTTTTGTTTGTAAGTTTGAAATCGGTTTTAAATGGATTGCTCGCATTGGATCAGCAGACCAAGATATATTATTTCAATGAACTAATAGGTCGTCTTACTGTCGTTATGGGCGCACGAATCTCACAATTGAAGGTGACACGGTTAACTTTAAGATATGGTTAGGTAACAATGACGTGCGCAAGATCACTGGACATAACAGGCTCGAGTAAAGATTTCTCCGGTAATTAAATAGTCATAAGTTCAATTGACCATGCCGTGCTTTAACACTTCCATACCTCAGCCAATAAGCGAGCGAAGAGCCTGTTGTTATTTTGGACTGTTACGTTCTAAATAAGCTCTGTATGCAAAACATCAACGGTTATTTTTCGTCTTCAGCGACTTGGAAAACAATCATATTTGTCAAGTGTTGTTAAGAGAGAAAATTAGCCAGTGCATACCCCGGTATCGGGTTGTCACCTTTGCGTAATCTAATTTGTTCAGTTTACACTCGAGTTAAGCTTCGTGACCCATATTACTTATGAGGTAATGGTTAGGTAAGGCAGCTAGCTGGGTTCGTAATGTCTTGCACTAGATACCCTTGATCAGTTGATTCACTTGGCCAGCTTGCTCGTACAAGCAAACTATCTCGTTTGTTTGAAACGTCGTAACTGAAACCCAAAACCTGGATACCAATTTGTTTGGAACACTGACTGCGATTTATTTATCACTTGTATAAGTTTCCAAAGAAAGCCATTTGAAGTCTGCTGTCAAAAAGGTTGAATCACCGGAAAAAGAAAACAGTCAAAGTTACTGTGGACAGCCGCTACTTGAAAGTTATTGACCGCGGAATCCGTAGAGGTATTTATGAAAAAAATATCCATAACAATAACAGTATTTGTATCGAACCTACAGTTTTTTATTATTAGTCAACCCAACTAAAAAAATTGAAACGTTAAGCCATGAGTGAACTGATCAAGTTTGACTACATCAAGGTGCCCTATTTAGTAAGCTGACTTTTAGCATGACGTAACCGAAAGCTGTAGGTCGTTCTGGTTCGCAAAAAAGAATCACATCTTCGCTTTTCAGTCGGAATTCTTCGACAAGTTAAGAAGAAACTACAGCATATAATCATGTTTCACTGTGTAGTTTTCTGAAGTTTTGTCATACTCTGGTTCGAGGTTTTTTTAATACAACTGAAATTTGGTTCAATTTTTGACATCAGTTTAATTCTTGCTTGAATCGGTTGTTACATTTATCAATATGTCAAGTCTCTTTCAAATGGCCAGTGCTGCGTTCGTATCTATATTCGTGCTAACAAAAAAAAAAACATTTAATTCTAATCGTCTTCAAAATACTATGAGAATTAATTTGAGAAAAGCTTATTTATTCGATGGGCGTTTTCTCCACGCTTTTAATTACGTCAATTAAACGCTATTCAAAACCAACAGTTGTAGACGTTTCTAATTACGAGATCCGAAAACTACAATAAAATATTCATTCAATAATTAAAATACACCTAAATATACTAGTGGTCTAGTGGTTAGCGCGTCGGACTTTCAACCTGAAGGTCGGTGGTTCGAAGCCTGGTCTCTGCCGTCGTGTTGTTTCCTTAGACAAGAAACTTTACTCCACACTGTCTCTCCCCACCCAGGTGTATAAATGGGTACCGGCGATAAAATGCTGGGGGTAACCCTGCGATGGACTAGCATCCCATCCATGGGGGAGTAGCAATATTCCTAGTTGCTTCATGCTAACAGAAACCGGGTTAAGCTCCGGCCGTGTGGGCCATTTGTGGCTCGAGTGCGACTTTACCTTTTTACCTTTAAATATACTAAGATTATTTCTTGTCGAAGCAAACTTGTATCAAATCGCCAGCGCCTAAAATACACAGAAGTCAAGGCATGCTTACGATGACCGTTTTATTCTATCTATCTCACACCAGCAATGACAGCAACAACCAAACATTAACGCCCGGCATCAACTGACTGTCTACAATTCACATGACTCTGAAGATGACTTCCCGTCAGGTTGTTGAACGTTAATCAGCAACAACACTGAGTTTGACTTTTTAGAACTACACTGACCTGGACGATCACACTCGACAGACTATTGATACTCCTGAGTTCAAACCATTTACAATGTGTAATAAGTAAATTTACCACTGTTAATGAAACGTAATTCAGTGAAGATCTGACTGTTGCAAATTAATAAGAAGATATAGTGAGTAATTTGCCAAGTTGTCGTACATTAACAAATTAATAGCCCCATTCATTAGAACGATGTGAAATCAATGTTTCTGAATTTGGCACCAGTATACAAAACACTGCAATAGCACACTCAAATTATTAAATGGAGAATCTCTGTATCTAGGATGAATATAATTGACAATTACAAAAACGGTATGTTGAAAATAAGACTGGTTGACAAGTTATATATTTGTAGTTTTTTTAATTTTAGAAAGGTGCTTCTTTGTTTAACCCTTGATCAGCTTCTAGTTCTCTTTATACAAGATCGATAGATTTGCAAATATTCTGGCGATCAGTATGAAGAGTGCCATAAAAAAGGAGAAATATTATTGAAGTAAACAAAAAATTCACCGGCAGCATTTTTAAATACATATATAGCAATAATACGCAGTTGGTGAGTTAGTACATGCTCTAACTTAAAATTTCTTTGAAAGCATCATTGCGCGCGACTTTAATATTACGTCGGTTCAGTTAATTTCGTGGATTTTGCATAGCATTTAAAGGGAAAGTGTCCTGGATGAAATGTCGGGTTTTCATGATTATGGCCAGGAGCTTGCTTTAACATCTTAAAATAGCAAGAAAATATCCCCAAAAACGGCAAAGAAATAAAAAGACAAAATAACGACTAAAACAACTCAAAATTCCACCAGAATTAAAGCTTTGATTTCTTGACCGCCTGTCACGAAACCAAAATTGATGAACTGTAATCCGCTTTCATCCATGTCATCTTGCACTTTTATAACAAACTACTACCTCTATTTTGCTCTATACAGCATATTTGTATTCAATTTAGTTATATATTTGGTGACCAGACGCGCCTGGCGATATAACTTGGAAATTAAGTATACTAAACAAACTTTCACTATATATTTGGGCGGGACAGTATCCGTTCAAAATGAAATAGAAGGACGGAATCAGTAAAGTATTTCACAATGCTTCAGTTACAAATAAATTAACTTCAACACATTTTAATGAAAACCAAAGAAAATCGAAGTCTAAGATATAATAACATGGACGAAAATGGGAAAAGACAACTAGATTTCAATTGCACAATTGTTTTGAAATCCATCTAAAACACAAACATGTAAAGAAATGAAGGGAGAATTTGTTGTCGTAAAGCTCGGTTTTCTTTTATATTCTTTTCACAAGTTATCAAAAAGACGATTACGTTTTATAAGCAGCGAGTTTACGATTTTTCTAGATTTCAGCGAAAATGATTGGTGAAAATATGTATAATGTTTGTATGGCAGCCTATTTTGAGATTAAACACAATAGCTGGGGCCATAGCTGGCATGGGGCGAACCGAGCCACTTGCCTCTGTAAAAATAAAATTTTAAATCACCGCTAGTACAAACGTAATTTAAAAGTGTTTTTTTTTTTTTCTGATATTGCCTCGGTAACTAGAATTTTCGTCTGGCTATGGCCCTTTTTTCCAATTCGCAAAAATTAACTGTGAATACAGATAACTAAAAGCCATAATTTCCATTTAGTCCGACTCCCGAAGAACTTAAAAACTCTAACGACTCTGACGAGGAAACTTCAAACCAACAAATATGAGTTATACAAGACCATATTTAGAAGGACAATGTCCAACGAAATAACGAAATTTTGCTTGCTTAATTTCTGTTATATCGCCAAATGCCTCAAAATACACAACTTTATTGGATAGCAAGATCGAAAGCAGTTGTTTGGAGAAAAAGTGTACGATTACAAGCGTTAGCTAAGGGTGAAGTGGATTACACTTCATCAAATCTGATTGCGTAACAAGAGGCGGTCAAAAAATCAAAATTGACATTCCGGTAGAGTTTTTAGTTTTTTTCAGTAGTTATCTTGTCTTTTAATTCAATAATATTTCTTAGCGCTCATCACTTTTGTTTTTTTTTTCTCACTTTAAGATAAATAAAGCAAACTTGAAGCAAGATCCTGGTCATAATCATAAAAAAACCCCGATATTTCAGCCGGGGCACTGTCTTTTTAGCTCTATTAATCACGAAGCCAAGCTTAGAACCATGTGATCTTTAGTTCAGTAACTTTCAAATCTGTGGTTGAAAGCTTAAATTAAACTCTTTAGCAGTCCTTTCCTGTGGTCCAGTGGTACTGTTTGTTTTTCGGTCTTTTAAAAAATGAAATTTACGAATTTTCTTGGATGTTGATATTGGCCAGTGTTGGTATTTTAAAGGTTATAAAAATAATGAAACAAATAAAATAAACAACGCTCGAGGTTGACTTTTTGAGAAATTACTCAACGGCGGTTTTTCCAAAATTCTTGGGATTACCTCATTTGTGCATTGAACCACTTTGACCCGGAAAAAATAGTTCAAAACTCCTTTTAACCCGGCTTTTTGGTACAGGCCGGCAATGCTCCCTTAATGAAACTTCGCGCACGATATTCGAATTTTCGAGATTTTTGTGACGCCTCACGGCATGTGGTAAGCGGTGTTTCCAATAACACAGAGATCAAACCTGCTGGTGTCTGCCTTATATGGCAAAGAGTAAATAGTGGAGTTCAAGTCCGTAGTTGCCGGTGGTAAAAATAGCTGTAGATGGATTTGGCCGAGAGCGGGAATGCGATCACGCACTAACAGGGTTCATTTAACTGATAAATGAAGCTACAGATCACGAACGGCCATTTTTAAATCGCTATGGGAAGATAAAAAAATATGTCTTGCTAAGGTAGGAAGTAAATTATCAATAACACTATTCTTGACTTCGAAAACGAACAGCCGTTTGTGGTATATTTTATTTGATGGACTGCGTGCTATTGTTTCAGACCACGATAAGGGAATTAAGTGGACGAGTCACTGGCTGGAGTTGTGAGTCGATGATGCCCCATAGAGGTAAGAAATAATTAAAATAATTTAAATTTTATTTGCGTCTCCTTCGTTTACAGAGCAATAAAACCTTCTTCCTTTTTAAAGCCGCTTGCCTTAGCTGCTTGCCAACTAATTTATTAATTTGCTACATTCCATAACTTGTCATGCAACATACCAGGATTGTACTGGAGCCGGCATTTCTTTTAATTACATCGTATACTTCCGATAAAAAGCGAAGGAAATCAAATGTTCGCGGTTCTAAGAGTAGCGTTTTGGGGAAAATTTGTCTCAGAAAATTCTCTCTTAATCAAAATTATAAATAGTTTCTCGCCTGAGCAATACAATGGAATATTTAATTGCCTAAATATCAGGTAGTATATAGATTTATCGTAACAAGACACTAAAATTAAAACTTTTCTCCCTTCAAAGTTCTAACAAATATGAAACTACTTTTAAGCTTGCTGGGATAAGGAAATTCTTCAATCAGTTTTAGGTAAAAAAATATTTTCGTTCTGTATGTAGGTCATGGCCATACGAACTGTCGAGATCTTTTGTTTTGAATTCGGCAAAATAAAGGTTTTGTTACTGTGATATTTCTACTGACTATAACCATATCAATGAAAAATAATAAAAAAATGGCTTTTCCTCAAACTTTTTCTTTAAACTAGAGTTCCATAGTAAAACAGTAACGGTTAAATTCAAACCGTGACATAGAAATCCCTTTAGAATGTATACCGCCTTTTCGACTGGTTATAAACTAAATGAAGATAATTCCATTTTGAAGGCTAAATGATCATGATTTATTGTCAGTTTTTAAGCTAGATTCCACAAGATTGCTAACAGTCGCTCAAATAAAGATGTTTTCAGCACTCGTAGCCATCACCTTGAAACGTGACCTTCTGCGATCCAGCGATCATCCATGGTCATTGATGGTCGATACTTGGAAAAAGAAACCGAGCTATTTTATTTCCTCATTATCGCCTCATTATTATCCTTATTGGCCAGATTTGAGCGATCGTTTGAGATTATTAGCGGTAACATGGAGTCCAGCCCTTTGTTTACTTGAACTAAATTATGCAAATTAGCCACGCGGGCAAAACATTATTTAACCCTTTTTGTGATGCTAGATGTAGGAACATTCTCTTTATTGCCAAAATTAATTTAGAAATCAGTAAATGTGCGTTTTATTATAAGGATGCATGTATGTAAAGTCTCAATTTTAAGGGCTATTTTAGCGCTTTTATAGATACGAGCTTTACGTAACTTCTTTAAGTCTATGTATTTTGGAATGTTTATCAGTTTGTCAGTTTTTTAACAAGACCCACAGTATTGGCAGTTATTATTGCTGTTATTATAACTGTTAACTTGTAGCTGGCGCCAAGAGCGGGAAAACGCGTGCGAACAAATCATGATTGGTTTTGGTTTTACTTCTAATTTGTTGAGAAAGTGATGCGAGTTCTTTTAGCCAATCACAAAGCAGAAAAATGCTTCCCAGTTCAAAACAATCACAAAATTACTTTCGACAGTCAATTGAAGCGCTATATTACTGTTCATAAAACGCATTTGTTTTCCACATAGGACCGGGTGGAGTCAACCAACTCGGAGGTGTCTTCGTCAATGGCCGACCGTTGCCCGATTACATGCGACACCGAATTGTTGAGTTGGCACACTGCGGCGTCCGACCTTCGGAAATCTCTCGGCAACTGCTCGTGTCTCACGGCTGCGTAAGCAAAATTCTCGGCCGATATTACGAGACAGGTTCTGTAAGACCCGGAGCCATCGGAGGCAGCAAGCCCAAAGTCGCTACTCCGCGAGTGGTGTCGAAGATTCTGGCATACAAAGAAGACAACCCGTGCATCTTTGCGTGGGAAATCAGAAATAACCTGCTTAGCGACGGCGTGTGTGACAAGAGTAACGTGCCTAGCGTCAGCTCCATCAACAGGATTCTGCGCAACGCAGCGGCTGAGAAAGAACAACGCGTGGCGCACGAGAAAGCCAAACAGCACGTGCAGCACCTTCAGCAGCAGATGCCAAACACGCAGCAGATGAATGGGTTTCAAGCTCAAATTGGATTTGCTATTCAACCAAACGCACAGGCAGCCTTACCAACGACTCTTCAAACCCTTCAACAGCAGCTGCCCACTCCTCAGCCCATACCACAGGCTCCTACGCCTGTGGAGAAGCCCGCGCATGCGCAGGAGGTCGTGCAGACTGTGGATAAGTCAGATAGCGAGCATCGTGGTACTCCTCATAACGGTATCGCTAAACATGAAAATGATCAAAACTGTAGCATTAATAATTATAAGCAATTACTGAACATTTCATTCAATTTTCGAAAATTTAAGGTGGCTCTGAATCTCTTCCTACAATTGTTTTTAAACTTTACAAGAAGTTGTATCTTAACATGATAATGAGAATGGGGGTCACCATGCTCGTTTTTTACTTATAAGCATTTAAACCTCAAATTAGGGGTGTCTTTAACAAGTTATACTGTTGCTATAGCAACCTGTTAAGTCGTGATAATGACCAAAACTTGTTAAGTAATGATCCGCATAAGAAGGATGGTGCTGAACGGCAATGCACGATGGAATGTTAACTTTTTCCATTGTTACAACTAGTGATCTCATTGGCCTAGACTCAAAAACCGCTAAAAAGTTAAGGTTCAAGGCGCATTTTGTCCATTTTTTTTAAGGTTTCAAGTAATTTGAGACCCAATCGCACAACGTGCAATTTTTAAAAGATATTGTATTTGGGAAACTTCATCAAAGAAGCAAAATTATTAGCTATTGTCTTCTGCTATTCTGATTGGTTAAGCACGAACATTTCCTGAAATTTGTTTGACGAAAATGGATTTTCTTATTTTTTACACTAAAATATAATTATAGACCATTAGCCCCTCCTCTATTCTTGAAACCAAAGACATTCTATGTGGGAAAGAGCCAATGCCACAGAACAATGAAGTTTGTGGTAGTTCGAATTCTTATGTGGAGCATTACTTAAGTCGTGATAATGACCAAGACTTGTGTAACAATGATTGTCCATTGGGCAAATTTACCGGAATATCTTAGCCCCCTAATTGAGGGTGTACAGAAAAAAGCCTTAGAGATAATCTTTCCTGGGCTTCCTTACAAGGACGCACTTGTGCACTGTGGTCTTCGTACTCTCTCGGATCGGCGCGCTTCAGCATGCACTAAGTTTATCCAGAGAGTTCGGGACACGGGTGTCCTTGCTAACCTGCTACCACAGCGCACAACTGTGCCCCATGGATATAATCTACGTTCAGGCACCATCAGAGAGGACCCCGCCATGGCCTCTACTAACCGTCTTGACAAATTTATTACATATAGATATTCCTAGTAAAAGTTTCATGTTAATGTATGTATATGATTAGTACTTTGACCACTCTTGTAATTTAGCTGAGAAGCTACGAAAAGAGTAATTAAACTGATTATTATTATTATTATTATTATTATTATTATTATTATTATTATTTTAAAACGTGGTAGTATAGATCCATCAATGTGTAAGTACTCAAAATTACTAGAAACTGTTGTTAGCACGAAACAACTTTGATAGAAGTGTATAAAAGTTTAAATATAATATTTTTTCTCTCATAACAGGCACAGATCACAATGGAAAATCAGAAACAGAAGCAAAACAGAATGAACACACGGAAAGTGAGAACGGAACATTGGGCGAAGACAGGAAACGAAAACATGAAGACGCACCAGTGAACGGAGATCACAATTCCAATTCCAATGGCGAGGATATCAAGAAGGAAAATGGTGGTATAACAGACGTGAATGGTAATGAAGGTCCTGATGCTAAGAAGAAAAAGCTCGAATACATTGAGACCAGTCATAAAAATGAAATGGTAAGACATTAGCAATAACGTGATATCTCGCAATCCTTTAAAGTGCATATAACGTTTAATTTTATTTGTATCGATGCATGTGCATTTTTAAAACAGGCCAACTCTTAGGCGCGAGCTCTGCTTAAGTTCGCGGTTATTTAGTTAATAAGAGCATGAAATACAGAAATTTGACAATTGTGTTGGATAAATCTGGCCACGGTTATTTCGAAGCTAAAATTAACAACACAGCGATAAATCTAAACATATTAAGCTCTTGACAAACACCCGCCAAAAATGAAGATTACTAGCTAAATAACTAGCTTAAAAACTTAACTAGCTAAATAAAATAATTGAACAGTTATAACCCGTCGGTTGGTGAGAGTGCAGGAGGCGAGAGAGATTTTTGTAGGGATCTGTTCGATCTAATGGCGAGAAAAAGAAAGAAGAACAGCTTGTGCATTCAAGCTTATATCCTAGCGGAACGCCGCCCTCTTACCTCATTGGCTAGCTTTAGGTACTCTCCGTAGCTGGGACGGTACTGTCTCAACGGAATATCACGTGAACACCATGCCTCAACATGAATTACATTATGCTTAATGTCCACTTATTACAAATATCGATTCTACGTTAAGTGGTCGAACAGGTTTTGATTTGAATGTTGCATTCAATAGCATTCATATCTCCAATATGCTAATGGAGAGACGTCAACCCATTGATTTAATATATCTTTCTCCTTGGGAATTTGACTTTTGTCTGATTTAGTCACAATACTTGGTAAAATTACTTATAGAAACCATAATGATAATATGAATATTTATAAAATGCAATTTATCTCTACCAGTAATAAATGAATACTGGGTTGACGTCACATTCATTAGCATATTTGAGATGTGAACCTCTGTGACTCAGATTCAACATTCAAATCAAGAAATATTACACCACTCAATTATTCAATTGATGTAGAATAGATATTTGTGATATAAAATGAGGGTTAAGCCTCTTTAAGAGGCTAGATTCAGACTGAGAGAAAAATAAGTTATTCAGCTGCTCAAGCATGTTAAGGCATGGCTCGTCCCTTGGTGTAGACCCCCCGCGAAGTAAATTCTTTTTTCCTTTGGAAGTAATGTATTTTAGCCCTAAGAGTCACCAAAAGTATACAACAAACTGGATTTAGCGTCCTTAAATAACTTAAGGTTTGATTATTGTGGTCACGTGTCTGATGACGTCATAATTTGGACAAAAAGGAAACTTCAAATGGGGTAAGGATGGTTAACTGTAGCCAAGAGAAAATCATAAGCAATTGTTTGCCTCAATGCATAAATACTATCCCTGCCCGGAATGGACAATTTTTGTATTTTATTAACAAGATATTAAGAGACAAAATATGTCACGTGACCTGTTTTACGAAATAACCCTTTAACTGTAAATCATAGTCAACCATTCCGGCCAGATTCATATAGGGGAGAAGCATATAAATACATTAACGGTTCAATTTATATCCATTATATGTCATCTCGGCACCCCATTTTCAATTTTCTGTTTGTGTAGGAAAACAATCATAACAGGTCACGTGATGCAAATATGCGACATTTCAAGTAAACAATGGTTCAAGGTTAACAAGTTTTATCCTGCTGCTAAGTTTGAGTCTGTTCAGGTGAATCACTTTAAAGTTATGATCGTTTTCAGGTTTTATGCAAATTAGGCTCTGAGCCATGCCTTAACATGCTTGAGTGCCTTGATTGCATGAAACTGGCGCAATGCTTTAACAAAATTCTTTAATAATCGCTTGTTTAGTGTTATCTATGTTTTTCCATTTTTACGTAGCCCGTATACACTCGTGTGTCCCCGACATGGATCAAATACAATCCCGTGATTCCTAGTGGGTTTGCCATCGCAAGCAGTCTGAATGGTTTGAATGCAATCGCTGGTGATCTAAACGGTTTAAACGTCAATGTGAACGGAATGGGCGGCTTAAACGGCGTCAACGGTCTAAGCAGCGTCGGGGCAATGAATGGTTTAAACGGCATAGCACAGATGAACGCCGTCAATGGAATGAATGGAATGAATGGAATGGGAAATGGAATGGGAAATGGAATGGGGATTATGAATGGGAACAACGCCATCAATGGTATCAATGGCATAGCAGGTATCAGTACCATCAACGGTATTAACACGTTAAGTAATATCAGCTGTCATAATATGAATGGCATGAACGCTTTAAATGGTATGCATGCAATGAATGGTCTGAACGGACATAGCAATGGAGGAATGGGTCACCCTGGTATGGAGCAGGATAGGTCCCTCGGACATGGGCAGAATGGACTGAACGGACATTCAGAAAGCGTTCATTGGTCGCCACCATACCCAATGGTGTGCTTACCAGACTCAAACAATACCAACGGAATGACACAAACTAATGGAATAAACAAACAAGATTCGTTTCCATCTCAGATTGCATTTCAGATCACCAACACACCTCGTCCGGACCTACAGCACAATCCTGCCAATACAACTACTGTGTGTACATCGGTTTTCGCTCCAATAACCACGGCAACCCCGCGAAACCCTTCTCTTACCATGGCGAACCCGCTGACCAATGGTATCCAGGCCATGCAATTTTCTCGGCCAATGGCGACCGATTTTACGCAGCCAATTATGAAGATAATGGGACCCGCCACTTTTCTGCCACTAAGACCGTCGAGCATGGCTTCCCTTGATAGCATCACACATGGGTAAAACAAAATGTAGCGGATTTAATTTGTGACGGAAAAGAATGAATCCAGATACAAATAAAGACAACATCGTTCAATGCGCTGCAATAAGCATTTGGAACAAAATGTGCAATGAAATCCATTCGTGTCTCTACTTATCCATTCATCCAATTTGTACGTGTTCAATCAACGTTTAATCATCCACACAAGATGTTTCACGTATGTATTACGAGGATATGTTGCTAAGTGTAACGAAGTGATGAAGAAACATGATTCAATCAAATTTTAAGCTTATGCTTTTATTTAACCAAAAATATATTTATCCCTTTTTCTGTCATCTTCGTAAGATGCACATACGGTAAGCCTTAATGTATAGTTTGATTTTTATTTATAATCAAATATAATTTATCACAGACAATATGATAAATAAGGAGGATTAATGCTGTATAATACGAGAGTAGAATGAGATCTTTTTCTCTCTTGTATTTGACCAGTCAAGCTGATTCTTAAACTGAATCTAAATACCTGTCATTACCCGCAGTTGTTTCATTATGGCAATATCTTCAAATGTTCGTACAAGAAGAAAAATGTTTTCGCCATTCATCCGTCAATAGAAAATATATCTGAGCGTGATGTATTATCATAAGATTGGACAATCATCCGAGGAGAATAAACCAAAGCATTAGTCTACCTTTTCTTTATCAGAAATTGCTATTAATATATGTTAGTCATATATATTAGTATAATTTTAAATTAAGTGCAAATATCATCAAGCTCCGAAAATCATCGGTTTGTCGCTGTGGTTTGCTTATCGCGTGGAATTTTTCCACAAAACATTTATCTCTGAAACGAAGTTGATGAATTCGACTGACCTCGTTAATCAGTAAAAAACGAGAAGCCAGGGAAGATAAACTACACTAAATATCTTAGTTGGTTAATCTTAAAGGCATTTATAGCCTGCTACGTTTAATCAAGCTTAATTAAATAAACCAGGAAGCAATTTGCTTGCGGCTATCCCATATAAGTTGAATATAGCTGGAGGCATGCGATTCAGAATCGCTGCCTATGTACAGAAATAGTTTAAAAAGCAAGGGAAAGCTTCTTTTAAAAACTTATGAACTTTTAAAAGCTGTTGTGATTGGCTACCAAGGATGACGTCGCTCGAAAACAAGCCAATCACAGGAAAGCTTTTTTCAATCTATAACTCGTCAAGGAATAGCCGAATAACTCGATTTTCATGCTGTACAGCTAAATTATGCAGGATGAGTGGAAAGGATGTAAATTTTCTGACTTTGCAACAGTTTTTAAATAGGGTAACTTGAACGAGCTGTCCAAACGAATTCAACATTATTTGTTGTTCACGCCTGTAAACAGGAAAGTGTTGAACGATACAACATTCAATATCACTCAATCCATTAGCTCCTTAATCGGTGCCAAAAATCAAAATTAAAGACAAATCCAAAATTTCGTTTTGTAAAGTATTGAAAAACAAATGGTGCCATGCAAAAGTACTGCTGAAGAGGTTTCATTTGAATGGTCACACCTTAGGATTTCGTCCACAGACACAAAAGTTAGAACAACACTTCATGTCTCCATAATTGACTCTGGGAGTGAAAGGGTTAACAGAGTGCCCAAACGGGTTTAACAATGTTGACCAATGTTGGACGATGTTGAATCGCGATGCTGATGTCGTTTGTTCATGGCCTTAGGATGATTTGTACCAAATTTCCAAAGTGTAAATAACTCGTTGCAAAGATCTCAAATATTTGCATCTCAATACGCCACTCTTCCTTACTCGTTTGTAGAATCGTACGTAAACCTTTCTGATCAATTTTGTCATCTGGGGATCGTTGACAAGATCGACTACATCGTATATGTTGTTAAAGAACATCTATGATCCGTTAAAATGTCGATAATCGAGCACACGTTGTCAAGAACGTCGGTGCTCAAATATCGACATCGTAAAAATTATCTCTTGTTATACATCGCGTGTATACGATCGTCGACATTGTTCCGCCGAATAACAAAATTTATCTCGCCTTTTTCCATTTCATATCGTCAAATACCGCCAAATATACAACTTAACTGGATAACAAGACTTTATAGAGCAAAACAGAAGCAGTAGTTTGGAGATTAAATGTAGAATTGTAAGGATGGAAGTGGATCACAGTTCATCGAATTTGATTTCGCGACGGCGGTCAAGAAATCAAAATTGCCATTCTTGTGGAATTTTGACTTTTTTAGTCATTATTTTGTCTCTTAAGTAGATATTTCTTTGCTTTTTAATTCATCACTTTTAGCGATTCTTTCTTCCTATTTCAAGATAGCAAAGCAAGCTTAAAGTGCACCTAACCCCAATTTTTTTTTGCTTAATCAATTCTGTACGTTGAAAAGTTGAATAGTTAATAAATATTTCTTGTTTTTAACGTCGCGTTAGTGAGTTATAGAGATTTGAATTTACAAAATGCTAATTAGATGACGTAAATTCGGGAATTTGCCATTGTTTCTACGTCAATTAACAATACGCAGTATACAACTTAAGAAAAATCAATTTGAGAAATACCAAATATAAACTGTGGATGGTCAATTGATTCGTAAAAAAATATTACTTGGAGGTAAAAACAAGTAGTGTAATAAATGATTCCCGAATTTACGTCATCTAATAAATTAGCATTTTGTAAATTCAAATCTCTATAACTCACTAACGCGACGTTAAAAACAAGAAATATTTAACTATTCAACTTTTCAACGTACATAGAGTTGACTAAGCAAAAAGAAAAAATTGGGGTTAGGTGCACTTTAAAGCAAACTCTTGGCCATAATCATGAAAACACGATACACTGTATGTTAGCCGGGCCAGTTGTACCTTTAAGATCGTCTACAGGATCGTCGACATATGAACAACTTTTAGATACTTAGTTCGTCGACATCGTCTATACGATCGACGACATTGTAGACTGGCGTTCTTAACAACGATCCCCCGATGACAAAATTGATCCAACCTTTCTTACTATATTAAATTAACTCACAGCCCAACCATAGCGTCATGCTAGGCATGCCGGGTAATTTGGCGGCAAGCCCGCTTGGGAAATGAACCGAGAATGTACAAAGTGTTTATCAAGAGAGAATATATTTTTCCATATCATATTATATATCAGCTTCTAATTAAATGTTCTTATAGAACGTTATTCTAAATAATTATAATGTAATTGCTTCTAAAAGACCATGGTTCTTTTTACCTTTTTTTTCTCAGATGAAATAATGGTGCTTGAGCAGTTTTCAAATGAGTGTCGAAAGTCATTTCGTAATTGCTTTGATTTTGTATTGCTACGCTTTGTGATTGGCTAAAAAAATCTCGCGCCACTTTCTCGACCAATCAAAAGTTAAACCAAAAACCAATCATGACTTGCCTGCACGCGTTTTCCCGCGCTTGGCGCCGGCTTCATGTATTTTCTTCAAGCTCTGATTGGTTCATTGCATTGTTTACGACTGTTGTCATTGGTCAGAGTAATTACTTTGGTTTTGGTTTTACGACACTCATTTGAAAATCGCTCTAAAAGGCAAATATAATAATCAGTTATCGACTTAACCCTTTAAGCTCCAATAGTGATCAGCTTCACATTTCTCCTTGTTATATCAATGCCTAATCAATCAGAAAGGTTATGAGGATTAACGATATGATCACCCAAGATGAATTCTATGACATCTTCTCCCTACTGCTTCTTTGAGAAATGTATAGGGACAAGAAACGAGAATTTCTTTTTGATATTGAGGATTAAAGGGTGACAGTAATAAATGCAAATAAATAAATCAAGCTTAGTATGAAGTGATAATGCCTTTGAAAATGAATAATAGATCTTGATACATCTATTAGCTGCCTTCCGTCAAAAAACAAAATGAAATGACCAAATCCTCGATTTTTCCGATTCTTAGAGGGGCTACGTCATGAAACTTTGGACAAAATTGTGCTAAAATTATTGGTAATTATATTTTTCTATTAATATTCATGCAACAATTTCTCTTTGAGCTTCAAGAGAAAGACATAAAGATCATATGTAAAAATTGAGCAAACCACTAACAACCATTTTTTATATAATTATATTAAAAGCATAGGCGAATAATTTAGCTTAAACATACAAAAAAGTTTCTGTTCACTAAAAATTATTGTAATTGTTAGCCATACTATACCATTAATTCCAGATTTCCTTTGATGCAAATCTATCTTTTGGCTTTTCCAAGCCAAGTGTTGCTATAGTGATAAGTGACATAGCCCCTTTAAACTAGAACGGTGAAGTCTCAATAATTGAAGATCGATTAAACTATTTTCTGATATGAGAATAAATGAATTGATTTTATTTCGAGATGACAGGGATGACGAAAGGCATATAAATGACTTTTGAAAGAAGTTTGAAAATTGTATTTATTGTTTATTTTATTATTTTCACTTTATCATCACTGACTTATAACTCTTACTAGTTTGTTAGAAAGAGAAGAAAAAATATAAAGTTAAATTTTCAAATAGTGCGACCAGCTTGGTTGTGTATTCTTTAAGACGAAATGTGTAAAGATCATTGAAGAATCTTAATTAAAAATATTAAAACCAACCCGTGTAGTCCAAATTATCTTTTATATGCACGTTAACTAAAAGGTGAAATAATACGGGCAACAAAATCGCGCAGCAATAATGTTGCATCGCAGGTTGCAGCCCTTATGTTGCGCCTATTACCAGCTACGCGCGCAACAAATTTTCGTCTTGCAGAAAGTAGACGTCGCTTCAACTTTCTGCAACATGCACATTTGCTGCGTTCAGAGCTGGCAATACGTGCAATATCAGGACTGCAACCCGCAACTCAACATTGTTGCGCGACAAGTTGTGCGATCTTGTTGCCCGTATTACTTCACCTCTAAGGAAAAGTATCCCTCCGAAATATCGCTTTATTTTTTTATACTTATTTTCCACGTTATATAACCAAATGCCACCAAGTATTTGACAACTAGATTTGATAAAAAGATTCAACAGGCCAAATCAGAACAAGTAGTGTGGGGATAAAATGCTGGATCACAAGGATGCAAGTGGATTACAGTTCATCAAATTTGATTTCGTGACAGGCGGCCAAGAAATCAAAATTTCCATTCTGGCGAAACTTTGATAATTTAAGCCTTTAAGCCCTGATTTCAAAATTTAAATTCTCATTTCTTGCCCCCATACATTTCTTATAGTAGTGGGGAGAAATTGTTTAGATATCAAGAGAATTTATCTTTTGTGATGTTCTTAATTCTCATGACTTTTTTGATTGATAAGGCATTGATATTACAAGGAGAAATTTGATGCTGATCACTCTTAGGGCTTAAAGGGTTAAGCCGTTGTTTTGTGTGTCAAATCCTGGATCGATCCCGCGCCACCCGGCGTTGCATTTCATCGGTAAAGCGCAGGAAATCAAACCAGAGGGCCTAAACCTTCACGTACAAAGAAACTGACCAAGAAGCGACACCGAATGAGGTATCAGGCTTTAAATACGTTTAGTGAGTACTTCTCAATAGTTTTCATTTGAATGGTCGAAGTTTAGGAATTCATCAAGTACTGTTCAATAACTCATGTTTATTTCAATGGTCACACTTTAGGATTTCATCCGCAGACTCGAATGTTAGAACCACCTTGAACAGCATAATAAACAGCACCACAGGAAATAGCTGCTCAAAAGCTTTCATTTGAATGGTCACACTTTTGGATCTCGTCAACAGGCTCAAAAAATTAGAACCAATTTAGGTTTGACTCTGTGGACTGATGAAGAATAAAAATGAGCTAAAAGGAAAATAAAAATGTCTCAAAGACAGTGAATAGAGGCTTTAAATGACCATAATTTATTTACAAGTCATAAAGAATGCTTTACATCAACAACCGTTATAAACTTGAAATCTATAATAAAACATTTAGAATAAGTCGTAAAAGTAATCCAGGCCTTGTCCGATCTCCCAAACGGAGATTCCCACTTCAAGTTCTCGAGCAAGGTCCAGTCGAGACTGTATGGACTGAGAAAGATGAAAGAAAACATTACTGAAAGGCTCCTATGACCCAACTCGTGAATACCAAAACAATTTTCGGACCCTCCCCTCTCCTAGGCGGTTAGCTCCACCGAGCCCCACCCCAGCGTCCAACTCCCCACCCTCCCCTCCCTGCAACGCCGTCCCCATGGGTAAGGCAGATGACCATTACATATCGCAGTCTCAATATTTATAGCTTACCGAGTGAAAATTTGCATATTTTCCCCCGAATGCGATAACCCGTTCAACACTTCGCGTATTCACGAGTTATAAATTTAAGACACATTTAGGATGCAGGCGGAGGGCACCCAGTCAATACACAGAGTATTATCCACTCATTCTACACTTTGAGTGACGTCTAAGCTGCGGTTCCCATTATTAAGTTGTCAAACTCTGCATTTTGAAGTTTGCAACATTTTGTGTGGGCTCCCTGTGCTGAAGGGAGAGGGGTGGGGATTGCTTCTACACGAGCATGCAAACCGTGACTGCATTTGTAAAACCACAAAAGAAAAAAAAGATTGCGCAGATATAATGGTCAATTTTGGCTACAGAAGACGTCAAAATGGGACATTCATTTGTAATTATTGGACTAATGGTACTAGTCTTCAAACATAACAAACCAACGTCGAAGACCGAGCGAATTCGTTAAATAGCCATTGCACTGTATAAAACAAAATCCACCAAATACAACCATAACAGAACGAAAAGAAAACAATGAAATACCTGCCGGGGATTTTTCATTCACGACATAATTAAGTTAATATTAGTGTTCTTTTCGAACTCCTACCTTCAATGTCGGGTAAAAGACAACGTGGTTTGAACCAGCAGTGCTGCAAGATTATTTGAGAAAAGATAGTCAGAAATGAGCTATGCATTGAAAACTATATTAACAAGCTTAATGATACAAACTAAAAAGTTGGCAAGCGCGTGTTGGCAAAATCTAAAAAGTTGGCAACGTCGACAAACTTCCAGACATCTCTACTTGTTCCCACGGTTCTTTCTTTTTTATTTATTTACCGCATGGGTCTGTGACTTAAAGTGTATATGACAGTGATTTTTTTATTTGCTTGATCGAATCTACACGATGTCCTGATAAGAAAATGGAAAAAAAAAATTCGATATCAATTTTCCTTCTCCGCGTTTTAGCCGCTCCAAACACGTGAAATTTCACTTCCGGTGTGTTACAAAACCGCGCAAGAAGAAAGACTGGAAATAGTCCGCTGTGATGTCAATACGGGAATGCCGTTTTCGAGGTTTCTTGGTTCCTCACACTTTTTGGTGCGCCCTGAGGAAGAAACATGGTTCTACCAAGGTGTGTTGTCTATGGTTGTAGCAACACACACCAAAAAACGGAGGAACCGAGAAACCGCGACGCTGGCATTCCCGTATTGACGTCACAGCGGACTATTTCCAGTCTTTCTTCTTGCTCGGTTTTGTAACACACCGGAAGTGAAATTCCACGTGTTTAGACGGCTAAAACGTGGAGAAGGAAAATCGATATCAAAAATTTGTTTCCATTTTCATATCAGGACAACATGTAGATTCGATCAAGCAAATAAAAAAATCACTGTCATATATACTTTAATGTCGAGCATTTTAGACCGCTCTAAAAGAAAAAGAATATTAATATAAAGGCAGCAAAGTGAAAAATACAAGTTTGAAATGGCGCTTATAAGCGCAAAGTAATAAATGTTAATAAATGTTTGAAAATGCGTTTTTAAATACAGCCAGTGAGGCAGACAATGCTGTCTCTTTTGGGAGTTGATTCCATTGTGCAATTGTCCTTGGATAGAAGGAATACTTGTAAAGGTCCCTTACGGCTAGCGGTTGTGTGTAAGCGTACTCTTTAGAGCGAGTTGGGTACGGATGGCCAGCTGGTTGTAGTTTGGTGACCTCGTGAGAGACTAGCCTATTTCGCATTTTATATAGTATAGATAGCCGTGCTATAGTTCGCCTTGTGGAAAACGTGTGACATTGCGTGACATTACAGTATAAGGACTTACACGCTCGCTCTAGAGTTATGAGCTTGCGAGTTATTCATTTCCTTTCATTTTGCTGATAGATTATGTTGATTTGTTAGGAAATATTTTGTTGTGATCGAGGACCACGAGTGTCGTTTCTTACTTAGGATCGCATATGTTTATTGTATAGAACATTCTAGAACGTTCAAAAATAGGCTTAAAATAACATCGGATCGGATTTCATGCCATGTGATCAGCGTTTTGGAAAGCATGTGCTCGGCTACAATCAAAGCGAGAATATACTTGGTTTTACAGTGAAATTGTGAGTTCTTCAGTGTCTCAGGGAACGTGACAGGGCTAGAAATTCCCCACAGCCTAGCTACTTCCTAGTGTATTCCACTTTAGGGCTCAAAGCATTTTGGTTACACTATCTTTGCGGTCGAAACGATTTACGACCCAGCGTGCAGCTCTCCTTTGAACTATCTCAATCTCAATCTCCTTCTTCTTGAGGAAGCCAGAGGACCCTGTGAGTCGAACTTGCACATACTGAAAAGTGAACGTTCACACCTCAAAAGCTAGTTTGCCAATTAAAAAAAGTTGGGGAAAAAGTTGATGCAACGGTCACACGCTAACTTAAAGTTCGTATGTTGCCAACTTTAGTGTTTCGTGTGAAGGCGTCTTTAAAGACTTAATCGCTTCAGTGGCTCTACTCACGTGAACTTGAACGAATGTTCTGCTACGCTTTCCTCCCAGATCAGTTTCTCCGTTTTGTGTTTCGCCAACAGTTCAACATACCTAGCAAGAGGAATAATTGGTTGGGCTTGTTGTTGGTCCACGTCCTGTTCTGAGTAATTTTCTGCGGCTCAGTGGTGAATGTGAAAAGCAACTCTGGGCATTTCCACCGCAGTCCCAATTTACCTTTATAAATTATGTTTCTTTAAGCTCCGTTAGACATAAACTGTAGTATACGTATGTTCTTCGTTCTAAAAGCGTGTTCAAGTAGGGAGGGTAAAGCGTGTTTAAGGTGCGGGGCTAAAGTCCGGGGCTAAATGGCTAGGGGGCTAAATGACCATAATCCGGACCGCACATACCTAGTATACTGCTTACATAAGAGAGGACCGACTTACCTTGAGCCCAAGATGGCTGCACACGGAGTAGCATTTCGAGTTGACATGAAAAACAAAACAAAAAAAATGTCCAACAAATAAATAAGACTTGAAATCAAGACTTAAAAAACCGGCCGTCGTAAATAAATGTAGGATGTAGAATGTAGAATGACATACGTCCTCCACCCATGGGAGCGAAGTCTTGCCCATAGAAGTTGAGACCAAGGAGGATCTTGGATCGCTGCTTTCCCTTCTCTGGACTGAGTGTCAGAACACAGTCTTTTACCCACTGTAAAGGAGCATTTGGACCTGGTCTACAATAAAAGAAAGCTGTATTCAAATAAACTGAAGTGCCTTTATCTGAACAAGTCTTCAGTTCTTGTCAAAGAAGGCTATTTATAAACAATGTCTTGCTTTAGATCGGTTTTCAATTGAGTGTCGTAAAACCAAAACCAAAGTAATTACTCTGACCAATCACAGAACTCGCAGACAATCCGATGAACCAATCAGAGCTCGAAGCAAATACATGTAGCCGGCGCCAAGCGCGGGAAAACGCGTGCGAGCAAATCACGATTGGTTTTGGTTTTACTTCTGATTGGTTGAGAAAGTGGCGCGAGACACTCAATTGAAAACTGCTCTATTAATGCCTTGATTTATATCGCTAACATGTACAAATCATTCGTCATGTACTTAAAGGGACACACTGTCCCGCGGAAATAACAAAATTTCGCTCAGCTTATTTCCATGTTAAATCACCAAATCACCAAACGCCACCAAATAACTAGTTCATATTTCTAACAACTAAATTGGATAAAAAAAGATTATGAGCTAAACGGAAGGAGTAGTGCAGGATTGCAAGGCTGGAAGTGGATTACACTCCCGCAGTTCATCACTGAACTGAATTTGATTTCATGACAGGCGGTCAAGAAATCAAAATTGCCATTCTTGTGGAATTTTGACGTTTTTTTTGCCCGTCATTTTGTCTCTTTAGTTAATATTTCTAGTGGTCATCGTTTCGGCGATTTTTTTTCTTCCTATTTCAAGATAGTAAAGCAAGCTTTACGCAAGCTCCTGGCCATAATCACGAGAACACGATATTTCGGCAGCTGGGATAGTGTCCGCTCTTTAACGTCCCTGCAAATTACAACATAATGTGCCTCACATAATCACACAATCTTTGCACATCTGTTAATAAGTGTGTATAAGTGTTAATAATAGTGTGGTGTACACGGTGGTGTAGTGGTTAGCACGTCGGACTTTCAACCCGAAGGTCGGTGGTTCGAAGCCTGGTCTCTGCCGTCGTGTTGTTTCCTTAGACAAGAAACTTTACTCCACACTGTCTCTCTCCACCCAGGTGTATAAATGGATACCGGCGACAAAATGCTGGGGGTAACCCTGCGATGGACTAGCATCCAATCCAGGGGGGAGTAGCAATATTCCTAGACGCTTCATGCTATAGAAACCGGGTTTAAGCTCCGGCCGTTATGAGCCTGCTGGCTCGGGTGCGCGACTTTACTTTTTAATAGTGTATATGTTGTGATGCAAATTTTATTTTCCTTTGTTTTGGGGTATGATAATGTACGATAATGAGTTTTAAACAAAGGGAAATAAAATTTGCACCAACGACAAAATTGCACCACAACATATATAATAGTTAATAGTGTTAATAAGTGTTCTGTTTCAATGCCTGACTAGTGAAAGGGCTTTCAACTGAATGGTCACACTTAACGGACTTCAACAAGAGAGTCAACAGTTCAAACCACAGTGAAAGAAAATTGTCAATAGTAGGAAGAAATCATATTTTGATCTATACCTTCCGTGAGATGAGTAGTCGTAAGTCATGAGGCTGAAGCCATCCAGCACAGGCGCCAGCAGCTCAAAGTCATGCTTGTCAAAAGATCCTGGCTTCTTACTGTCAGATCCATACAAATAAACAAACAAACAAGCAACAAATAAACAAACAATTTCCTTTTTATCTCGTGAATACGCGAAGCGTTGAACGAGATATAGGCCCCGTCCACACGTATCGGGATATTTTTGAATCCGCACTTTTTTTGTTGTGGATTAGAAAATCTTCGCGTCCACACGTAGCGTATTCGAATTGTATTTGCCCGTCCACACGTATCCGGATTCGCTCTAATACCCGTGACTTCTCTTTAAATGTTGTCTACAGAGCATGCGCAAAGGCCAAGTTCAAAGCCAAGTTCAACTGTGAACACGTTATTAGACTTGAATACGTCCACGTTGAAGTGAAGCGGTTTTCGGTCGGCCATGTTGAATATTCGCGCGGTTAAAGACTAGATCCGATACTGTTACGTCAGCGTATTTAATATCCGGATTCGACCGTCCACACAATGCCGTACTCGTAGCGTATTCAAAAATTTCCACTCTGGAGACCGGATTCAAAACGTTGCGGGTGCGTAAGCCGAATTCGCCGGATACGTGTGGACGGTAGGTCAATCCGCAACGAAAAACTTGCGGATTAAAAAATATCCGGATAAGTGTGGACGGGGCCATAGTATACAGGGGCATATGTGCAAATTTTCACTCGTTCCATCATCTGTAAACTTTTTTAATTCTCCAGTTTATTACGTGTTAAAAGATGATTGCTGCAGTAAACGTTTTTTAATTCCCCAGTGTGATTACTTCATCCAGTTGTCTAGACAGCCTCGTTTCACACAATGCATACTTATGTCACGCTAGTAAGATGTTTTGATCGTTTTAAATCTGTTTTTCCCTCATATGGACAGCAACATTCCAGCCAATCCGGCTTATGGTGTTTATATATCTCAATTGGTAAGATATGCTAGAATTTGCACATCGAAGTTGGATTTTATGCATAGACTTCGCCGACTTTCATCACGTCTCCTTCACCAAGGGTTCAAATCTTCACTCCTTCGTAAATTATTTACTAAATTCTTCAAACGCCACAGTGCTATCATTGAGAAATATGGCACTACACTACGAGAAATTAAACTAGCAATCCAGAATTGAGAAACACCGCCGTATCCTTTGTTATTTCAGATCCTTTATATTATTTTAGCGCCCCTATTTAATTGCTATATTGCTTCTATTCAGGTAAATGCAAGTGCGCGCGCGCGCAATTTTCCTTGAGTCGTGCGCGTGCTTAGCTTGTTTAGTTGACGTGTGTGCTTAGTTCGTTATTTAACGTACTACATTTATTTTGCGTTGTTTTCCTAACTGATATGTCTTGTCAGTAACTGTGCTCACACTGTGGGTGGCTCCTCCTAAAATGTTCTGCAATTGGTATAGGGTTTAATGGAGCCGAAACCAATTGTGGAATTGCACGCATTTTGGGCTTCCTACTGATGAACAGTTACGAAATTCAGATATATTTAGTAGCCACATTTATTTGCGGTCTGTCCCCTTTGAATTACTCTTCAATTCTTGGCTTTCACATGACGTCATAAAAATTAAAAATCTAAAGTATGCGTCCTACAAAGCTGTTTCTAACATGGTATGTGGATACAAGTGTTATAATCTTTCACAAAAAGTTTTAGGTTTTAACGATGTTTTGCTTCCCATTTACAAAGGTTTTACGTTATTCCAGATAAGCCGCGAAAATAAACAAAATTGAATCAGCTGAAAGTTATTGCTTGCATTATAAGTGCTTATAAGCCCAGTTAATGGAGCTTATAGCAAATACAATATTTTTGGATGTGATTTTTGGTGTAATTAAGACTTTGAATTTTTGGCCGCCATCTTTGTGTCCCTGAGTGGGGCACAAAGATGCTCCATACATTTCTTACTAAAAATATCTAATACTCGTTCGCCTATAACTATTGAACGAAATGCTTTTGCGCTTCAAAATTTGGCCAATATGTTCAGTTTTAAACTCTCTACAATTCCATAAACGTTTTGGATTCGAAATCTATTTTTTAATGCTTCTGAATTTTGATATGACGTAAGTGAAAGCCAAGAATAGGCTTTTATCACGCGGCGGCCATGTTGACTCCCCGGAGGATAAAATGCTTTGTTTTTGCCTTCCCAGCTTCGTTTTCAACTTTTTCACTGCGAGGCTGGGCGGGGAACTGAAATCTTTTGTTTTTATACAAAATGGCAGGGCGTGATAAAGGCCTATTCTTTGACTTCAAACTCATTATGGAAAATCAAAACCGATCTGTGGGCGGCTTAACCTTACGTTATTCGTATTCACGAGATGGCTTTAAGAGCCCTTTGATTTTTGTTTCAAATGAAAAATACGATGTCGTAAAAAATTCCACAATAGCTAACTTACCCTGCATAGAAAGGAGGTGGGATTACAAGAATAATCTTCAGTTTTTCTTTGTGAAGGGAGTCTGCCATCTTGCTAACCAGAAGATACAAATCCCTAAAAAACAAACAACAAGCTGGCAATTGCAAACATGTCGACCAAACAGTCACATACTCTGTAAAGACAGCAGGTTTTTATATCATAGACCTGGCTACTCAAAGCTGGCCCCGGTTGTTCAAAAGGTGGATAGAGCTATCCACCGGATAAATCACTATCCAGTGGATACGTATTAACAAAATTCTTTGTGTTATCCGCTGGATAGTGATTTATCCGATGGATAGAGCTATCCACCTTTTGAACAACTGGGCCCTGCTGGTCAACAAACAGTGGATCAAAAACTGTTATAGTATAATTTTTAGCCTGCACACAAACATGTATTTCCTTAGAACTGAGAACAGAAATAGGAGACAAAACTAGAAAACAAAGGCTTAACCCTTTAACTCCCAAGAGTGCCAAAGAACAAAATTCAAGAGAATCCAAAATGTCATTTTGTAAAATATTGAAAAACGAAATGATACAATGCAAAAGTACTGCTGAAGAGATTTCATTTGAATGGTCACACCATAGGATTTCGTCCACAGACTCAAAAGTTAGAACAAATGGTACCATGCAAAAGTACTGCTGAAGAGGTTTCATTTGAATGGTCACACCATAGGATTTCGTCCACAGACTCAAAAGTAAGAACAAATGGTACAATGCAAAAGTACTGCTGATGAGGTTTCATTTGAATGGTCACACCATAGGATTTCGTCCACAGACTCAAAAGTTAGAACAAATGGTACCATGCAAAAGTACTGCTCAAGAGGTTTCATTTGAATGGTCACATCATAGGACTTCGTCCACAGACTCAAAAGTTAGAACAAATGGTACCATGCAAAAGTACCGCTGAAGAGGTTTCATTTGAATGGTCACACCATAGGATTTCGTCCACAGACTCAAAAGTTAGAACTACACTAAATGTCTCCATATTAATTTACCCTGGGAGTGAAATAAAGGGCTAAATAATACGTACTTACTGACTAAGTGGGAGGGCCGGATGGTAACATATTTGGCTCGAGGTCATGGCGTACGGACCGAGCGCAGCGAGGTCCGAGCACAATGACCAAGAGCCAAATATTTTCCCATCCGGCCCGACCTAACTTTGTCAATAAGTATTTTATCATATGACCAATTTGGAAACAAAATTACTTGAAATTTTAACGCGCGAGGCCGTCCGCTTTTGTAGTAGGGCTGTACGCCTTTTTCCGGCCCCGCTCGCGCAAATGCGTATGGCCCTCATACGGGACTTTCATCAATGGTTTTGCAAAGAAAAGGTTCGCAGGCCGTACGGGTCATATGATATTAATGTAGAAAAACCTGCACAATCTGTCACATAATAGATTAGCTCTCTCTTTTGTCACAACTTACCTAAAACGCCACATAATTTTACTTTTTTCGCTCCCTATCAGAACACCTGTAACTGTTGTGTCATTCCGATAGATCAAAATTCTGTCAGCTTGTGACCGCTTATTGTGAGTCCAGAGAGCAGATAAAAATGGGTGCACAAATGAGCAGGGAAATCGCATTGTAATTTTCCTTCGTGTCCCTGAAGTTCACGCCCTTCACACTATCTGAACACCTGAAACAAGCTACTTAATATAATTCTACCTGGCAACCAACTTACTCTTTGGTGTCTCCATTGTATTGACTCCACACCTCCAAAGTGAGACCATCAAAATGATTTCCCTGAAAGAATCAAAACTGACTTTTGAAATACTGTCAAAGATTCAGATCTAGTAGCTATCAAAGTACACTAAGCACCATACATTTGTACAGTTGGCAGTCTGTTTTACATCTCATGTCCTCCTGTAATAAAAACCAGTTTGCAACGGAATTGCAAAGTTCATGGGTTGCAATCCCATTGAGGCCTGAAAAGGTTAAATTGCAGGCTCTTGTTGCTACTCCTTCAGATGACTGTATACTTGCATGTGATGATCACATTCTCTTTAAAACAACAATTCAATCCAACATTTACACATTTACATGCAGAACCTTTACGAAATCTGCATAGCTTAACAGTACTGAAGTGAGATCTCATCATATGGTATGACATCCTAGTCACCGAATTCCCCCCCCCCCTCCCCCCCAACCCCTCTCCCCCAATTATAACAAGTTTGGTTGTACTACATTCCTAGCACTATGCAATTAGGCAACAATAATTATTCTTTACCACGAATCTTCACATTGTTTTGAACCCAAAACAATCCCTAGTTCACTCAAGCCACCCCAAAAAATAGTTGCCTAAATGTTCTTTCCCAAAAAAATCCTGGAATCAAAAATTTAAAACCCCCAAAAACCGTCACGTTTAATCTCGAGTACCCCAATCCACCCCCCCCCCCCCCCCCCAGGATACCAACCTTAAGAAAAGAGACAATTGTGTCAATAAGAGCCAGTAAAGCAGTATCACTTGAGAAAATTATGTGATAATCATTGAATGTCCACTGGTCAAACAATATTCTGGGCACTGGAAAAAAGCAAATATTAATTATAAATAATATATTATAAATATTTTTTCACTACTGTTAATTGCTGGCGGCAAAACCAGGATTTGCGTTTTCTTTTCAATTTTTCAGCCACATTTTTAGCATTTATGATTTGTAGGTATGTATATAGTTGACAGGTTTAATTAATTTTTGTGAACTTGTACTGAATTCCAAATTGTAAAGATCAGGCTTTGCTCATTAACATATGACATTCAATTTGTGTGATTTTTGAAGAAATATTTGCTGATTAGTAGATTATGTGATTAGACATGATTTGATACCTGAATAATTTTGATATTATGCAATGGTGCAATTTTGCATTGCATAATATCTGTCAAGCCTCCATCAAGGGACCAGCTGGCGCATTTCCTAACTTCCCTGGCCCTTTAATCAGAAGTAGGATTCTAAAAGTGACAACTCCCTGGAAATGGGAAATGACCCCCCAAATTGATGTCTATATTTTCAGAGACAGAGTTCTCACCTATTTTCACATGTTCTCCCCCTTTTCTAACATCTGCCATCCATCCTAGATTGAAAACAAAACTGAAACTACCATGAAGTTCCAAAAAAGTGGCCCCTGTTTCTTTCGGAATAGCCCCATTTCGATATATTAAAATTCAACTTGAAACAAAAGACATCACTACGAGGCTTAGGGGAATGATAGTAGGGATTTATATGGTTTATTCCCCAAAGCCTCGTAGTGATGTCTTTTGTTTCAAGTTGAATTTTAATATATCGAAATTGGGCTATTAGCAGGCCTAAGGGGCCACAACTTTTGGGTAGCAGTTACTTTCCGGTACCTAAAATATGTGAGTAACAAATTATTAAAGGAAAAAATGATGGACTAAACACAGCCGCGGAATAAGAAAAATGTCACTAATAAATTCTCTCTTTCTCATTGATTCTTCAGCATTCCTCGGCATTCTTGTACAATAAAATACTAAGTTATTTGACATGCATGGGATGTCAGTCGGTATGTTTTTTTCTATTGAACTGTTACTTTCGGGAATTACTAGAAAGATCCAAAAATTAATGTTGCTTTCGGGTAGCCGTTACATTTGGGGAGCCACAACTTTTGAAACTCATCTGTAATTAAGAACTGTAGTCGGCGAAACTAATATCTATCAGTGCAGTGTTTACCGGAATGACCAATTGCTTGACACAATATGAAGAGCCCAAACCTTGATCAATGTCATGTCCTCCTTCCACAACAAAGTTTCCAGTTTTCCTGTTAAGAAAAAAAAAAGATATTAAATATATGATGGCATTATACAGTCCTACTGACCTAACATGTTTGGATTCAAATTCAGCTTACTCAGGAAACTAAACAGTTATTACTGAGAGGCTGGTCAGCATTAAAGTCAGAGGGGGCGGGGTTGTTGGAGGAGAAACAATATTTTTTTACTTTTTTAAGGGTCTCCCTCTCAACAGGTGAACATATTTGGAGACCTTTAACAGAAAGGACACTTACAGAATTCTATACAACTCTCACTGGAGCACAAACATTTTAATTTAAAGAAAAATACAGTCCATGAAAATATTATGAGTGTAAGGTTAGAATGACTGTGTAAAAGTTAAAACAAATTCTCTTCTTCACAGTGAAAAAACATGAAAAAAAAAAAGAATATGTTGCTAGCTAATTTGCATTTAGGGACCCTAACAATCTGTGAAAGATCATTAAAGAGGTCCCAGGATTTGTTTTTCCCAAAAGCTCAGTACTCTGTGAGTATCACTAAGGGCGCTAACCATTAATTTTGTTTGAACTGGCCAGCTGGGCCGGTCGATTCGCAAATAGTATGCCATCATTTCTTTTGTAATTGGCCCTCCAGACCATTCAATTCATAGATAGCACACATCATTTCTTAATAGACTTGTAGATTGTAAGATAAGTCTTTTAAAAGGTGAATTTTGTTTACATTCTGGCTGGCCTGTTTTGACAAATGGTACATGTACATTGTAAGTGCCCTAAGACCGCGCTGATTGTCATTAGTAAGTATTTAAAAACAAGCACATTCAAACCTCCTTTTGACTTGGAGCCACACTGGAGAAATATAGGTAAACTTTGGACTGAATATTTTTGCAACATCATAACCATGGGAATTCCACTATTAAAAAAAGGAAAATATTTTAAATTTTTTATTTAAATACTTAACCCTTTCACATCCAGAGTCAGTTCACGATGGAGACAAACAATGTAGTATAGCATACAAAAAAATGTAGTTCTAACATTTACTGAACTTTTGAGTCTGCTGTGACCATTCAAATGAAACCTCTTCAGCAGTACTTTTGCAAGGTACCATTTGTTTTTCAATATTTTACAAATAAATGAAATTTGGGATTTTCATTGAATTTTAATATTTGGCACTGCTCTTTGTAGTTGAATGATATGAACAACTTACCGGTGTAACATATACCAGGACATCTCCTTCAAAGTTAACTTCTGTGACATTTTTGTAATAGGAACTGTGAAACTTGATAATATCTCTAGTCTTGGGATTTTCCACCACTAAACCCCTGGATGTGACGTTTGTTTGTGGGTGAGTCTGAAAGAGATTTAACATAATCAGCCCTGTCAGAATGTTTTGTAGTGGTAGGCACGGGGTAACAGAAGTAGTAGGCAGTAAGGGCTAGAGATGTATTTTGTCATGTGTATTAGCCATGATTTGTGAACTCCAGTGTGAAGTACTGAGACGGCAAGTAATTGACTGTAGGTGGCAAAATTACTGGCTGCCAGCACATCTTGACAGCCCCTGCATCAGAAGCATGGCCAAAAGCTTGGTCAGCCTGGCAAAGCCTGGCCAGGCCACACTTTCCGGGCTTTTGGCCACGCTTACCTGGAAAGTGCAAAACCTCATAAGGTGTCCAAGGTCAGTTTGAGAGATGTTAACGAGTGTTAACCGGAAAGTGCAGTTTGTTGAAGCCTGGAAAGCACGGCCCTGGCCAAGCTTTCTTGGCAGCCTAAAGGCCACAAAAACTTGGCTTTCCTGGCCACATAAGTTCAAGGCTGAGTTTCCGTGGTAGGCAGGGTAACAGAAGTAGTATGTAGTAATGGGCTAGAGATGTATTCTCTTATTAGTCATGATTTGTGAACTCCAGTGTGATTAGTAGATGGCAAATAATTAACTGTGGGCGGCAAAATTGCTGGCTGCCAGCACATCTTGACACTGGGCTGCATAATATATAATATCCTTAAAATGATTTTTATGCTACGTGTATTACTCACACCAGGATGGAAGGGGTTCGGGAGGATTCATGAATAACGATCACAGATCTACATGTAGGTGAGCTCCCATCCCCACCCCCCTTATATTGACAAAATAAAATTAAATTGATAGAAAAAATTCAGTCACTAACATATTCACTCCGCCCGCCCCCATTCACTCTAGGCACCCCCCCCCCCCCCCCCCCCTTGATCCAGCACTGAATAAGTCCACTTTCAACCACCAAATTAGTCAGGTTGCTTGATTACTTGCAAAACTGAATTTCTTACAAAATTATTATAACAATATCAAAAGTAAAATAATGTGTAAATGTTCCAGAAAATATACATACCCCTCACACGGCAGGTTCATGGGGTTTGGATACCCCCTCCCCTACCCCTCTGTACATTATAATTTACCCCCTCCCCCTGAAATTTCCAATGATCTTCCATGGGAGAGGTGATATTTTCTGGAACGACACTGTAACTCTGTAGTCTATTTTGGAGCTTCTTCTTGTAATATTCCACCTGCGCTCTCCACTTGATATCAGACTACATATAAAATGTGAGGGCAAACAATCTACTTAACTTTTAAATATCCAAACATAGAATACAATTTTATTTTTTCAGTATGAAAGATAAAGTTTCCACAGGAATTAATTCTTTTAAAAGATGGGCAAATTGAACTTTCTCAGTTTAGTTGTATTTATCACCCACTAGTGAACTTTTGACAACTATAAATACTTAAAACCTGCAGCAATAATGGAGATACTTAAATTATCAAAAGGAATTTGCATAAAAACTACATTTAGTGTCACTTATGCCTGTCTCCTGGGTGGCAATTTTAATGAAGGTTCGCAGTTCAATTTATAACTGCAAATAACTACAAGACATAATTGTGCTAAGTTGCATGACTTGTAGCAAAGTTAAAAAAGCTGTGATCCACCAGATAAACGTGAATTATTTCTTAAGTCACGTCTGGCACGTCTGGACATCAAACAGTAAAGTTAACTGAACGTTACTAACGCGACTTTGCAATTGACAGAGCCGAACACCTGTTTCATTTAAATTTGTCGGTTCAATAAAGTGCCTTTGAATTCATTGTTTCGTTTTTTTAAGATTGTCCGGTTTAGCACCTACCTCTTAGACTAGATTAAAATAGTATGCAGTTGATATTTAAGCTTAAGTTGATACATCAACATGCAAATATTAAACTTGGTAAATTTTACTTCTGCGCAATTTATTAATGCATCAATTTCTTGAGGTTTTAGCCAAGCAGAATTGACATATTTGTTTTTAAAAAGATATAAGCTTTGTTATTATTCAGCCTGATCAGGACTGAAATATAAATAATAAATAAAACATTTTTTTCACAGCGTTAGCCACTATACACAAAATTGAAATGACTTCGCTACATTAACTTAAACTTTCTTGTACATATCGAAAATGAAACTGAACTTGTTAATTAACTGGAGTCTATTTTTTTATATATATACCATTCTAGCGATTTTCGAAGACTTGATATATCTGAAGCTTCGAAGATCTACTTACTCAACATAATTACCTCCTTAAACAAAAATAATAAACACTGATCTTACCGCCCGAATTTGCTCTGTATTTTTCGAATTCTTTTTGTCTTTCTTCGACAACGTGCCACAAACGTGCGAAACATCTGACATCCAAGTGCTTCCAAGCACGCAAAGCAAGACTGATAATAATATTCTTTGCATTTTCTAAGAGAGGCTCGATAACAGCGAAAATAAACCGTTATCTAGCAGGAGCCAGGCTGATTTAAATTCGGAAACAGTTTGTATAAATTATAAAAGTTGTTTGGACCATGGGATAAAAGAGATATTCATTCGAAGTAAATGAAGATTATTGGAAAAAATTGATTACCGCTGTACAATGGATACCAATCCACACTACGGGGGACGGGAGGGAGGGGTGGATAAACCTTCAAGATTGGACAACTGCCAAAGAATGAGTACTGAGGTGCAAACTAGAATACAATATAACACTTTTATTGGAAAAATGGTAGAAAAGGGGCATAATTCTTTTTTATTTGGTTGATATATTTACTTACGCGAATGGTTGAAATAATTTAGTTTAAAGTTATCCAGAACGCGTAAAATTCCCGGGAGGGAAATATGTATATTTTTTGTGTGGGTGTGCCGCTGGGACCCTGAAACCCTTACCTTATACCAGACCATGTTCAGCTGATTTTCTAACCCTATACTAGACATACGAGACTAGACACCGAAAATACTTACCCTCACTTTTAGAACTGTATCACTCTTTGTTTTTTAATGGAAAACCATCTGTCAACAATGTTGCCGTGATGATTTTATTTAGACCAAAACTCTCTGATTTCTATACCCTATCCCAGACTAAACTGTTTGAAAACCATACCCTTCAGGGCAGATACCCATATATGAGAGTAACCCCCACCCCCCGGGAACTGTGGACCGCATGTGATGTGGCGGCGGCCATGTTTGATCTGGGATCGACTAAGTCACGTCACGTCACGTCACGTCACGCCAGACGCACAAACTCCAAACTAACATGGCGGACTGAAGTTTTTCGTAGAACTTAATTTTACAGCAAGATGGTCATAGTGTGTTTGGATGTGGCCATGGGTTGTCCTAACAGAAGATATGAAGGTGTTTTCTTTTACGGACTTCCTTTCAGAGACGAGAGGTTGACTCTCATGTCGTCTGTGTTCGAATGCGAGACAATTGTGTTATCTTTATGCATCAGTCAATTGAAACCCCGGCCCCCCTAATTTCCCCGCCCCCGGGCCCAAGTAGTTTGTTAAAAGCCCCGCATAGCGCAGCATTAGTACTTCAGAACAAAATAAACACAACTCAGTTTGGTTTGCTGGTCTCAGCCGGACTCGTTCCAAACGTCAAACTATATACCGTAAACCTCCGAAAATAAGCCCCCCTAATTTATAACAAAAAATTCCTTCCAATAATACGCCCCCCCCCCCCCCCCCAAAAAAAAAAAAAAAAAAAAAAATAAAAAAGAAAAACATACAAGCCCATGGGGGTGTTTTAAGGATTGATCTGAAAATACATTATAAAGGAGTCATGTTCAACTTGGAGGTTGCTTTTAATTATCATCAACACAAAAGAGAATCACCAGTGTTTACTGTCCTTTTCGAATTTCTCTTCTCACTCTTGATCTGTTTTCCTTTTGGCCGTATACAATTTAGTAGTAACATACAATGAACTGCAGGGCTGATCTGACTACACAGAAAATTAATCTTTGCGAGACACCATCACGACAGTACAAATAAAGTAGGATCGCAATCGTGAACAGCATTTTGGTTGTTTTTGCAACTCATCAGCACGGTGCAGCGATGAACTAAATGATGCCAGCAAGAATGCCAGCACAAATAGATTACACAATGACCCGCGCCAGTGTACTCAATTGTTACCCGAATCACGCGTTGCCGCATCACATGTTCCGGGAAACAAGGAGCCCATAGAGTCGCAAAGATGCGAACAAAGAAAAATGTAGATGGACAAAGCCGGTCTGAACATTTAAACGCATGAGTAAAACCATGCTAAAAAGAAAACTGAGAGCATATCAGATCTGTTAAGACCTACGTCCCAAAATATATAGAAAATAAAAGTAAAATCTGCAAAGGACCGCAAACGATAATGCTGGTATTCGTAGGATCTGCTACACCGTGCTGATGACTGAGTTGCAATAATAAGGAAACAGATGTCCACGGTTGCGATCCTACTTTTGTAGTGATGGTGTCTCACAAAGATTACTTTTTTACGTAGTCAGATCAGCCCTGCAGTTCATTGTATATTTGTTCATTTTTTGGCTGGTTAGGTCTCTCGCATACATTTATCCTACGTATACCGTTAGCAGCATTATCGTTTGCAGTCCTTTGCAGATTTTACTTTTATTTTCTACAGATCCTTTATTTAAACACGATAGAGCTTGCAAGGCAGTTCAGTGCCACCGCCTTGAACCGACACTCCCCTTGGTGCTCCGCATTTTTCACCTGTTATTTTTGCCTGTATATAAGTTATGGTTTTGTCCTTGAGCATACATTGGGACTAAAATTCGGGCAAGCGGTTCAGGAATATGCCTCACAACAGTATTTCTCTTGCAACCGCCTTGATCAATTTGTGTCCTTACAGCAATGGCATTTCTGTCAGGACTGCGGGTATTATTTGAAAGATTAAATAAAATTTGTTATTGATTGCATCTTCAGAAAATTCAATGACCGCAAATGGCTCGCAAAATTTTAAGACACAAATGCCACCCGAAAATAGCCCCATTGATTTTTTTAACGAATATTTCCAACCAAAGAAAAGTCCACCCAAAAATAAGCTCGACAAAAAGGGACGTTGGGCAAACTGAGGTTTACGGTATATTCAACTGCATTCGCCATTTAGAGTGAAATTTGACCTCATATATAAAATTAATTAGTCCATTTTCATGTGAAAAATACGACAGACGTATTAAACGTTTTTAGTAATTCTGCACTTAGGACACGGAACTGATAGACGTTCCTAAGTGACTACATTCTAATACAATCCTGGTGTGCGAATCTCAAACGTCTCATAAAACAAGGTCGATCGATTTAATTATTTAAATTAACACTCACGTGCCTGATAATGGGAACTCTTGTAACTACTTTTATTGATTTCAAGTGCTTTTGACGGGGGGGGGGGGGGGGGGGGGCGTTAACAGATAGGGGGGCTTATTACCATTTAGCGAAACACAAGCAGTTCACCACTCATTGATTACCATAATAATGCTCATTTTATTACAACTACCGGTTATATTTTCCCCAAAGCTCGCGAGTACTGTGTGTATGAATTCGTGCCCGGATTGGTTAAACAGTCAGCCGTTATATTTTTTATTGTCTGGGTTGTGAAGGGAAAAGGAATTGGGGAGGGGGCTTAATGAATTTCTTGCTACAAAAAGAGGGGGCTTATTGGAGGGGGGGGGGGGGGGGGGGCGGGCTTAATAGAGGATTTACGGTATAAGTATTCTGGATGTTTCATGAGTTAAACGTTTTTACAAATTAAGTTTAATATACCTTTTCTTCTTTTCAAACAAGTTCAATCCAGAAAGTTAATCAAGTAATGAACTGAGTATTGACAAAAGAATACTTTCTTCAACTTGATAACTTGATTTATAGCAAATGCAAAATTTGCATTCTTTAACTAGGGCAACATTGAAAAGTATTAAAAATATGCCGTTTCATTGATCATTACTGAAGTAAGACATTGAATACTTTAGGTAACATGATTGTATCATGAAAGGTATTGAAATACTCCAACGTTTATTAGCATATCGAGAAAATTTATAAGAAGCCTGTGGAACTAGCTTTCTGTGAATTACTCTGTACGTGGTATGCGTGCATGTACAACACTGCACTGGATTATCCTGATGCACAATTTTAGTACTAACAAACATCTATAATGTACATATGAAGTCCCTGTAAATACACCTCAATACAAACTCACGCACCTCTCTCTCCTCCGTTGCCATTTTGGAAAACGAGGCTTTTCCTTTAGTCCTTCATGTTAAATCCCCGCTCAAAGATCCCGGTTACACAGACATTTTGTTAATTCCACTGCCGGCGGAATAGCCTGCGAGCAAGCTGTGCTGGGTTAAAGGGGATTAGAGAGGGAATGAGAGGGGCCTCCCTAATCCCCTTTAACCCAGCACAGCTTGCTCGCAGGCTAGTCCTGTAGGGCGTTTTGCTTTTTATCTTCTATTGATGATAATTTTAGATTTGCACATTTTTAAACGAAATTCTGTTATTTAATTGTTTATTAGTTTTGTTGTTTTTTGTAACATTTGTATTACTTTTTTGGTCATTACTGTTGTGAATTATTAACGAATTTTACAATGTTATTTATCGTTATTAATTATTTTGTTAATAAGAAAAGACAACAATGTGCAATAAAAACTATAATAATAACCACAAACCAATGAAGAGTGCATGAGTTATCATCTTTAATAACAACTATAATAATTGGTTTTGATTAAAGCTGTAAAGGCATATGATTTTTACGCGACAAATCGCACGCATGCGTATTCTTACCAACTCACTTAGATTGCATGGCAAATCCCCTTTTTCACTGAGATATTAACCCATGAATACTTAAACAATAGAAATCGGTTAATGAGCTTAAAAGTGGCCTTTTCGATTTTTGAAAATGGTCTTATTTTTGCTCATTGACAAATCTCTATTGTTTCCATATTCATAGGCGATATTCTACGTTTCTATAAGAGCACCAGCTTTGACATTTGCACAAAATATTCACGCATGCGTATTCTTTACAACTCTACTTAGAATTGCCAGATCACAGAGATATTAACCTATGAATATTGAAAAAATAGACATCGGTTAATGAGCTTAAAAGTGACCATTTCGATTTTTGAAAAATGGTCTTATTTTTGCTCATTGACAAATTTCTATTGTTTCAATATTCATAGGCGATTTTCTACGTTTCTATAAGAGCTCCAGCTTTGACACTTGACATGTTCGAAGTTGTTCTGCTTCACATGAAACACGATGGAATGTTTGACTGATTCAGGCTGCGATATACATAACAACAAGAGGCTCCAAGCATCCTATACTAATGCGCATGCGTAAGAACGTTTAATGATACATTTTAAACATGATAAGAAAATGTCCGAGAAAATGTTACTCCTTTCATTCAGTCATTATTCATTGCGTATTCCATTTATTCATCTGCGCATTTCATTTAGTCATTAGTCATTATTATTGAATGTTTTGTAAATGAAGGCTGTACCACAATGGCGCCAGTGTTTCTTCTAACTCTTATATATACTAAACGTGAACATATACTTGAGATGTAGGGGTAGGTAGGGGGGGCAGGATAGATAGGATAGGGGGGGAGGCAGGATAGATAGGATAGATAGGATAGGGGGGGCAGGATAGATAGGATAGCTAGCCTAGCTAGGACTAGCCTGCGAGCAAGCTGTGCTGGGTTAAAGGGGATTAGGGAGGGAATGAGAGGGGCCTCCCTAATCCCCTTTAACCCAGCACAGCTTGCTCGCAGGCTAGTCCTGTAGGGGGTTTTGCTTTTTTTTTCTATTGATGTTAATTTTAGATTCGCATATTTTTAAACGAAATTCTGTTATTTAATTATTTACTAGTTTTGTTGTTATTTGTAACATTTGTATTACTTTTTTGGTCATAACTGTTATGAATTATTAACGAATTTTACAATGTTATTTATCGTTATTAATTACTTTGTTAATAAGAAAAGACAACAATATGCAATAAAAACTATAATAATAACCACAAACCAATGAAGAGTGCATGATCTATCATCTTATCTTTGGTCTTTAATAACAACTATAATAATTGGTTTTGATTAAAGCTGTAAAGGCTTAACACATATGATTTTTACGCGACAAATCGCACGCATGCGTACTCTTTCCAACTCACTTAGAATTACCTGGCAAATCCCTTTTTCACAGAGATATTAACCCATGAATATTTAAACAATAGAAATCGGTTAAAAATCGGTTAATGAGCTTAAAAGTGACCTTTTCGATTTTTGAAAAATGGTCTTATTTTTGCTCATTGACAAATTTTTATTGTTTCAATATTCATAGGCGATTTTCTACGTTTCTATAAGAGCTCCAGCTTTGACACTTGACATGTTCGAAGTTGTTCTGCTTCACATGAAACACGATGGAATGTTTGACTGATTCAGGCTGCGATATACATAACAACAAGAGGCTCCAAGCATCCTATACTAATGCGCATGCGTAAGAACGTTTAATGATACATTTTAAACATGATAAGAAAATGTCCGAGAAAATGTTACTCCTTTCATTCAGTCATTATTCATTGCGTATTCCATTTATTCATCTGCGCATTTCATTTAGTCATTAGTCATTATTATTGAATGTTTTGTAAATGAAGGCTGTACCACAATGGCGCCAGTGTTTCTTCTAACTCTTATATATACTAAACGTGAACATATACTTGAGATGTAGGGGTAGGTAGGGGGGGCAGGATAGATAGGATAGGGGGGGAGGCAGGATAGATAGGATAGATAGGATAGGGGGGGCAGGATAGATAGGATAGCTAGCCTAGCTAGGACTAGCCTGCGAGCAAGCTGTGCTGGGTTAAAGGGGATTAGGGAGGGAATGAGAGGGGCCTCCCTAATCCCCTTTAACCCAGCACAGCTTGCTCGCAGGCTAGTCCTGTAGGGGGTTTTGCTTTTTTTTTCTATTGATGTTAATTTTAGATTCGCATATTTTTAAACGAAATTCTGTTATTTAATTATTTACTAGTTTTGTTGTTATTTGTAACATTTGTATTACTTTTTTGGTCATAACTGTTATGAATTATTAACGAATTTTACAATGTTATTTATCGTTATTAATTACTTTGTTAATAAGAAAAGACAACAATATGCAATAAAAACTATAATAATAACCACAAACCAATGAAGAGTGCATGATCTATCATCTTATCTTTGGTCTTTAATAACAACTATAATAATTGGTTTTGATTAAAGCTGTAAAGGCTTAACACATATGATTTTTACGCGACAAATCGCACGCATGCGTACTCTTTCCAACTCACTTAGAATTACCTGGCAAATCCCTTTTTCACAGAGATATTAACCCATGAATATTTAAACAATAGAAATCGGTTAATGAGCTTAAAAGTGACCTTTTCGATTTTTGAAAAATGGTCTTATTTTTGCTCATTGACAAATTTTTATTGTTTCAATATTCATAGGCGATTTTCTACGTTTCTATAAGAGCTCCAGCTTTGACACTTGACATGTTCGAAGTTGTTCTGCTTCACATGAAACACGATGGAATGTTTGACTGATTCAGGCTGCGATATACATAACAACAAGAGGCTCCAAGCATCCTATACTAATGCGCATGCGTAAGAACGTTTAATGATACATTTTAAACATGATAAGAAAATGTCCGAGAAAATGTTACTCCTTTCATTCAGTCATTATTCATTGCGTATTCCATTTATTCATCTGCGCATTTCATTTAGTCATTAGTCATTATTATTGAATGTTTTGTAAATGAAGGCTGTACCACAATGGCGCCAGTGTTTCTTCTAACTCTTATATATACTAAACGTGAACATATACTTGAGATGTAGGGGTAGGTAGGGGGGGCAGGATAGATAGGATAGGGGGGGAGGCAGGATAGATAGGATAGATAGGATAGGGGGGGCAGGATAGATAGGATAGCTAGCCTAGCTAGGACTAGCCTGCGAGCAAGCTGTGCTGGGTTAAAGGGGATTAGGGAGGGAATGAGAGGGGCCTCCCTAATCCCCTTTAACCCAGCACAGCTTGCTCGCAGGCTAGTCCTGTAGGGGGTTTTGCTTTTTTTTTCTATTGATGTTAATTTTAGATTCGCATATTTTTAAACGAAATTCTGTTATTTAATTATTTACTAGTTTTGTTGTTATTTGTAACATTTGTATTACTTTTTTGGTCATAACTGTTATGAATTATTAACGAATTTTACAATGTTATTTATCGTTATTAATTACTTTGTTAATAAGAAAAGACAACAATATGCAATAAAAACTATAATAATAACCACAAACCAATGAAGAGTGCATGATCTATCATCTTATCTCTGGTCTTTAATAACAACTATAATAATTGGTTTTGATTAAAGCTGTAAAGGCTTAACACATATGATTTTTACGCGACAAATCGCACGCATGCGTACTCTTTCCAACTCACTTAGAATTACCTGGCAAATCCCTTTTTCACAGAGATATTAACCCATGAATATTTAAACAATAGAAATCGGTTAATGAGCTAAAAGTGACCTTTTCGATTTTTGAAAAATGGTCTTATTTTTGCTCATTGACAAATTTTTATTGTTTCAATATTCATAGGCGATTTTCTACGTTTCTATAAGAGCTCCAGCTTTGACACTTGACATGTTCGAAGTTGTTCTGCTTCACATGAAACACGATGGAATGTTTGACTGATTCAGGCTGCGATATACATAACAACAAGAGGCTCCAAGCATCCTATACTAATGCGCATGCGTAAGAACGTTTAATGATACATTTTAAACATGATAAGAAAATGTCCGAGAAAATGTTACTCCTTTCATTCAGTCATTATTCATTGCGTATTCCATTTATTCATCTGCGCATTTCATTTAGTCATTAGTCATTATTATTGAATGTTTTGTAAATGAAGGCTGTACCACAATGGCGCCAGTGTTTCTTCTAACTCTTATATATACTAAACGTGAACATATACTTGAGATGTAGGGGTAGGTAGGGGGGGCAGGATAGATAGGATAGGGGGGGAGGCAGGATAGATAGGATAGATAGGATAGGGGGGGCAGGATAGATAGG
Organism: Cladopsammia gracilis; assembly: GCA_022457155.1. NCBI lineage: Eukaryota > Metazoa > Cnidaria > Anthozoa > Scleractinia > Dendrophylliidae > Cladopsammia > Cladopsammia gracilis. Next base: position 651,738 of record JAJGOT010000153.1, on the reverse strand, counting down.
ATAGCTAGCCTAGCTAGGACTAGCCTGCGAGCAAGCTGTGCTGGGTTAAAGGGGATTAGGGAGGGAATGAGAGGGGCCTCCCTAATCCCCTTTAACCCAGCACAGCTTGCTCGCAGGCTAGTCCTGTAGGGGGTTTTGCTTTTTTTTTCTATTGATGTTAATTTTAGATTCGCATATTTTTAAACGAAATTCTGTTATTTAATTATTTACTAGTTTTGTTGTTATTTGTAACATTTGTATTACTTTTTTGGTCATAACTGTTATGAATTATTAACGAATTTTACAATGTTATTTATCGTTATTAATTACTTTGTTAATAAGAAAAGACAACAATATGCAATAAAAACTATAATAATAACCACAAACCAATGAAGAGTGCATGATCTATCATCTTATCTTTGGTCTTTAATAACAACTATAATAATTGGTTTTGATTAAAGCTGTAAAGGCTTAACACATATGATTTTTACGCGACAAATCGCACGCATGCGTACTCTTTCCAACTCACTTAGAATTACCTGGCAAATCCCTTTTTCACAGAGATATTAACCCATGAATATTTAAACAATAGAAATCGGTTAATGAGCTTAAAAGTGACCTTTTCGATTTTTGAAAAATGGTCTTATTTTTGCTCATTGACAAATTTTTATTGTTTCAATATTCATAGGCGATTTTCTACGTTTCTATAAGAGCTCCAGCTTTGACACTTGACATGTTCGAAGTTGTTCTGCTTCACATGAAACACGATGGAATGTTTGACTGATTCAGGCTGCGATATACATAACAACAAGAGGCTCCAAGCATCCTATACTAATGCGCATGCGTAAGAACGTTTAATGATACATTTTAAACATGATAAGAAAATGTCCGAGAAAATGTTACTCCTTTCATTCAGTCATTATTCATTGCGTATTCCATTTATTCATCTGCGCATTTCATTTAGTCATTAGTCATTATTATTGAATGTTTTGTAAATGAAGGCTGTACCACAATGGCGCCAGTGTTTCTTCTAACTCTTATATATACTAAACGTGAACATATACTTGAGATGTAGGGGTAGGTAGGGGGGGCAGGATAGATAGGATAGGGGGGGGAGGCAGGATAGATAGGATAGATAGGATAGGGGGGGCAGGATAGATAGGATAGCTAGCCTAGCTAGGACTAGCCTGCGAGCAAGCTGTGCTGGGTTAAAGGGGATTAGGGAGGGAATGAGAGGGGCCTCCCTAATCCCCTTTAACCCAGCACAGCTTGCTCGCAGGCTAGTCCTGTAGGGGGTTTTGCTTTTTTTTTCTATTGATGTTAATTTTAGATTCGCATATTTTTAAACGAAATTCTGTTATTTAATTATTTACTAGTTTTGTTGTTATTTGTAACATTTGTATTACTTTTTTGGTCATAACTGTTATGAATTATTAACGAATTTTACAATGTTATTTATCGTTATTAATTACTTTGTTAATAAGAAAAGACAACAATATGCAATAAAAACTATAATAATAACCACAAACCAATGAAGAGTGCATGATCTATCATCTTATCTCTGGTCTTTAATAACAACTATAATAATTGGTTTTGATTAAAGCTGTAAAGGCTTAACACATATGATTTTTACGCGACAAATCGCACGCATGCGTACTCTTTCCAACTCACTTAGAATTACCTGGCAAATCCCTTTTTCACAGAGATATTAACCCATGAATATTTAAACAATAGAAATCGGTATTTTATGAGCTTAAAAGTGACCTTTTCGATTTTTGAAAAATGGTCTTATTTTTGCTCATTGACAAATTTTTATTGTTTCAATATTCATAGGCGATTTTCTACGTTTCTATAAGAGCTCCAGCTTTGACACTTGACATGTTCGAAGTTGTTCTGCTTCACATGAAACACGATGGAATGTTTGACTGATTCAGGCTGCGATATACATAACAACAAGAGGCTCCAAGCATCCTATACTAATGCGCATGCGTAAGAACGTTTAATGATACATTTTAAACATGATAAGAAAATGTCCGAGAAAATGTTACTCCTTTCATTCAGTCATTATTCATTGCGTATTCCATTTATTCATCTGCGCATTTCATTTAGTCATTAGTCATTATTATTGAATGTTTTGTAAATGAAGGCTGTACCACAATGGCGCCAGTGTTTCTTCTAACTCTTATATATACTAAACGTGAACATATACTTGAGATGTAGGGGTAGGTAGGGGGGGCAGGATAGATAGGATAGGGGGGGGAGGCAGGATAGATAGGATAGATAGGATAGGGGGGGCAGGATAGATAGGATAGCTAGCCTAGCTAGGACTAGCCTGCGAGCAAGCTGTGCTGGGTTAAAGGGGATTAGGGAGGGAATGAGAGGGGCCTCCCTAATCCCCTTTAACCCAGCACAGCTTGCTCGCAGGCTAGTCCTGTAGGGGGTTTTGCTTTTTTTTTCTATTGATGTTAATTTTAGATTCGCATATTTTTAAACGAAATTCTGTTATTTAATTATTTACTAGTTTTGTTGTTATTTGTAACATTTGTATTACTTTTTTGGTCATAACTGTTATGAATTATTAACGAATTTTACAATGTTATTTATCGTTATTAATTACTTTGTTAATAAGAAAAGACAACAATATGCAATAAAAACTATAATAATAACCACAAACCAATGAAGAGTGCATGATCTATCATCTTATCTCTGGTCTTTAATAACAACTATAATAATTGGTTTTGATTAAAGCTGTAAAGGCTTAACACATATGATTTTTACGCGACAAATCGCACGCATGCGTACTCTTTCCAACTCACTTAGAATTACCTGGCAAATCCCTTTTTCACAGAGATATTAACCCATGAATATTTAAACAATAGAAATCGGTTAATGAGCTTAAAAGTGACCTTTTCGATTTTTGAAAAATGGTCTTATTTTTGCTCATTGACAAATTTTTATTGTTTCAATATTCATAGGCGATTTTCTACGTTTCTATAAGAGCTCCAGCTTTGACACTTGACATGTTCGAAGTTGTTCTGCTTCACATGAAACACGATGGAATGTTTGACTGATTCAGGCTGCGATATACATAACAACAAGAGGCTCCAAGCATCCTATACTAATGCGCATGCGTAAGAACGTTTAATGATACATTTTAAACATGATAAGAAAATGTCCGAGAAAATGTTACTCCTTTCATTCAGTCATTATTCATTGCGTATTCCATTTATTCATCTGCGCATTTCATTTAGTCATTAGTCATTATTATTGAATGTTTTGTAAATGAAGGCTGTACCACAATGGCGCCAGTGTTTCTTCTAACTCTTATATATACTAAACGTGAACATATACTTGAGATGTAGGGGTAGGTAGGGGGGGCAGGATAGATAGGATAGGGGGGGGAGGCAGGATAGATAGGATAGATAGGATAGGGGGGGCAGGATAGATAGGATAGCTAGCCTAGCTAGGACTAGCCTGCGAGCAAGCTGTGCTGGGTTAAAGGGGATTAGGGAGGGAATGAGAGGGGCCTCCCTAATCCCCTTTAACCCAGCACAGCTTGCTCGCAGGCTAGTCCTGTAGGGGGTTTTGCTTTTTTTTTCTATTGATGTTAATTTTAGATTCGCATATTTTTAAACGAAATTCTGTTATTTAATTATTTACTAGTTTTGTTGTTATTTGTAACATTTGTATTACTTTTTTGGTCATAACTGTTATGAATTATTAACGAATTTTACAATGTTATTTATCGTTATTAATTACTTTGTTAATAAGAAAAGACAACAATATGCAATAAAAACTATAATAATAACCACAAACCAATGAAGAGTGCATGATCTATCATCTTATCTCTGGTCTTTAATAACAACTATAATAATTGGTTTTGATTAAAGCTGTAAAGGCTTAACACATATGATTTTTACGCGACAAATCGCACGCATGCGTACTCTTTCCAACTCACTTAGAATTACCTGGCAAATCCCTTTTTCACAGAGATATTAACCCATGAATATTTAAACAATAGAAATCGGTTAATGAGCTTAAAAGTGACCTTTTCGATTTTTGAAAAATGGTCTTATTTTTGCTCATTGACAAATTTTTATTGTTTCAATATTCATAGGCGATTTTCTACGTTTCTATAAGAGCTCCAGCTTTGACACTTGACATGTTCGAAGTTGTTCTGCTTCACATGAAACACGATGGAATGTTTGACTGATTCAGGCTGCGATATACATAACAACAAGAGGCTCCAAGCATCCTATACTAATGCGCATGCGTAAGAACGTTTAATGATACATTTTAAACATGATAAGAAAATGTCCGAGAAAATGTTACTCCTTTCATTCAGTCATTATTCATTGCGTATTCCATTTATTCATCTGCGCATTTCATTTAGTCATTAGTCATTATTATTGAATGTTTTGTAAATGAAGGCTGTACCACAATGGCGCCAGTGTTTCTTCTAACTCTTATATATACTAAACGTGAACATATACTTGAGATGTAGGGGTAGGTAGGGGGGGCAGGATAGATAGGATAGGGGGGGGAGGCAGGATAGATAGGATAGATAGGATAGGGGGGGCAGGATAGATAGGATAGCTAGCCTAGCTAGGACTAGCCTGCGAGCAAGCTGTGCTGGGTTAAAGGGGATTAGGGAGGGAATGAGAGGGGCCTCCCTAATCCCCTTTAACCCAGCACAGCTTGCTCGCAGGCTAGTCCTGTAGGGGGTTTTGCTTTTTTTTTCTATTGATGTTAATTTTAGATTCGCATATTTTTAAACGAAATTCTGTTATTTAATTATTTACTAGTTTTGTTGTTATTTGTAACATTTGTATTACTTTTTTGGTCATAACTGTTATGAATTATTAACGAATTTTACAATGTTATTTATCGTTATTAATTACTTTGTTAATAAGAAAAGACAACAATATGCAATAAAAACTATAATAATAACCACAAACCAATGAAGAGTGCATGATCTATCATCTTATCTCTGGTCTTTAATAACAACTATAATAATTGGTTTTGATTAAAGCTGTAAAGGCTTAACACATATGATTTTTACGCGACAAATCGCACGCATGCGTACTCTTTCCAACTCACTTAGAATTACCTGGCAAATCCCTTTTTCACAGAGATATTAACCCATGAATATTTAAACAATAGAAATCGGTTAATGAGCTTAAAAGTGACCTTTTCGATTTTTGAAAAATGGTCTTATTTTTGCTCATTGACAAATTTTTATTGTTTCAATATTCATAGGCGATTTTCTACGTTTCTATAAGAGCTCCAGCTTTGACACTTGACATGTTCGAAGTTGTTCTGCTTCACATGAAACACGATGGAATGTTTGACTGATTCAGGCTGCGATATACATAACAACAAGAGGCTCCAAGCATCCTATACTAATGCGCATGCGTAAGAACGTTTAATGATACATTTTAAACATGATAAGAAAATGTCCGAGAAAATGTTACTCCTTTCATTCAGTCATTATTCATTGCGTATTCCATTTATTCATCTGCGCATTTCATTTAGTCATTAGTCATTATTATTGAATGTTTTGTAAATGAAGGCTGTACCACAATGGCGCCAGTGTTTCTTCTAACTCTTATATATACTAAACGTGAACATATACTTGAGATGTAGGGGTAGGTAGGGGGGGCAGGATAGATAGGATAGGGGGGGGAGGCAGGATAGATAGGATAGATAGGATAGGGGGGGCAGGATAGATAGGATAGCTAGCCTAGCTAGGACTAGCCTGCGAGCAAGCTGTGCTGGGTTAAAGGGGATTAGGGAGGGAATGAGAGGGGCCTCCCTAATCCCCTTTAACCCAGCACAGCTTGCTCGCAGGCTAGTCCTGTAGGGGGTTTTGCTTTTTTTTTCTATTGATGTTAATTTTAGATTCGCATATTTTTAAACGAAATTCTGTTATTTAATTATTTACTAGTTTTGTTGTTATTTGTAACATTTGTATTACTTTTTTGGTCATAACTGTTATGAATTATTAACGAATTTTACAATGTTATTTATCGTTATTAATTACTTTGTTAATAAGAAAAGACAACAATATGCAATAAAAACTATAATAATAACCACAAACCAATGAAGAGTGCATGATCTATCATCTTATCTCTGGTCTTTAATAACAACTATAATAATTGGTTTTGATTAAAGCTGTAAAGGCTTAACACATATGATTTTTACGCGACAAATCGCACGCATGCGTACTCTTTCCAACTCACTTAGAATTACCTGGCAAATCCCTTTTTCACAGAGATATTAACCCATGAATATTTAAACAATAGAAATCGGTTAATGAGCTTAAAAGTGACCTTTTCGATTTTTGAAAAATGGTCTTATTTTTGCTCATTGACAAATTTTTATTGTTTCAATATTCATAGGCGATTTTCTACGTTTCTATAAGAGCTCCAGCTTTGACACTTGACATGTTCGAAGTTGTTCTGCTTCACATGAAACACGATGGAATGTTTGACTGATTCAGGCTGCGATATACATAACAACAAGAGGCTCCAAGCATCCTATACTAATGCGCATGCGTAAGAACGTTTAATGATACATTTTAAACATGATAAGAAAATGTCCGAGAAAATGTTACTCCTTTCATTCAGTCATTATTCATTGCGTATTCCATTTATTCATCTGCGCATTTCATTTAGTCATTAGTCATTATTATTGAATGTTTTGTAAATGAAGGCTGTACCACAATGGCGCCAGTGTTTCTTCTAACTCTTATATATACTAAACGTGAACATATACTTGAGATGTAGGGGTAGGTAGGGGGGGCAGGATAGATAGGATAGGGGGGGGAGGCAGGATAGATAGGATAGATAGGATAGGGGGGGCAGGATAGATAGGATAGCTAGCCTAGCTAGGACTAGCCTGCGAGCAAGCTGTGCTGGGTTAAAGGGGATTAGGGAGGGAATGAGAGGGGCCTCCCTAATCCCCTTTAACCCAGCACAGCTTGCTCGCAGGCTAGTCCTGTAGGGGGTTTTGCTTTTTTTTTCTATTGATGTTAATTTTAGATTCGCATATTTTTAAACGAAATTCTGTTATTTAATTATTTACTAGTTTTGTTGTTATTTGTAACATTTGTATTACTTTTTTGGTCATAACTGTTATGAATTATTAACGAATTTTACAATGTTATTTATCGTTATTAATTACTTTGTTAATAAGAAAAGACAACAATATGCAATAAAAACTATAATAATAACCACAAACCAATGAAGAGTGCATGATCTATCATCTTATCTCTGGTCTTTAATAACAACTATAATAATTGGTTTTGATTAAAGCTGTAAAGGCTTAACACATATGATTTTTACGCGACAAATCGCACGCATGCGTACTCTTTCCAACTCACTTAGAATTACCTGGCAAATCCCTTTTTCACAGAGATATTAACCCATGAATATTTAAACAATAGAAATCGGTTAATGAGCTTAAAAGTGACCTTTTCGATTTTTGAAAAATGGTCTTATTTTTGCTCATTGACAAATTTTTATTGTTTCAATATTCATAGGCGATTTTCTACGTTTCTATAAGAGCTCCAGCTTTGACACTTGACATGTTCGAAGTTGTTCTGCTTCACATGAAACACGATGGAATGTTTGACTGATTCAGGCTGCGATATACATAACAACAAGAGGCTCCAAGCATCCTATACTAATGCGCATGCGTAAGAACGTTTAATGATACATTTTAAACATGATAAGAAAATGTCCGAGAAAATGTTACTCCTTTCATTCAGTCATTATTCATTGCGTATTCCATTTATTCATCTGCGCATTTCATTTAGTCATTAGTCATTATTATTGAATGTTTTGTAAATGAAGGCTGTACCACAATGGCGCCAGTGTTTCTTCTAACTCTTATATATACTAAACGTGAACATATACTTGAGATGTAGGGGTAGGTAGGGGGGGCAGGATAGATAGGATAGGGGGGGGAGGCAGGATAGATAGGATAGATAGGATAGGGGGGGCAGGATAGATAGGATAGCTAGCCTAGCTAGGACTAGCCTGCGAGCAAGCTGTGCTGGGTTAAAGGGGATTAGGGAGGGAATGAGAGGGGCCTCCCTAATCCCCTTTAACCCAGCACAGCTTGCTCGCAGGCTAGTCCTGTAGGGGGTTTTGCTTTTTTTTTCTATTGATGTTAATTTTAGATTCGCATATTTTTAAACGAAATTCTGTTATTTAATTATTTACTAGTTTTGTTGTTATTTGTAACATTTGTATTACTTTTTTGGTCATAACTGTTATGAATTATTAACGAATTTTACAATGTTATTTATCGTTATTAATTACTTTGTTAATAAGAAAAGACAACAATATGCAATAAAAACTATAATAATAACCACAAACCAATGAAGAGTGCATGATCTATCATCTTATCTTTGGTCTTTAATAACAACTATAATAATTGGTTTTGATTAAAGCTGTAAAGGCTTAACACATATGATTTTTACGCGACAAATCGCACGCATGCGTACTCTTTCCAACTCACTTAGAATTACCTGGCAAATCCCTTTTTCACAGAGATATTAACCCATGAATATTTAAACAATAGAAATCGGTTAATGAGCTTAAAAGTGACCTTTTCGATTTTTGAAAAATGGTCTTATTTTTGCTCATTGACAAATTTTTATTGTTTCAATATTCATAGGCGATTTTCTACGTTTCTATAAGAGCTCCAGCTTTGACACTTGACATGTTCGAAGTTGTTCTGCTTCACATGAAACACGATGGAATGTTTGACTGATTCAGGCTGCGATATACATAACAACAAGAGGCTCCAAGCATCCTATACTAATGCGCATGCGTAAGAACGTTTAATGATACATTTTAAACATGATAAGAAAATGTCCGAGAAAATGTTACTCCTTTCATTCAGTCATTATTCATTGCGTATTCCATTTATTCATCTGCGCATTTCATTTAGTCATTAGTCATTATTATTGAATGTTTTGTAAATGAAGGCTGTACCACAATGGCGCCAGTGTTTCTTCTAACTCTTATATATACTAAACGTGAACATATACTTGAGATGTAGGGGTAGGTAGGGGGGGCAGGATAGATAGGATAGGGGGGGGAGGCAGGATAGATAGGATAGATAGGATAGGGGGGGCAGGATAGATAGGATAGCTAGCCTAGCTAGGACTAGCCTGCGAGCAAGCTGTGCTGGGTTAAAGGGGATTAGGGAGGGAATGAGAGGGGCCTCCCTAATCCCCTTTAACCCAGCACAGCTTGCTCGCAGGCTAGTCCTGTAGGGGGTTTTGCTTTTTTTTTCTATTGATGTTAATTTTAGATTCGCATATTTTTAAACGAAATTCTGTTATTTAATTATTTACTAGTTTTGTTGTTATTTGTAACATTTGTATTACTTTTTTGGTCATAACTGTTATGAATTATTAACGAATTTTACAATGTTATTTATCGTTATTAATTACTTTGTTAATAAGAAAAGACAACAATATGCAATAAAAACTATAATAATAACCACAAACCAATGAAGAGTGCATGATCTATCATCTTATCTTTGGTCTTTAATAACAACTATAATAATTGGTTTTGATTAAAGCTGTAAAGGCTTAACACATATGATTTTTACGCGACAAATCGCACGCATGCGTACTCTTTCCAACTCACTTAGAATTACCTGGCAAATCCCTTTTTCACAGAGATATTAACCCATGAATATTTAAACAATAGAAATCGGTTAATGAGCTTAAAAGTGACCTTTTCGATTTTTGAAAAATGGTCTTATTTTTGCTCATTGACAAATTTTTATTGTTTCAATATTCATAGGCGATTTTCTACGTTTCTATAAGAGCTCCAGCTTTGACACTTGACATGTTCGAAGTTGTTCTGCTTCACATGAAACACGATGGAATGTTTGACTGATTCAGGCTGCGATATACATAACAACAAGAGGCTCCAAGCATCCTATACTAATGCGCATGCGTAAGAACGTTTAATGATACATTTTAAACATGATAAGAAAATGTCCGAGAAAATGTTACTCCTTTCATTCAGTCATTATTCATTGCGTATTCCATTTATTCATCTGCGCATTTCATTTAGTCATTAGTCATTATTATTGAATGTTTTGTAAATGAAGGCTGTACCACAATGGCGCCAGTGTTTCTTCTAACTCTTATATATACTAAACGTGAACATATACTTGAGATGTAGGGGTAGGTAGGGGGGGCAGGATAGATAGGATAGGGGGGGGAGGCAGGATAGATAGGATAGATAGGATAGGGGGGGCAGGATAGATAGGATAGCTAGCCTAGCTAGGACTAGCCTGCGAGCAAGCTGTGCTGGGTTAAAGGGGATTAGGGAGGGAATGAGAGGGGCCTCCCTAATCCCCTTTAACCCAGCACAGCTTGCTCGCAGGCTAGTCCTGTAGGGGGTTTTGCTTTTTTTTTCTATTGATGTTAATTTTAGATTCGCATATTTTTAAACGAAATTCTGTTATTTAATTATTTACTAGTTTTGTTGTTATTTGTAACATTTGTATTACTTTTTTGGTCATAACTGTTATGAATTATTAACGAATTTTACAATGTTATTTATCGTTATTAATTACTTTGTTAATAAGAAAAGACAACAATATGCAATAAAAACTATAATAATAACCACAAACCAATGAAGAGTGCATGATCTATCATCTTATCTTTGGTCTTTAATAACAACTATAATAATTGGTTTTGATTAAAGCTGTAAAGGCTTAACACATATGATTTTTACGCGACAAATCGCACGCATGCGTACTCTTTCCAACTCACTTAGAATTACCTGGCAAATCCCTTTTTCACAGAGATATTAACCCATGAATATTTAAACAATAGAAATCGGTTAATGAGCTTAAAAGTGACCTTTTCGATTTTTGAAAAATGGTCTTATTTTTGCTCATTGACAAATTTTTATTGTTTCAATATTCATAGGCGATTTTCTACGTTTCTATAAGAGCTCCAGCTTTGACACTTGACATGTTCGAAGTTGTTCTGCTTCACATGAAACACGATGGAATGTTTGACTGATTCAGGCTGCGATATACATAACAACAAGAGGCTCCAAGCATCCTATACTAATGCGCATGCGTAAGAACGTTTAATGATACATTTTAAACATGATAAGAAAATGTCCGAGAAAATGTTACTCCTTTCATTCAGTCATTATTCATTGCGTATTCCATTTATTCATCTGCGCATTTCATTTAGTCATTAGTCATTATTATTGAATGTTTTGTAAATGAAGGCTGTACCACAATGGCGCCAGTGTTTCTTCTAACTCTTATATATACTAAACGTGAACATATACTTGAGATGTAGGGGTAGGTAGGGGGGGCAGGATAGATAGGATAGGGGGGGGAGGCAGGATAGATAGGATAGATAGGATAGGGGGGGCAGGATAGATAGGATAGCTAGCCTAGCTAGGACTAGCCTGCGAGCAAGCTGTGCTGGGTTAAAGGGGATTAGGGAGGGAATGAGAGGGGCCTCCCTAATCCCCTTTAACCCAGCACAGCTTGCTCGCAGGCTAGTCCTGTAGGGGGTTTTGCTTTTTTTTTCTATTGATGTTAATTTTAGATTCGCATATTTTTAAACGAAATTCTGTTATTTAATTATTTACTAGTTTTGTTGTTATTTGTAACATTTGTATTACTTTTTTGGTCATAACTGTTATGAATTATTAACGAATTTTACAATGTTATTTATCGTTATTAATTACTTTGTTAATAAGAAAAGACAACAATATGCAATAAAAACTATAATAATAACCACAAACCAATGAAGAGTGCATGATCTATCATCTTATCTCTGGTCTTTAATAACAACTATAATAATTGGTTTTGATTAAAGCTGTAAAGGCTTAACACATATGATTTTTACGCGACAAATCGCACGCATGCGTACTCTTTCCAACTCACTTAGAATTACCTGGCAAATCCCTTTTTCACAGAGATATTAACCCATGAATATTTAAACAATAGAAATCGGTTAATGAGCTTAAAAGTGACCTTTTCGATTTTTGAAAAATGGTCTTATTTTTGCTCATTGACAAATTTTTATTGTTTCAATATTCATAGGCGATTTTCTACGTTTCTATAAGAGCTCCAGCTTTGACACTTGACATGTTCGAAGTTGTTCTGCTTCACATGAAACACGATGGAATGTTTGACTGATTCAGGCTGCGATATACATAACAACAAGAGGCTCCAAGCATCCTATACTAATGCGCATGCGTAAGAACGTTTAATGATACATTTTAAACATGATAAGAAAATGTCCGAGAAAATGTTACTCCTTTCATTCAGTCATTATTCATTGCGTATTCCATTTATTCATCTGCGCATTTCATTTAGTCATTAGTCATTATTATTGAATGTTTTGTAAATGAAGGCTGTACCACAATGGCGCCAGTGTTTCTTCTAACTCTTATATATACTAAACGTGAACATATACTTGAGATGTAGGGGTAGGTAGGGGGGGCAGGATAGATAGGATAGGGGGGGAGGCAGGATAGATAGGATAGATAGGATAGGGGGGGCAGGATAGATAGGATAGCTAGCCTAGCTAGGACTAGCCTGCGAGCAAGCTGTGCTGGGTTAAAGGGGATTAGGGAGGGAATGAGAGGGGCCTCCCTAATCCCCTTTAACCCAGCACAGCTTGCTCGCAGGCTAGTCCTGTAGGGGGTTTTGCTTTTTTTTTCTATTGATGTTAATTTTAGATTCGCATATTTTTAAACGAAATTCTGTTATTTAATTATTTACTAGTTTTGTTGTTATTTGTAACATTTGTATTACTTTTTTGGTCATAACTGTTATGAATTATTAACGAATTTTACAATGTTATTTATCGTTATTAATTACTTTGTTAATAAGAAAAGACAACAATATGCAATAAAAACTATAATAATAACCACAAACCAATGAAGAGTGCATGATCTATCATCTTATCTCTGGTCTTTAATAACAACTATAATAATTGGTTTTGATTAAAGCTGTAAAGGCTTAACACATATGATTTTTACGCGACAAATCGCACGCATGCGTACTCTTTCCAACTCACTTAGAATTACCTGGCAAATCCCTTTTTCACAGAGATATTAACCCATGAATATTTAAACAATAGAAATCGGTTAATGAGCTTAAAAGTGACCTTTTCGATTTTTGAAAAATGGTCTTATTTTTGCTCATTGACAAATTTTTATTGTTTCAATATTCATAGGCGATTTTCTACGTTTCTATAAGAGCTCCAGCTTTGACACTTGACATGTTCGAAGTTGTTCTGCTTCACATGAAACACGATGGAATGTTTGACTGATTCAGGCTGCGATATACATAACAACAAGAGGCTCCAAGCATCCTATACTAATGCGCATGCGTAAGAACGTTTAATGATACATTTTAAACATGATAAGAAAATGTCCGAGAAAATGTTACTCCTTTCATTCAGTCATTATTCATTGCGTATTCCATTTATTCATCTGCGCATTTCATTTAGTCATTAGTCATTATTATTGAATGTTTTGTAAATGAAGGCTGTACCACAATGGCGCCAGTGTTTCTTCTAACTCTTATATATACTAAACGTGAACATATACTTGAGATGTAGGGGTAGGTAGGGGGGGCAGGATAGATAGGATAGGGGGGGAGGCAGGATAGATAGGATAGATAGGATAGGGGGGGCAGGATAGATAGGATAGCTAGCCTAGCTAGGACTAGCCTGCGAGCAAGCTGTGCTGGGTTAAAGGGGATTAGGGAGGGAATGAGAGGGGCCTCCCTAATCCCCTTTAACCCAGCACAGCTTGCTCGCAGGCTAGTCCTGTAGGGGGTTTTGCTTTTTTTTTCTATTGATGTTAATTTTAGATTCGCATATTTTTAAACGAAATTCTGTTATTTAATTATTTACTAGTTTTGTTGTTATTTGTAACATTTGTATTACTTTTTTGGTCATAACTGTTATGAATTATTAACGAATTTTACAATGTTATTTATCGTTATTAATTACTTTGTTAATAAGAAAAGACAACAATATGCAATAAAAACTATAATAATAACCACAAACCAATGAAGAGTGCATGATCTATCATCTTATCTTTGGTCTTTAATAACAACTATAATAATTGGTTTTGATTAAAGCTGTAAAGGCTTAACACATATGATTTTTACGCGACAAATCGCACGCATGCGTACTCTTTCCAACTCACTTAGAATTACCTGGCAAATCCCTTTTTCACAGAGATATTAACCCATGAATATTTAAACAATAGAAATCGGTTAATGAGCTTAAAAGTGACCTTTTCGATTTTTGAAAAATGGTCTTATTTTTGCTCATTGACAAATTTTTATTGTTTCAATATTCATAGGCGATTTTCTACGTTTCTATAAGAGCTCCAGCTTTGACACTTGACATGTTCGAAGTTGTTCTGCTTCACATGAAACACGATGGAATGTTTGACTGATTCAGGCTGCGATATACATAACAACAAGAGGCTCCAAGCATCCTATACTAATGCGCATGCGTAAGAACGTTTAATGATACATTTTAAACATGATAAGAAAATGTCCGAGAAAATGTTACTCCTTTCATTCAGTCATTATTCATTGCGTATTCCATTTATTCATCTGCGCATTTCATTTAGTCATTAGTCATTATTATTGAATGTTTTGTAAATGAAGGCTGTACCACAATGGCGCCAGTGTTTCTTCTAACTCTTATATATACTAAACGTGAACATATACTTGAGATGTAGGGGTAGGTAGGGGGGGCAGGATAGATAGGATAGGGGGGGAGGCAGGATAGATAGGATAGATAGGATAGGGGGGGCAGGATAGATAGGATAGCTAGCCTAGCTAGGACTAGCCTGCGAGCAAGCTGTGCTGGGTTAAAGGGGATTAGGGAGGGAATGAGAGGGGCCTCCCTAATCCCCTTTAACCCAGCACAGCTTGCTCGCAGGCTAGTCCTGTAGGGGGTTTTGCTTTTTTTTTCTATTGATGTTAATTTTAGATTCGCATATTTTTAAACGAAATTCTGTTATTTAATTATTTACTAGTTTTGTTGTTATTTGTAACATTTGTATTACTTTTTTGGTCATAACTGTTATGAATTATTAACGAATTTTACAATGTTATTTATCGTTATTAATTACTTTGTTAATAAGAAAAGACAACAATATGCAATAAAAACTATAATAATAACCACAAACCAATGAAGAGTGCATGATCTATCATCTTATCTCTGGTCTTTAATAACAACTATAATAATTGGTTTTGATTAAAGCTGTAAAGGCTTAACACATATGATTTTTACGCGACAAATCGCACGCATGCGTACTCTTTCCAACTCACTTAGAATTACCTGGCAAATCCCTTTTTCACAGAGATATTAACCCATGAATATTTAAACAATAGAAATCGGTTAATGAGCTTAAAAGTGACCTTTTCGATTTTTGAAAAATGGTCTTATTTTTGCTCATTGACAAATTTTTATTGTTTCAATATTCATAGGCGATTTTCTACGTTTCTATAAGAGCTCCAGCTTTGACACTTGACATGTTCGAAGTTGTTCTGCTTCACATGAAACACGATGGAATGTTTGACTGATTCAGGCTGCGATATACATAACAACAAGAGGCTCCAAGCATCCTATACTAATGCGCATGCGTAAGAACGTTTAATGATACATTTTAAACATGATAAGAAAATGTCCGAGAAAATGTTACTCCTTTCATTCAGTCATTATTCATTGCGTATTCCATTTATTCATCTGCGCATTTCATTTAGTCATTAGTCATTATTATTGAATGTTTTGTAAATGAAGGCTGTACCACAATGGCGCCAGTGTTTCTTCTAACTCTTATATATACTAAACGTGAACATATACTTGAGATGTAGGGGTAGGTAGGGGGGGCAGGATAGATAGGATAGGGGGGGAGGCAGGATAGATAGGATAGATAGGATAGGGGGGGCAGGATAGATAGGATAGCTAGCCTAGCTAGGACTAGCCTGCGAGCAAGCTGTGCTGGGTTAAAGGGGATTAGGGAGGGAATGAGAGGGGCCTCCCTAATCCCCTTTAACCCAGCACAGCTTGCTCGCAGGCTAGTCCTGTAGGGGGTTTTGCTTTTTTTTTCTATTGATGTTAATTTTAGATTCGCATATTTTTAAACGAAATTCTGTTATTTAATTATTTACTAGTTTTGTTGTTATTTGTAACATTTGTATTACTTTTTTGGTCATAACTGTTATGAATTATTAACGAATTTTACAATGTTATTTATCGTTATTAATTACTTTGTTAATAAGAAAAGACAACAATATGCAATAAAAACTATAATAATAACCACAAACCACAAACCACAAACCACAAACCAATGAAGAGTGCATGATCTATCATCTTATCTCTGGTCTTTAATAACAACTATAATAATTGGTTTTGATTAATTTGTGGGCGGAGTTTGTTTATTAAGTGATATGTTTTTTTTAAGCGCCGTTTTCTCAAAGTTAATTTTTCGCTTGTTGGGGACACTTTAAAGAGCTACAACTCAAAGGGAATTTGTTCGATTTTCCTTAAATTTGGACAGAAGCTAGGCAAACATATAATCAACAAAAACGTGTCGGCGAATTTCTTAATTCCGAAAACTTTTTCGTCAAGAGCCATTTCCGTGCGATCATTCCAATTTTTTTTCTCCCCTTTTCGAAAATATTCTGTAACTTTTCACTGCAATTGAATATGAGAAATCGCCGACACGTTTTTTTAGCGCTTCGTGTCCGGAAACCCGAGAACAAATCAAATTAGCAAAATATAATAATCGCTTTGAGTTATAGCGTTTTTAAAGCTGATTCGGACGTTCGTATTTAGACGTCGTAAAAAATTCGACAATTCATTTTATTAGCAAATGGTTTCCATATTTAGATAGCCAGCTCTATAAGCTTTAATTTGATATGCTGTAAAGGCTTAACACATATGATTTTTACGCGACAAATCGCACGCATGCGTACTCTTTCCAACTCACTTAGAATTACCTGGCAAATCCCTTTTTCACAGAGATATTAACCCATGAATATTTAAACAATAGAAATCGGTTAATGAGCTTAAAAGTGACCTTTTCGATTTTTGAAAAATGGTCTTATTTTTGCTCATTGACAAATTTTTATTGTTTCAATATTCATAGGCGATTTTCTACGTTTCTATAAGAGCTCCAGCTTTGACACTTGACATGTTCGAAGTTGTTCTGCTTCACATGAAACACGATGGAATGTTTGACTGATTCAGGCTGCGATATACATAACAACAAGAGGCTCCAAGCATCCTATACTAATGCGCATGCGTAAGAACGTTTAATGATACATTTTAAACATGATAAGAAAATGTCCGAGAAAATGTTACTCCTTTCATTCAGTCATTATTCATTGCGTATTCCATTTATTCATCTGCGCATTTCATTTAGTCATTAGTCATTATTATTGAATGTTTTGTAAATGAAGGCTGTACCACAATGGCGCCAGTGTTTCTTCTAACTCTTATATATACTAAACGTGAACATATACTTGAGATGTAGGGGTAGGTAGGGGGGGCAGGATAGATAGGATAGGGGGGGAGGCAGGATAGATAGGATAGATAGGATAGGGGGGGCAGGATAGATAGGATAGCTAGCCTAGCTAGGACTAGCCTGCGAGCAAGCTGTGCTGGGTTAAAGGGGATTAGGGAGGGAATGAGAGGGGCCTCCCTAATCCCCTTTAACCCAGCACAGCTTGCTCGCAGGCTAGTCCTGTAGGGGGTTTTGCTTTTTTTTTCTATTGATGTTAATTTTAGATTCGCATATTTTTAAACGAAATTCTGTTATTTAATTATTTACTAGTTTTGTTGTTATTTGTAACATTTGTATTACTTTTTTGGTCATAACTGTTATGAATTATTAACGAATTTTACAATGTTATTTATCGTTATTAATTACTTTGTTAATAAGAAAAGACAACAATATGCAATAAAAACTATAATAATAACCACAAACCAATGAAGAGTGCATGATCTATCATCTTATCTTTGGTCTTTAATAACAACTATAATAATTGGTTTTGATTAAAGCTGTAAAGGCTTAACACATATGATTTTTACGCGACAAATCGCACGCATGCGTACTCTTTCCAACTCACTTAGAATTACCTGGCAAATCCCTTTTTCACAGAGATATTAACCCATGAATATTTAAACAATAGAAATCGGTTAATGAGCTTAAAAGTGACCTTTTCGATTTTTGAAAAATGGTCTTATTTTTGCTCATTGACAAATTTTTATTGTTTCAATATTCATAGGCGATTTTCTACGTTTCTATAAGAGCTCCAGCTTTGACACTTGACATGTTCGAAGTTGTTCTGCTTCACATGAAACACGATGGAATGTTTGACTGATTCAGGCTGCGATATACATAACAACAAGAGGCTCCAAGCATCCTATACTAATGCGCATGCGTAAGAACGTTTAATGATACATTTTAAACATGATAAGAAAATGTCCGAGAAAATGTTACTCCTTTCATTCAGTCATTATTCATTGCGTATTCCATTTATTCATCTGCGCATTTCATTTAGTCATTAGCCATTATTATTGAATGTTTTGTAAATGAAGGCTGTACCACAATGGCGCCAGTGTTTCTTCTAACTCTTATATATACTAAACGTGAACATATACTTGAGATGTAGGGGTAGGTAGGGGGGGCAGGATAGATAGGATAGGGGGGGGAGGCAGGATAGATAGGATAGATAGGATAGGGGGGGCAGGATAGATAGGATAGCTAGCCTAGCTAGGACTAGCCTGCGAGCAAGCTGTGCTGGGTTAAAGGGGATTAGGGAGGGAATGAGAGGGGCCTCCCTAATCCCCTTTAACCCAGCACAGCTTGCTCGCAGGCTAGTCCTGTAGGGGGTTTTGCTTTTTTTTTCTATTGATGTTAATTTTAGATTCGCATATTTTTAAACGAAATTCTGTTATTTAATTATTTACTAGTTTTGTTGTTATTTGTAACATTTGTATTACTTTTTTGGTCATAACTGTTATGAATTATTAACGAATTTTACAATGTTATTTATCGTTATTAATTACTTTGTTAATAAGAAAAGACAACAATATGCAATAAAAACTATAATAATAACCACAAACCAATGAAGAGTGCATGATCTTGGTCTTTAATAACAACTATAATAATTGGTTTTGATTAAAGCTGTAAAGGCTTAACACATATGATTTTTACGCGACAAATCGCACGCATGCGTACTCTTTCCAACTCACTTAGAATTACCTGGCAAATCCCTTTTTCACAGAGATATTAACCCATGAATATTTAAACAATAGAAATCGGTTAATGAGCTTAAAAGTGACCTTTTCGATTTTTGAAAAATGGTCTTATTTTTGCTCATTGACAAATTTTTATTGTTTCAATATTCATAGGCGATTTTCTACGTTTCTATAAGAGCTCCAGCTTTGACACTTGACATGTTCGAAGTTGTTCTGCTTCACATGAAACACGATGGAATGTTTGACTGATTCAGGCTGCGATATACATAACAACAAGAGGCTCCAAAGCATCCTATACTAATGCGCATGCGTAAGAACGTTTAATGATACATTTTAAACATGATAAGAAAATGTCCGAGAAAATGTTACTCCTTTCATTCAGTCATTATTCATTGCGTATTCCATTTATTCATCTGCGCATTTCATTTAGTCATTAGCCATTATTATTGAATGTTTTGTAAATGAAGGCTGTACCACAATGGCGCCAGTGTTTCTTCTAACTCTTATATATACTAAACGTGAACATATACTTGAGATGTAGGGGTAGGTAGGGGGGGCAGGATAGATAGGATAGGGGGGGAGGCAGGATAGATAGGATAGATAGGATAGGGGGGGCAGGATAGATAGGATAGCTAGCCTAGCTAGGACTAGCCTGCGAGCAAGCTGTGCTGGGTTAAAGGGGATTAGGGAGGGAATGAGAGGGGCCTCCCTAATCCCCTTTAACCCAGCACAGCTTGCTCGCAGGCTAGTCCTGTAGGGGGTTTTGCTTTTTTTTTCTATTGATGTTAATTTTAGATTCGCATATTTTTAAACGAAATTCTGTTATTTAATTATTTACTAGTTTTGTTGTTATTTGTAACATTTGTATTACTTTTTTGGTCATAACTGTTATGAATTATTAACGAATTTTACAATGTTATTTATCGTTATTAATTACTTTGTTAATAAGAAAAGACAACAATATGCAATAAAAACTATAATAATAACCACAAACCAATGAAGAGTGCATGATCTATCATCTTATCTTTGGTCTTTAATAACAACTATAATAATTGGTTTTGATTAAAGCTGTAAAGGCTTAACACATATGATTTTTACGCGACAAATCGCACGCATGCGTACTCTTTCCAACTCACTTAGAATTACCTGGCAAATCCCTTTTTCACAGAGATATTAACCCATGAATATTTAAACAATAGAAATCGGTTAATGAGCTTAAAAGTGACCTTTTCGATTTTTGAAAAATGGTCTTATTTTTGCTCATTGACAAATTTTTATTGTTTCAATATTCATAGGCGATTTTCTACGTTTCTATAAGAGCTCCAGCTTTGACACTTGACATGTTCGAAGTTGTTCTGCTTCACATGAAACACGATGGAATGTTTGACTGATTCAGGCTGCGATATACATAACAACAAGAGGCTCCAAGCATCCTATACTAATGCGCATGCGTAAGAACGTTTAATGATACATTTTAAACATGATAAGAAAATGTCCGAGAAAATGTTACTCCTTTCATTCAGTCATTATTCATTGCGTATTCCATTTATTCATCTGCGCATTTCATTTAGTCATTAGCCATTATTATTGAATGTTTTGTAAATGAAGGCTGTACCACAATGGCGCCAGTGTTTCTTCTAACTCTTATATATACTAAACGTGAACATATACTTGAGATGTAGGGGTAGGTAGGGGGGGCAGGATAGATAGGATAGGGGGGGGAGGCAGGATAGATAGGATAGATAGGATAGGGGGGGCAGGATAGATAGGATAGCTAGCCTAGCTAGGACTAGCCTGCGAGCAAGCTGTGCTGGGTTAAAGGGGATTAGGGAGGGAATGAGAGGGGCCTCCCTAATCCCCTTTAACCCAGCACAGCTTGCTCGCAGGCTAGTCCTGTAGGGGGTTTTGCTTTTTTTTTCTATTGATGTAAATTTTAGATTCGCATATTTTTAAACGAAATTCTGTTATTTAATTATTTACTAGTTTTGTTGTTATTTGTAACATTTGTATTACTTTTTTGGTCATAACTGTTATGAATTATTAACGAATTTTACAATGTTATTTATCGTTATTAATTACTTTGTTAATAAGAAAAGACAACAATATGCAATAAAAACTATAATAATAACCACAAACCAATGAAGAGTGCATGATCTATCATCTAATCTTTGGTCTTTAATAACAACTATAATAATTGCTTTTGATTAAAGCTGTAAAGGCTTAACACATATGATTTTTACGCGACAAATCGCACGCATGCGTACTCTTACCAACTCACTTAGATTGCATGGCAAATCCCCTTTTTCACTGAGATATTAACCCATGAATATTTAAACAATAGAAATCGGTTAATGAGCTTAAAAGTGGCCTTTTCGATTTTTGAAAATGGTCTTATTTTTGCTCATTGACAAATCTCTATTGTTTCCATATTCATAGGCGATATTCTACGTTTCTATAAGAGCACCAGCTTTGACATTTGCACAAAATATTCACGCATGCGTATTCTTTACAACTCTACTTAGAATTGCCAGATCACAGAGATATTAACCTATGAATATTGAAATAATAGAAATCGGTTAATGAGCTTAAAAGTGACCTTTTCGATTTTTGAAAAATGGTCTTATTTTTGCTCATTGACAAATTTCTATTGTTTCAATATTCATAGGCGATTTTCTACGTTTCTATGAGAGCTCCAGCTTTGACACTTGACATGTTCGAAGTTGTTCTGCTTCACATGAAACACGATGGAATGTTTGACTGATTCAGGCTGCGATATACATAACAACAAGAGGCTCCAAGCATCCTATACTAATGCGCATGCGTAAGAACGTTTAATGATACATTTTAAACATGATAAGAAAATGTCCGAGAAAATGTTACTCCTTTCATTCAGTCATTATTCATTGCGTATTCCATTTATTCATCTGCGCATTTCATTTAGTCATTAGCCATTATTATTGAATGTTTTGTAAATGAAGGCTGTACCACAATGGCGCCAGTGTTTCTTCTAACTCTTATATATACTAAACGTGAACATATACTTGAGATGTAGGGGTAGGTAGGGGGGGCAGGATAGATAGGATAGGGGGGGAGGCAGGATAGATAGGATAGATAGGATAGGGGGGGCAGGATAGATAGGATAGCTAGCCTAGCTAGGACTAGCCTGCGAGCAAGCTGTGCTGGGTTAAAGGGGATTAGGGAGGGAATGAGAGGGGCCTCCCTAATCCCCTTTAACCCAGCACAGCTTGCTCGCAGGCTAGTCCTGTAGGGGGTTTTGCTTTTTTTTCTATTGATGTAAATTTTAGATTCGCATATTTTTAAACGAAATTCTGTTATTTAATTATTTACTAGTTTTGTTGTTATTTGTAACATTTGTATTACTTTTTTGGTCATAACTGTTATGAATTATTAACGAATTTTACAATGTTATTTATCGTTATTAATTACTTTGTTAATAAGAAAAGACAACAATATGCAATAAAAACTATAATAATAACCACAAACCAATGAAGAGTGCATGATCTATCATCTTATCTTTGGTCTTTAATAACAACTATAATAATTGCTTTTGATTAAAGCTGTAAAGGCTTAACACATATGATTTTTACGCGACAAATCGCACGCATGCGTACTCTTTCCAACTCACTTAGAATTACCTGGCAAATCCCTTTTTCACAGAGATATTAACCCATGAATATTTAAACAATAGAAATCGGTTAATGAGCTTAAAAGTGACCTTTTCGATTTTTGAAAAATGGTCTTATTTTTGCTCATTGACAAATTTTTATTGTTTCAATATTCATAGGCGATTTTCTACGTTTCTATAAGAGCTCCAGCTTTGACACTTGACATGTTCGAAGTTGTTCTGCTTCACATGAAACACGATGGAATGTTTGACTGATTCAGGCTGCGATATACATAACAACAAGAGGCTCCAAGCATCCTATACTAATGCGCATGCGTAAGAACGTTTAATGATACATTTTAAACATGATAAGAAAATGTCCGAGAAAATGTTACTCCTTTCATTCAGTCATTATTCATTGCGTATTCCATTTATTCATCTGCGCATTTCATTTAGTCATTAGCCATTATTATTGAATGTTTTGTAAATGAAGGCTGTACCACAATGGCGCCAGTGTTTCTTCTAACTCTTATATATACTAAACGTGAACATATACTTGAGATGTAGGGGTAGGTAGGGGGGCAGGATAGATAGGATAGGGGGGGAGGCAGGATAGATAGGATAGATAGGATAGGGGGGGCAGGATAGATAGGATAGCTAGCCTAGCTAGGACTAGCCTGCGAGCAAGCTGTGCTGGGTTAAAGGGGATTAGGGAGGGAATGAGAGGGGCCTCCCTAATCCCCTTTAACCCAGCACAGCTTGCTCGCAGGCTAGTCCTGTAGGGGGTTTTGCTTTTTTTTCTATTGATGTAAATTTTAGATTCGCATATTTTTAAACGAAATTCTGTTATTTAATTATTTACTAGTTTTGTTGTTATTTGTAACATTTGTATTACTTTTTTGGTCATAACTGTTATGAATTATTAACGAATTTTACAATGTTATTTATCGTTATTAATTACTTTGTTAATAAGAAAAGACAACAATATGCAATAAAAACTATAATAATAACCACAAACCAATGAAGAGTGCATGATCTATCATCTAATCTTTGGTCTTTAATAACAACTATAATAATTGCTTTTGATTAAAGCTGTAAAGGCTTAACACATATGATTTTTACGCGACAAATCGCACGCATGCGTACTCTTACCAACTCACTTAGATTGCATGGGAAATCCCCTTTTTCACTGAGATATTAACCCATGAATATTTAAACAATAGAAATCGGTTAATGAGCTTAAAAGTGGCCTTTTCGATTTTTGAAAATGGTCTTATTTTTGCTCATTGACAAATCTCTATTGTTTCCATATTCATAGGCGATATTCTACGTTTCTATAAGAGCACCAGCTTTGACATTTGCACAAAATATTCACGCATGCGTATTCTTTACAACTCTACTTAGAATTGCCAGATCACAGAGATATTAACCTATGAATATTGAAATAATAGAAATCGGTTAATGAGCTTAAAAGTGACCTTTTCGATTTTTGAAAAATGGTCTTATTTTTGCTCATTGACAAATTTCTATTGTTTCAATATTCATAGGCGATTTTCTACGTTTCTATAAGAGCTCCAGCTTTGACACTTGACATGTTCGAAGTTGTTCTGCTTCACATGAAACACGATGGAATGTTTGACTGATTCAGGCTGCGATATACATAACAACAAGAGGCTCCAAGCATCCTATACTAATGCGCATGCGTAAGAACGTTTAATGATACATTTTAAACATGATAAGAAAATGTCCGAGAAAATGTTACTCCTTTCATTCAGTCATTATTCAATGCGTATTCCATTTATTCATCTGCGCATTTCATTTAGTCATTAGCCATTATTATTGAATGTTTTGTAAATGAAGGCTGTACCACAATGGCGCCAGTGTTTCTTCTAACTCTTATATATACTAAACGTGAACATATACTTGAGATGTAGGGGTAGGTAGGGGGGCAGGATAGATAGGATAGGGGGGGAGGCAGGATAGATAGGATAGATAGGATAGCGGGGGCAGGATAGATAGGATAGCTAGCCTAGCTAGGACTAGCCTGCGAGCAAGCTGTGCTGGGTTAAAGGGGATTAGGGAGGGAATGAGAGGGGCCTCCCTAATCCCCTTTAACCCAGCACAGCTTGCTCGCAGGCTAGTCCTGTAGGGGGTTTTGCTTTTTTTTCTATTGATGTAAATTTTAGATTCGCATATTTTTAAACGAAATTCTGTTATTTAATTATTTACTAGTTTTGTTGTTATTTGTAACATTTGTATTACTTTTTTGGTCATAACTGTTATGAATTATTAACGAATTTTACAATGTTATTTATCGTTATTAATTACTTTGTTAATAAGAAAAGACAACAATATGCAATAAAAACTATAATAATAACCACAAACCAATCGAGAGTGCATGATCTATCATCTTATCTTTGGTCTTTAATAACAACTATAATAATTGCTTTTGATTAAAGCTGTAAAGGCTTAACACATATGATTTTTACGCGACAAATCGCACGCATGCGTACTCTTTCCAACTCACTTAGAATTACCTGGCAAATCCCTTTTTCACAGAGATATTAACCCATTAATATTTAAACAATAGAAATCGGTTAATGAGCTTAAAAGTGACCTTTTCGATTTTTGAAAAATGGTCTTATTTTTGCTCATTGACAAATTTCTATTGTTTCAATATTCATAGGCGATTTTCTACGTTTCTATAAGAGCTCCAGCTTTGACACTTGACATGTTCGAAGTTGTTCTGCTTCACATGAAACACGATGGAATGTTTGACTGATTCAGGCTGCGATATACATAACAACAAGAGGCTCCAAGCATCCTATACTAATGCGCATGCGCAAGAACGTTTAATGATACATTTTAAACATGATAAGAAAATGTCCGAGAAAATGTTACTCCTTTCATTCAGTCATTATTCATTGCGTATTCCATTTATTCATCTGCGCATTTCATTTAGTCATTAGCCATTATTATTGAATGTTTTGTAAATGAAGGCTGTACCACAATGGCGCCAGTGTTTCTTCTAACTCTTATATATACTAAACGTGAACATATACTTGAGATGTAGGGGTAGGTAGGGGGGCAGGATAGATAGGATAGGGGGGGAGGCAGGATAGATAGGATAGATAGGATAGGGGGGGCAGGATAGATAGGATAGCTAGCCTAGCTAGGACTAGCCTGCGAGCAAGCTGTGCTGGGTTAAAGGGGATTAGGGAGGGAATGAGAGGGGCCTCCCTAATCCCCTTTAACCCAGCACAGCTTGCTCGCAGGCTAGTCCTGTAGGGGGTTTTGCTTTTTTTTCTATTGATGTTAATTTTAGATTCGCATATTTTTAAACGAAATTCTGTTATTTAATTATTTACTAGTTTTGTTGTTATTTGTAACATTTGTATTACTTTTTTGGTCATAACTGTTATGAATTATTAACGAATTTTACAATGTTATTTATCGTTATTAATTACTTTGTTAATAAGAAAAGACAACAATATGCAATAAAAACTATAATAATAACCACAAACCAATGAAGAGTGCATGATCTATCATCTTATCTTTGGTCTTTAATAACAACTATAATAATTGGTTTTGATTAAAGCTGTAAAGGCTTAACACATATGATTTTTACGCGACAAATCGCACGCATGCGTACTCTTACCAACTCACTTAGATTGCATGGCAAATCCCCTTTTTCACTGAGATATTAACCCATGAATATTTAAACAATAGAAATCGATTAATGAGCTTAAAAGTGGCCTTTTCGATTTTTGAAAATGGTCTTATTTTTGCTCATTGACAAATCTCTATTGTTTCCATATTCATAGGCGATATTCTACGTTTCTATAAGAGCACCAGCTTTGACATTTGCACAAAATATTCACGCATGCGTATTCTTTACAACTCTACTTAGAATTGCCAGATCACAGAGATATTAACCTATGAATATTGAAATAATAGAAATCGGTTAATGAGCTTAAAAGTGACCTTTTCGATTTTTGAAAAATGGTCTTATTTTTGCTCATTGACAAATTTCTATTGTTTCAATATTCATAGGCGATTTTCTACGTTTCTGTAAGAGCTCCAGCTTTGACACTTGACATGTTCGAAGTTGGTCTGCTTCACATGAAACACGATGGAATGTTTGACTGATTCAGGCTGCGATATACATAACAACAAGAGGCTCCAAGCATCCTATACTAATGCGCATGCGTAAGAACGTTTAATGATACATTTTAAACATGATAAGAAAATGTCCGAGAAAATGTTACTCCTTTCATTCAGTCATTATTCATTGCGTATTCCATTTATTCATCTGCGCATTTCATTTAGTCATTAGCCATTATTATTGAATGTTTTGTAAATGAAGGCTGTACCACAATGGCGCCAGTGTTTCTTCTAACTCTTATATATACTAAACGTGAACATATACTTGAGATGTAGGGGTAGGTAGGGGGGCAGGATAGATAGGATAGGGGGGGAGGCAGGATAGATAGGATAGATAGGATAGGGGGGGCAGGATAGATAGGATAGCTAGCCTAGCTAGGACTAGCCTGCGAGCAAGCTGTGCTGGGTTAAAGGGGATTAGGGAGGGAATGAGAGGGGCCTCCCTAATCCCCTTTAACCCAGCACAGCTTGCTCGCAGGCTAGTCCTGTAGGGGGTTTTGCTTTTTTTTCTATTGATGTTAATTTTAGATTCGCATATTTTTAAACGAAATTCTGTTATTTAATTATTTACTAGTTTTGTTGTTATTGTTCTGCTTCACATGAAACACGATGGAATGTTTGACTGATTCAGGCTGCGATATACATAACAACAAGAGGCTCCAAGCATCCTATACTAATGCGCATGCGTAAGAACGTTTAATGATACATTTTAAACATGATAAGAAAATGTCCGAGAAAATGTTACTCCTTTCATTCAGTCATTATTCATTGCGTATTCCATTTATTCATCTGCGCATTTCATTTAGTCATTAGCCATTATTATTGAATGTTTTGTAAATGAAGGCTGTACCACAATGGCGCCAGTGTTTCTTCTAACTCTTATATATACTAAACGTGAACATATACTTGAGATGTAGGGGTAGGTAGGGGGGCAGGATAGATAGGATAGGGGGGGAGGCAGGATAGATAGGATAGATAGGATAGGGGGGGCAGGATAGATAGGATAGCTAGCCTAGCTAGGACTAGCCTGCGAGCAAGCTGTGCTGGGTTAAAGGGGATTAGGGAGGGAATGAGAGGGGCCTCCCTAATCCCCTTTAACCCAGCACAGCTTGCTCGCAGGCTAGTCCTGTAGGGGGTTTTGCTTTTTTTTCTATTGATGTTAATTTTAGATTCGCATATTTTTAAACGAAATTCTGTTATTTAATTATTTACTAGTTTTGTTGTTATTTGTAACATTTGTATTACTTTTTTGGTCATAACTGTTATGAATTATTAACGAATTTTACAATGTTATTTATCGTTATTAATTACTTTGTTAATAAGAAAAGACAACAATATGCAATAAAAACTATAATAATAACCACAAACCAATGAAGAGTGCATGATCTATCATCTTATCTTTGGTCTTTAATAACAACTATAATAATTGCTTTTGATTAAAGCTGTAAAGGCTTAACACATATGATTTTTACGCGACAAATCGCACGCATGCGTACTCTTACCAACTCACTTAGATTGCATGGCAAATCCCCTTTTTCACTGAGATATTAACCCATGAATATTTAAACAATAGAAATCGATTAATGAGCTTAAAAGTGGCCTTTTCGATTTTTGAAAATGGTCTTATTTTTGCTCATTGACAAATCTCTATTGTTTCCATATTCATAGGCGATATTCTACGTTTCTATAAGAGCACCAGCTTTGACATTTGCACAAAATATTCACGCATGCGTATTCTTTACAACTCTACTTAGAATTGCCAGATCACAGAGATATTAACCTATGAATATTGAAATAATAGAAATCGGTTAATGAGCTTAAAAGTGACCTTTTCGATTTTTGAAAAATGGTCTTATTTTTGCTCATTGACAAGTTTCTATTGTTTCAATATTCATAGGCGATTTTCTACGTTTCTATAAGAGCTCCAGCTTTGACACTTGACATGTTCGAAGTTGTTCTGCTTCACATGAAACACGATGGAATGTTTGACTGATTCAGGCTGCGATATACATAACAACAAGAGGCTCCAAGCATCCTATACTAATGCGCATGCGTAAGAACGTTTAATGATACATTTTAAACATGATAAGAAAATGTCCGAGAAAATGTTACTCCTTTCATTCAGTCATTATTCATTGCGTATTCCATTTATTCATCTGCGCATTTCATTTAGTCATTAGCCATTATTATTGAATGTTTTGTAAATGAAGGCTGTACCACAATGGCGCCAGTGTTTCTTCTAACTCTTATATATACTAAACGTGAACATATACTTGAGATGTAGGGGTAGGTAGGGGGGGCAGGATAGATAGGATAGGGGGGGAGGCAGGATAGATAGGATAGATAGGATAGGGGGGGCAGGATAGATAGGATAGCTAGCCTAGCTAGGACTAGCCTGCGAGCAAGCTGTGCTGGGTTAAAGGGGATTAGGGAGGGAATGAGAGGGGCCTCCCTAATCCCCTTTAACCCAGCACAGCTTGCTCGCAGGCTAGTCCTGTAGGGGGTTTTGCTTTTTTTTCTATTGATGTTAATTTTAGATTCGCATATTTTTAAACGAAATTCTGTTATTTAATTATTTACTAGTTTTGTTGTTATTTGTAACATTTGTATTACTTTTTTGGTCATAACTGTTATGAATTATTAACGAATTTTACAATGTTATTTATCGTTATTAATTACTTTGTTAATAAGAAAAGACAACAATATGCAATAAAAACTATAATAATAACCACAAACCAATGAAGAGTGCATGATCTATCATCTTATCTTTGGTCTTTAATAACAACTATAATAATTGCTTTTGATTAAAGCTGTAAAGGCTTAACACATATGATTTTTACGCGACAAATCGCACGCATGCGTACTCTTACCAACTCACTTAGATTGCATGGCAAATCCCCTTTTTCACTGAGATATTAACCCATGAATATTTAAACAATAGAAATCGATTAATGAGCTTAAAAGTGGCCTTTTCGATTTTTGAAAATGGTCTTATTTTTGCTCATTGACAAATCTCTATTGTTTCCATATTCATAGGCGATATTCTACGTTTCTATAAGAGCACCAGCTTTGACATTTGCACAAAATATTCACGCATGCGTATTCTTTACAACTCTACTTAGAATTGCCAGATCACAGAGATATTAACCTATGAATATTGAAATAATAGAAATCGGTTAATGAGCTTAAAAGTGACCTTTTCGATTTTTGAAAAATGGTCTTATTTTTGCTCATTGACAAATTTCTATTGTTTCAATATTCATAGGCGATTTTCTACGTTTCTATAAGAGCTCCAGCTTTGACACTTGACATGTTCGAAGTTGTTCTGCTTCACATGAAACACGATGGAATGTTTGACTGATTCAGGCTGCGATATACATAACAACAAGAGGCTCCAAGCATCCTATACTAATGCGCATGCGTAAGAACGTTTAATGATACATTTTAAACATGATAAGAAAATGTCCGAGAAAATGTTACTCCTTTCATTCAGTCATTATTCATTGCGTATTCCATTTATTCATCTGCGCATTTCATTTAGTCATTAGCCATTATTATTGAATGTTTTGTAAATGAAGGCTGTACCACAATGGCGCCAGTGTTTCTTCTAACTCTTATATATACTAAACGTGAACATATACTTGAGATGTAGGGGTAGGTAGGGGGGCAGGATAGATAGGATAGGGGGGGAGGCAGGATAGATAGGATAGCTAGCCTAGCTAGGACTAGCCTGCGAGCAAGCTGTGCTGGGTTAAAGGGGGTTAGGGAGGGAATGAGAGGGGCCTCCCTAATCCCCTTTAACCCAGCACAGCTTGCTCGCAGGCTAGTCCTGTAGGGGGTTTTGCTTTTTTTTCTATTGATGTTAATTTTAGATTCGCATATTTTTAAACGAAATTCTGTTATTTAATTATTTACTAGTTTTGTTGTTATTTGTAACATTTGTATTACTTTTTTGGTCATAACTGTTATGAATTATTAACGAATTTTACAATGTTATTTATCGTTATTAATTACTTTGTTAATAAGAAAAGACAACAATATGCAATAAAAACTATAATAATAACCACAAACCAATGAAGAGTGCATGATCTATCATCTTATCTTTGGTCTTTAATAACAACTATAATAATTGCTTTTGATTAAAGCTGTAAAGGCTTAACACATATGATTTTTACGCGACAAATCGCACGCATGCGTACTCTTACCAACTCACTTAGATTGCATGGCAAATCCCCTTTTTCACTGAGATATTAACCCATGAATATTTAAACAATAGAAATCGATTAATGAGCTTAAAAGTGGCCTTTTCGATTTTTGAAAATGGTCTTATTTTTGCTCATTGACAAATCTCTATTGTTTCCATATTCATAGGCGATATTCTACGTTTCTATAAGAGCACCAGCTTTGACATTTGCACAAAATATTCACGCATGCGTATTCTTTACAACTCTACTTAGAATTGCCAGATCACAGAGATATTAACCTATGAATATTGAAATAATAGAAATCGGTTAATGAGCTTAAAAGTGACCTTTTCGATTTTTGAAAAATGGTCTTATTTTTGCTCATTGACAAGTTTCTATTGTTTCAATATTCATAGGCGATTTTCTACGTTTCTATAAGAGCTCCAGCTTTGACACTTGACATGTTCGAAGTTGTTCTGCTTCACATGAAACACGATGGAATGTTTGACTGATTCAGGCTGCGATATACATAACAACAAGAGGCTCCAAGCATCCTATACTAATGCGCATGCGTAAGAACGTTTAATGATACATTTTAAACATGATAAGAAAATGTCCGAGAAAATGTTACTCCTTTCATTCAGTCATTATTCATTGCGTATTCCATTTATTCATCTG
Organism: Cladopsammia gracilis; assembly: GCA_022457155.1. Lineage (NCBI taxonomy): Eukaryota > Metazoa > Cnidaria > Anthozoa > Scleractinia > Dendrophylliidae > Cladopsammia > Cladopsammia gracilis. The sequence goes on along the minus strand of JAJGOT010000153.1, from coordinate 619,793 downwards.
CGCATTTCATTTAGTCATTAGCCATTATTATTGAATGTTTTGTAAATGAAGGCTGTACCACAATGGCGCCAGTGTTTCTTCTAACTCTTATATATACTAAACGTGAACATATACTTGAGATGTAGGGGTAGGTAGGGGGGGGAGGATAGATAGGATAGGGGGGGAGGCAGGATAGATAGGATAGATAGGATAGGGGGGCAGGATAGATAGGATAGCTAGCCGAGCTAGGACTAGCCTGCGAGCAAGCTGTGCTGGGTTAAAGGGGATTAGGGAGGGAATGAGAGGGGCCTCCCTAATCCCCTTTAACCCAGCACAGCTTGCTCGCAGGCTAGTCCTGTAGGGGGTTTTGCTTTTTTTTTGCTAATGATGTTAATTTTAGATTCGCATATTTTTAAACGAAATTCTGTTATTTAATTATTTACTAGTTTTGTTGTTATTTGTAACATTTGTATTACTTTTTTGGTCATAACTGTTATGAATTATTAACGAATTTTACAATGTTATTTATCGTTATTAATTACTTTGTTAATAAGAAAAGACAACAATATGCAATAAAAACTATAATAATAACCACAAACCAATGAAGAGTGCATGATCTATCATCTTATCTTTGGTCTTTAATAACAACTATAATAATTGATTTTGATTAAAGCTGTAAAGGCTTAACACATATTATTTTTACGCGACAAATCGCACGCATGCGTACTCTTTCCAACTCACTTAGAATTACCTGGCAAATCCCTTTTTCACAGAGATATTAACCCATGAATATTTAAACAATAGAAATCGGTTAATGAGCTTAAAAGTGACCTTTTCGATTTTTGAAAAATGGTCTTATTTTTGCTCATTGACAAATTTTTATTGTTTCAATATTCATAGGCGATTTTAGGGGGGCAGGATAGATAGGATGGGGGGGGAAGGCAGGATAGATAGGATAGGGGGGGACGGGGGCAGGATAGATAGGATAGGGGGTAGGATAGACAGGATAGCTAGCCTAGATACTGCCCCGGGGCTAACACGTCGTTAAATGTGCGTTATATCCGGGCTATGTCCCGGGGGTCGGGGGGCCGGGGTTTTAATATACTGATGCATTACCTAAGAGAGGATGGTTAACTGTTGAATGATGTAAAGCTTCTAGTAAATTCAGACCGGTGTTATATTTAAGTCATAATCTCACGTCGATCTTTTCGTACTGCTCAGTTAACCCTTAATCCCTCCAAAAAAAAGTTCAATGGCAACTTACTTGAAAAAGCATTACAATCAACGGCGACCTTAAATGGATTGAACTTAAAGGGGCTATGTCGCAAGGTGAGTCTGCGCAATGAGTTCCTGTCATGTGACGTTAGGTGATGTCATACATGTCAAATTTATATTGTACCCTCTCGGATCGCTGCAAGTTTTATCGCGCTTGCACTCGTGGCGAACTCAAAATTTTTTGGCCAAGAACCATCTGTAACAAAGAACTTTATCGCAGAACAAATACAACACCACTGTCAGTTGAGATTAAAAAGAGGAGATGGCGCTTGATAGGACACATTAACATATTGGCCCTGGATGCTATCCCCCGGATTGCTATGAGATGGGCTCCTGCAGGGAAGAGGAAAAGAGGTAGGCCCAAATTAACATGGAGAAGATCAGTAGAGAAAGAAATGAGAGAGGTTGGGTGGAGTTGGACCCATATCCAGCATTGGGCAGCGGACAGACAGTATTTTTCTTTGTTGGTGTCGGCCTTATGTGCTACCGAGCACGAAGAGGATTAAGTAAGTAAGTACTCGTGTCGAACCACGCGAGGTAAACAAACGCTCCCCAACTTCCACCACTACTGGAAGACATCGAATTTTTCGAAGGTACGACTAGCAAATCGCAGAAATAATTTACCAAAAATCTAGCCAAGTAAATACTCTAACTAATTTGTAAACTTGAGATCTATCCTTCCACGCAATACGACGGGATGGAACGGATTGCAGCGAATTCGACAGTAATGGCCGCCATCTTGATAAATTTTTAAGTCGTTAGTACCCAGTACTCACCCGCTATCCTCGCGACATAGCCCCTTTAAGCATGACTGTAATCAAAATTAACAATTTTAACAACATTAATAACGAGAATCGACAGGAAATTATTGGAGTCAAAAGAATGATCGATACTGAGGTAACTGCGAAAGAATTCCTAGCAGGAATAAAGATCCATTTATTTGTGAACAATTATTGCTGCCATCAATAATCATTAAAATAAATTTTTGATTTTGTCCCATGGGTCGGGCATTTGCACTCTTCCAGATGCCCCACCGTGGGGATTTGTACGTATAAGCTGACCCCACCGTGGGGCATTTGCAACATTATTAAAAAAAAAAAAAGACAAATGCCCGGGGGGGGGGGGGGGGGGGGTTTGAGAGGGCGGGGGGGGGCACCATACAAATGCTTGAGTGAAAAGCGGCGACAGAGTCAGTTATAACAAAAAAGGAGTTGAGGAGTTGTACGTCTCGACGAACAATGAAGATTAAAGCTCCAAATTTTATCAAACTCTCTTGTCGTCTGTGTTTGAATGGAGACAATTGACTTACTAAAGTACAGTGCGCGAGCAACGAGCGCGTAGCGGAGTAGATTACCCAACATTATAAAAGCCCATGTTCAGTTTAGCTGTTTAAAATTATTTTTTTCTGCGAAGGACTATTTCGGGCAAACATCACTCAATCAGACAACTTTAGGCAGCCATGTTGAAGGGATGTAAAATAACACGGCAAACTGATCCGTACGGCGGAGAAAAGATTGACTAAGGGACGGACCATTAGAAAAGTGATTGGGGGGATGGGGAAAAAACCAAAAAAAAATTCGTGCAAGGGAAAATGCCAGGAAAAAAAATTCGTGCAAAGTTCAAGGCAAAGGAAAAAATTTCATGCAGAAGGAGAAGTCCTATTGTGGTCGTTATTTAATATATAAAAGCTGCCAAAGTGCCTATTGAAAATAGCGCTCTTGGCGTTTAAAAATTCAAAACATTCTTGGGGCCTTCCTATACTATTATTTATAAATTAAGACATTTGATAGTGTTCATTGAAGTGTTTACCTCACACTGCATGAAATGACAACTATAAGGTGATATAATGAATTCATATTTTCAATTCAACAGCCGGAAAGCGCAAATTTCAGTTGCCATTTTATAACCGCAATGTGTTTTTATTTCTGTTAAAGTTTTATTCCACATAATTCTTACAAATGATAGATTTTTTTAGCTGTATTATAGTCCATCCATATTTTGTGAAAGTTGGCATATCAAATTAATTCAGCTGGCTCTGGGGCTGTAAGCCGGTTTAACTTCAATAAACTATATCTATCTATCTATAATAAATATGATAAATACATGTAATTATCCATAAACAGTTTCAGTATTAAATATATTTTTAACATATTAATATTTGCTTAATTTAAAAAAAATTATTTGTGCCCACAATAAAATTAGAGGGGTCCCCTTTATGAAAAATTCTATAACACAATGAAAAAAGTTCATTGATACAAAGTTATAGTCACTGTGATTGTTAAAAGTTTAACTGTTACCAACATGAACTGATCAACAACATCAACAGCAACACTGCTACTTTTAAAAAAATAATAGCACGAAGTCTGGTTTTCATTGGCAGCCAGAGTACCTGCAACATACACTGTATGCGGCATTACTATCAGTAATGTCATCCAAGAATATGGGAACCAGACTATTATAAAACTAGATAGTCACTTACATGCATAATACAAGTTGGTCAGAAACATCATAATGTGATAGAAAAAAATGTGAGAGGAGGTCGATCAAGGATATTAATGTATTTGACATAAATATAAATATTTGACATAATGTATTTGACATAAAGATAATAGAGTGGTATTTAAAGTGTGATCTCACAAATTATTTTTATCAAGCCTCAAAATTCCACCTTTTGATATGGATTGCTGCTGTATAATCAACCACAAAATTTCAACTTGTTGGCATGAATAGAAAAGATATAGACCTTCAAAGTTTGGTACCGTCCTATACAAACCTCTCTAATTTTACACCGATTCTAAACTGAAGGAACAGACGCAACATTTACTAGAAGGGTTTGTATGAAGAAATTAAAAGCAAAGTGCCCACATCTCAGCCACAAATGTTTGGCAAGTGGACATTTTTTGACATGCTTCCTCTGATCAAATTTAATAATTTCGCAGATTGTCTGAAAAAAAAATTCGTGCAGAGGGTTTCACCTGCAAAAAAAAATCCTGCACAAGCAATGGGCGAAAAAAAAAAAATTCGTGCAAGCTGAAAATCCCCCATCCCCCCCATCACTTTTCTAATGGTCCGTCCCTAAATAAAGTAAAATAAATAATGTTGAAGGGGACTGGGAAGGAGAACTGTGCAGTGACGTCATTCACGCCCTTTCGCCCAAACAAAAATGGCGGACTGTTAAGCTTCGGAGCTCTCTTGATTTTCTGCGCTGAATTTGAGCTTCTCTTCATCGCTTGAACACGTAAAAATGGTTTACTGTATGGCTTTAGGTTGTAACAACCAATCCAAAATAAGAACGGATCTGTCCTTTTATAAGCTTCCTCTAAAAAATGAAGAGATGCTGACAAAGTGGTTGGTGAATCTGCGGAAACCAAGGGTTCCTCAGTTGCTTGATAATTGCTATGTTTGCTCTGATCACTTTGAGCTCGACTGTTTTGGAAGAGATTTGAAGGTAACTAATGGCTATTACTTCAGTGTGTGGTATTTTATATGTTATGAGTTTGTGTTCCAGTGTGTTAATTTCATGTCTTGGGATTCGATCTCCATGTCACACGTGCTGTGGCTTGCTTTGAAACCCGAGGTCGTTATATTGCACAAGTTAATTTTACCATTTGCTATTCTATTAGACAAGGGTTGGTTCTTAAAGTGCCTCTAACCCTTAAATACATATTTTCAGAATCAAATCTAAGTATTATTATAGAGTCGACCCTATTCATAAATGGCAAATTGAAGTAGAAATAATGGCAAAGTCCTGAATTGACATCATCTTATAAGCATTTTGTAATTTCAAATCTCTATAGATCACTAACCTGACATTAAAAACAAGAAAAATTCTGAAAATATGTATTTTATTATTCTAAGGGGCACTTTAATGAAGGAAATATGCCATATTACTGTATGTTGATTACTAAAGTGTCTAGAATATATTGACACTGAAAGGAAGCTTTCGCAACCATTGAGAATTCATACAGTGTACATATAGTTTGAGCTTGGGACTGAAGTGAATAAAATGGGATGACTCCCAACTGGGCTGTCATCAAGTTTTTTAAGTCATGCATCACTTCAATCCCAAAACAAACTTGTTTTGCGAGTACAATGTGCAGTTACAGAAAATATCCATAATCCCCCCACGGAAGGTTTTTTGTTTAGCACCCCTCATCCCCCCAGGAAATTCCAGTTTAGCTTCATACTTTGCTTCTAAAATGTTGGCTTTTAAGACCCCCCTCCCCCTAGGAATTTCCAATGACCTTCCATGGGGTGGGTATGGATTCTTTCTGGAACTAAACAATGTAAACAGAGCATACATGTACAGTACCACTCAAATGTAAGTTGACAGTACAGTCAAACCTCTCTGCAACCACCACCTTCAGAAAGACCTTTCTGGCCATTGTAGAGAGGTGGTCGTTTTGCGGAGGTTATCAATTAGAGCATTTGAGTGAGTGAATGAGAAGTCAGAACAAGAAAAACTGGCCGTTGTAGAGAGGTGGCCATTAGTAGAGGTTCTACTGTATGTCATCTCAATCTTTACATCTCAAAAATTTAGAACCTTGAGTTGAGTTTTGAGTCAGGAAACTAAAGAGCAAGAACATGTGTCACTTGACTGATCTCTTAAACAATAATATATTGGACAAAAACTGTACCCTTTTCAGCCAGACTCCCATGCCCTTAGGAGATTTGCTACTCATCCCAACCCTCCTCTATTTTTGAATATCCAAGATGGGGGCTCAAACTCAGTGTTCCCCCTGCCCCCAACTCCCCTCTTCCCCCTTACTATGTTGTAGACTTTCCTTCAAGTCAAAGCATGACAGGACCAGCTGACTTGTGAGCAATCGTCTCACTCACTCATGTCACAGCACAGCACTTGTGCTTGTTAACAGTGTACTAATTCTAATTCTAATTGTGTGATCTGCAAAAGGCATAACCCATCACAGCAGATGTGTAAATGTGCATGTGTTAGTGTTAAAATGTGAGACAAGGTGCAAGTGTTAAATAGATGATAATAATAATGATAATAAAAAAGTTCCGGGGTCAGCGTTTTTAAACATGGTACGTGACAGCCATTTTGAAAGCTTCCGCTGACTGCTAGATTCAATGACTCTATTTGGTAAAGAGCTACATGTAAGAGTTTCAAATTTACCTGCAGTTGAATTACAACAATTCTTTTATTATTGTAATCAAGCTGAGGGAACAGAACAGCCAACAGAAATTACATGGATATGTATAGCCAGGAAAATTTACCGATGTACATGTACATGTAAAATGTAAATGTTGTGGTTCAGATATTTTTTTTTTTGGTTTGAAAGTTTTCAAACCACTGAGTTTAATTTTTAACCCGTGAATATACGCGCATGCGTAATGAACGGGTTATCGGTAACGGCGACTGATATGCAAATGAGTCACTCACTTGCTCACTCCTTCCATCAGCTGTAAACTTAGTGACGTAATGCTTTGTTATGAATGCGTTTTGTAACAAGAACAGCGTGAATCCAGCGATAACAATAACTAAATTGGTGTAAACAAATATAAACAACAATAAGCTTAAAAATGTTTCGCATTTGGAGCCTTTAATGCAACGTTAAAATCAATCTAAAAGGAATTTTCAACTGAGACACGCGTTTTGATGGTTATCTACATATGTACCTTCAAGTAATAAAATTTATCCCTTTTCAAGTCAGTGGTCACGGTGGTCAAGTGGTGTAAAGTGCAGACTTACAGCCGAAAGGCCCAGGTTCGAATCTCGCTCGGGCCATTCATTTTTTTTTTTCGTTTTTTTTTTCCTTCTTCTTCGGACTGAACATTATGAAAGTGATGTACTGTATTTTTATTTTTTGCGTTTGTCAAAAATCCTTACGTTTAATTTAAAAAAAAATATATTGAACCGTGACAGAGTGAAAACATAAGCTTACCGCATTGCGTTACGCGTTACGCATTTCAAATTCACTGGTTGGCTCTAAGGAGCCTTTGATTAGTTTCCTTTGTCTCAGATTCATTAACATATTCTGAGACAAAGGAAAACAAAAATCAAACTGGTTGAAAAAAATTAAACCACAACATAAACGTGACATACATGACATTTGGTATCAGAATGTGTATGTTTGGGACACAGGGTTTTCATTAAGAATTGTAGTAGCAGGATAATAGTGTAAAGTAGCAGGAGAATATTATGAAAGAGCGAAGCTAGCTACATATTGCCATCGAAATTTAGCCGGAGAATTCTGCATAGCAGACGGAGAATTCTCCGATCTCCGATGCCTAATGAACACCCTGGGGACATGTTTCATGTAACTTGCACTTGTGGTAATGAATTTTTGAATGATACCTTGATGTTCACAAACCTTGATGCTTCTTTTGTATGTTGTGGGTATAGAGGAAAATTAATTGGATGTTATTTTTTGTATCTCTGAGTTATTTTATGAAATTCTTATCAATTAAGCATAATTAAGATCTCTGTTTCTCAATACTCGACTCTTGTTTCTTACAAAAATGTACATGTAATCCTTGATTCCCTTGTCTCGAAACTTTAGTCCCTAGAATTTAAAGACATGAGATGTGATTGTGAGGATCGAGGCAAGACAGTCAACTCACATTTAAGTGGTACTGTACAACAATCACAACTGCCCATATTTTCATTTCAAGGTGCCATTAAGAATAGATGGTTTTCACTCATGTGACCTTCAGTCCTGTGGGACTCAAATGACCAAGGCCATGGTGGCCATGTTGGCGCACATAACAAACGACGCTCATTAAAATTCTTTTGTTGGTGTGCACCAATTCTTTTGTTGGTGTGCGTGACGTAACGTGAAAACCACCTATAATGACTACAAAGTACAGTGTAGGTCACGGAGTTTGGCTTTAATGGAATCTCCCATCCTGAGCAACAAATCAGTTCAGTCTTTTCTCAGCCAATTTGGAAGGGTTTATTGACTTCTGTACTGCAGTCGAGCCTCTGCTAATGGACACCTCCCATAGGCGGACACCTCCCATAGGTGGACACCTCCCATAGGCAGACACCTTCCATAAGCGAATTGACACTTGGTTGTGGTCCCAGCCACATACAAACACTACATTTTTAACCTCCCATAAACAGACACCTCTCTTAAGGTGGCTCCCAACAGTTTCCAGTACTTTCCAAGACTTAGATTTTGATGTGTCATTAAAACCACTCTTTATCAGTTGATGCTACAATCATGGTATCAAACGAATGCCCAATGAATGGTGAACATGTTGTTATCATTTTTGTGACACAATATGTTACCATAGCAACAGTATAATGTGCTGAAAACACCCTTAATGTTAGCTTTAAGTGTTAATAACTCAAAAATGACTCGGTGAACCCCATTTTTTATTGTCAAATTTTGATCAGCAGGATAAGATGCAACTTTTGGCAAAGTTTAAAAAAATTCTGTACAAGGGGTTCAGAGCCACCCTAAATTTTCGAAAATTTATTACATCATAATATCCTCTATACAAACATAAAATTTAGCTACAAACATAGATGTGTGTTATAGAACCAGAGGTTCTATTTTTGTTCGAGAGCTCAACACACTAAGAGCAGTCATTCCATATATCATACATACACATAAACTTTATTTCCTCTCGAATTGCAGAGTGGCTTACAGAAGCTTATAAATTCAAGAACATAAAAGTCACACAAAAAATACATTATCTGTTGGTTTATTCATCTATTTGTTTGTTTCTCTGTCACTTTTCTTTCTCAGGCAGAACTGTTAGGAGGAAGGCCCAAACCTCCACTGACAGATGATGCAGTTCCCACACTGTTTTTATATAATAATTTTAAAGGAGACAACAAAAGGAGAGTTTTCAGTGAAGAGCGAAAAACAAGAAAGGAAAAGGAACAGGTGATTTATGCTCATTTTTAGAATATGATTCAGTGCTTTGAATAACTTAACCTGAGGCCCATAGACTTATTAGTCACTGCAGTGCAAGCATATTTTGTTGTTTTGTTTTTAAGAGGGAGGGGGGGAGCACTGAGCTTGGACCCCATCTTTGATATTAACCCTTTAACTCCCAAGAGTGCCAGAAATAAAATTCTAGAAAGATCTCACATTTCACTTTGTAAAATATTAAAAACAAATGGTACCGTACAAAAGTACTGCTGAAGAGGTTTCATTTGAATGGTCACACCATAGGTTTTCGTCAACAGACTCAAACGTTAGAACAAATGGTACCATGCAAAAGTACTGCTGAAGAGGTTTCATTTGAATGGTCACACCATAGGATTTCGTCCACAGACTCAAAAGTTAGAACAAAATAATGGTACCATGCAAAAGTACTGGTGAAGAGGTTTCATTTGAATGGTCTCACCATAACGTTTCATTGACAAACTCAAAGTTCAATTATGAAGACATTAATTTAGTTCTAACTTTTGAGTCTGTGGACCAAACCCTATGGTGTGACCATTCAAATAAAACCTCTTCAGCAGTACTTTTGCATGGTAATATTTGTTTTTCAATATTTTTGTAAAACAAAATTTGGAATTGTTCTTGAATTTTGAGTTTTGGCACTATTGGTAGTTTAAGTATCAAAAGAGTGGGGAAAAGTAACAAATCTTGCCAAGGGCGTGCATGAGTCAGGCTAAAAAACTCATGTTTAAAATTTTTGCACTGGCCACTAGACTTTGTGTACCAGTCCACTCAGTCACATTCACCAACTTGAACAACTTTAAGGGGGCCGTCTGGAACAACTTTAAACCATTTTTGTGCTATTTATAATATATCATTAACATTTCAAGCAATGAAAATCTTCTGTGTTTTTAGATCAATGTCATGTGATGTTTTAGATGATGATTGATGTTATCTTCTTTTTTTTTTATTTTGGTGGTCGATTGATTATTCTTTTATATTCATAGCAATCAGCCCGACTAGCCTCGTTAGCATGTGCAAAAATCCAAATAATTTTTAGTCTAAAATGGGGCTAGTAGGGCTAATTTTAAAACATGCATATAAAAGACAGAGCTTTATTCATTTTTCTTGATTTTTGCTCCTTGTTATTCGCGGAATAACAAGAAAGATGGCGGGAAACAGAGACGTTTGCAAATATGATTCTAATGTTTGTTGGTGTGCTATCGCGCTTGTTCCAGGATCGAAGGAGGAGAAGGTTTCAGGAAAGGTTCAAGATGCTTGCTATTCGATGCAAGAGAAGAAGAATCGAAGCCTGTTTCTTTCAGAGGATGTTAGGGGAGAAGATTCAAATAGGGATGATATCTGTTTACAAACACTCTTTTTGTTATTCAAATGTGCCAACCACTGGAACAAAAGAACCCTTTGTTACGGCAGCCAATAAGGCATTGGTTGGCACATTAATAACAATTGGTGACGTCATTGATATCTTCCCTATATTCGCAGCAATTGCAAATTTTATCACCTCTGACATGCACTTATCGTTTGTTTGAACGCTGGCGAAATGTGATTGGCCGAAATTAATTGCCGACAAGCTTAAGCGACTTGGTTTGGTGGCTAAAATTTAATGAGAATTGTACTGAAGTTCGGCGACTCGCTTTAAACATTAAGCGAGTTGGAGAAGCATCTGTTTTCACGAGATTTCCGACTGTCACGTGCTCAGCGACCTGAAAAATCGCTCGTGAATACACGGCCTATATCACGCTAAGATGTTTTGGTCGTTTTAAATCTGTTTTACTCTTCAATTCTTTGACTTCAAACTCGGTATAGTTCTATGGAAAATTAAAACCGATCTGTTGTTAACCTTCATTATTTCCTATTCACGAAATGGCTCTTAAGAGCCGTTTGATTTTGAGTCTGGGAAGAACATAGACGTGCCCACAAGTCGCGAGTTCGGCACAACCACGAAAACAAGCTCGGGGAGACTGGAGCGAGCGAACAAGCCGAGGGGAAACTGGGGGAAACTTTCTCTTCCCGCCTCTTCCTTCAACCTCTTCCCCAGCGCCCCCTCGGCTTGCATTACTTTCGCTCGCTCAGTCGATCCCAGCACTTGTCCAAACGATGTCTTTGATTCGCTAAGAAAACAATAGATTTGTCCCCTGGGATAGGGATTAGGGATAGCGGCATTGTTCAAATGATATATCAATTGTATCGTTCGCCAATCACATGCACAAACATTGTTTGGACAGCGACGGGGTCGCCCAGTCGATCGCCAAAGCGAGAAACGAACGACTTTGAGAAAGTCTAGGAATAGGCCATTTCCGAGTTACGTTATGTCTCGTTGTCAAAGCGAGGCTAGGTGCACAACCTTTCGTATGGAAATAAGTTTTATTTGCATTTGAATAATAACCCATTTTCATATGAAAGGTTGTGCACCTAGCCTCGCTTTGACAACGAGGCATAACGTAACTCGGAAATGGCCTATTACATTGCATATGTAGTTTCCGGTCAGTTCTCATCACATCTAAGGGTGGGGTGGGTGGGGTGAGATCATCAATGGACCGATATGACAACCTTTTTCAAAACAGCTGTAAATGCATTACAGTTAAATACATCCGTCTGTATTTTTTTTTATTCACAGGTTTTAAAGGATTTACTGGGGCCCTACTACGACATGAAGCTGATCCCACCCGAGGTCGTCGCAAAGGAGGAAGCACTAAACCATTTAGCAGAATTAAATGATACATTTAGCATTCAATCACTTCTACCTATAACAGAAAGCGGTTGTCAGACTGATCCTTGTGAAATTACCGCCATTAAGTCTACTACTGAAACGTCCTGTCAAACGGTGACCAACAAACCCTGTCTCGTCACAACCAGCACGCAGTGGAGTGAGAAAGATTTTGAACCCAATCCGCATCTGATCGAGGAAGAGCATACCTATTGCAAGAAGAAACGCGCTTCTGTGGCTTGTCAAGTTGAAACATTAAGCTTACCGACCACAAGAGCTTCCAAGTCAAAAACTTGTAAAAAAACGGGTAAGCGTCCTTATCGTAGGAGACGCGTCTCTGTTGCTTGTCAAGTTGAAAGAAGGCCGGTAAAATAAAGTACCGATGCATATTTGTGATCACTCGTTAGGTCTCACCATTTGGCACACTTTGAATAATTAACAGTACCATGCTGTTAGGAACGTAGTGCATGCTCAATAGCTTTTTGATTGGTCACACTTTAGGGTTTCGCTTACCGTAGACTACGAGCAGTCTCTCTTTCACAGCTTAGTCCGTCGAGCGAGAAACGAAAAAACATTAGCGAATGGATAATGGCCGCGCTGGGAAAGAGAGACTGCTCGCGTAGTCTACGCTTACCGACTCAAAAATTAAAACCACTTTTTACAACATAATAAACAGTACCTCAGGAAAGTACTGCTCAATAGCTTTCATTTGAATAGTCACACTTTTGGATTTCATCAACAGACTCAAACGTTAGAACCACCTTGTACAGCATAGTAAACAGTACCACAGGAAAGTACTGCTCAATATCTTTCATTTGAATAGTCACACTTTTGGATTTCATCAACAGACTCAAACGTTAGAACCACCTTGTACAGCATAATAAACAGCACCACAGGAAAGTACTGCTCAATAGCTTTCATTTGAATAGTCACACTTTTGGATTTCATCAACAGACGCAAACGTTAGAACCACCTTGTACAGCATAATAAACAGCACCACGTTAAAGTGCTGCTCAGTAGCTTTTTATTTTAGTGGTCACACTTTAGGGTTTCATCCACAGACTCAAAAATAAGAACCACCTTGTACAGCATTATAAACAGTACCACAGGAAAGTACTGCTCAATAGCTTTCATTTGAATGGTCACACGGTAGGATTTAACCTTGTACAGCACTATAAACAGCACAACATGAAAGAACAGTGTACTGCTCAATAGCTTTCATTTGAATGGTCACACTTTTTTATTTTCATCTGCAGACTCGAAAGTTAGAACCACCTTGTAAAGTACGTAATAAACACTCCAGAAGAAAAATGTTGCGCTCGTGTTAAAAGTTAAAAATAAGTTCACTTACATCATTGAATCTAAGTATATTCAAACATGTTTGTTCGTGAATGTTGTAATAAATTGTAAATAAAATTTTCATAATGAAACTTCGTTGTGGCGCCATCACTCGTGAGATTGCCTGCGTGGCTGGTGCTAAAAAGGGGATGGGAAGGAAGGATTTTAGGCTCGCGCGAAACGCGTGGAGCGCAAAGTACAGGGCTACCTTTCCTCCTCCCTTCGCGCAGCCCAAAATCCCTGCCTTCCCCTTTGATGAGGAAGGGAGGGGCCTGTTAACCCAAGAGAGCTTTCTTGTAGATATTAATCTTCTACTCGTAGTGGTCTCATGTATTTATAGACTAGACTAAGACCTGTTCTTTCACTTGCGCTCTCTCTCGCATGCCAGAGTACTTCGGGCGTGTTCAAATCCACCTGCCACCCCCACCCCCCACCTTTCTAGCGAAGCAGGCTGCTCTGGGGGCAGTACGCAGCTCTTACAAGGTCTTCTCTGATTTGCCGAGAAAACAATAGAACAAACAACACAACAATGGCTAACAATAGACCCTAGACCTAAAAACAATAGCGCTAAATGATACACTGGTCCAATGAAATTAGGGGTTGTAAAGAGCTGCGTGGTATCTGGTGCTCTGACAGAAAAGAGAGCCGGCATGTACGCCTCGGAACGCCTCGCAGGATTGGTTGAGAAAACAATAGAACATACAACAGAACAATGGACCCTAGCCCTATCATCTGCGTGATACCCAGGTCCACTTAAATTAGAGGTTCTAAAGAGGTGCATGGTGTATCTGAAAAAAGGTGAAGTACTTTAGCTTACTTTGTATCGTTTCCAGTCCTGCTAAGCATGTAATCGATTGTGACGTCACTCGCCCAAAGTTTAAGGCGTGGAAACGAGGCCGAGAGTGATTGGAGTCTATTGCTTTTATCCAGAATTTAACGTGCCTATCACCCTTAGAAAGTTATTTTCAGAATCAGCTCGATGTACATTGAATAGTTGAATGGTAAAATATTTCTTGTTTTGAACTTCGTTTTAATGCTAATTAGATGACGTCAACCCGAGAATTTGCCATTATTTCTACGCCAGTTTACAATGTACAGTTTACAGCTTGAGGATAATTAATTTGATAAATACTAAAAATTAACTGTGGATAATCAATTGATTCGTAAATATATTAGTTGGAGGTGAAAACAAGTAGCTGTATAATAAATGATTCCCGGGTTGACGTCATCTAAATTAACATTTTGTAATTCAAATCTCTATAACTCACTAACACGACGTTCAAAATAAGAAATATTTTACCATTCAACTATTCAATATACATAAGAGTTGATTCTGAAAATAACTTTCTAGGGGTGATAGGCACTTTTACAGACATAAATTGCGACAAAAAGATACACATAAATGATTATAAATATTTTATTCGGAAAGACAAGACCGATAGCTGCAACACACTTCCAAAAATATTATTTATTTTAATGTATAATTAGAACTTTAAATTTCTCATCTTCGATAAATCATATTTAATAAATCAATTTACAGTTTTCCTTTTTTTTTAGTTAAGATAATATAAAGCAAAAAAAATTATAGTTTCAATACATTTTCAAGCAAGCTCTTTCACTGAAGTGAACTCGTTTTCTACCGCTATTTTCCACAGGAAAACGTACAGTACCTTACATGAGAAAACTAAACGGCCATAAACTGCTGACCTAATACAAACTACATTTTTTTTTCTTATATATTTTTTTTTATTAGATAAGGTGACTAGAAATATTAAATAATATAGAATATATGTTGTACTAAACTTTGTTTACTTACGTGTATACGTCGTATTCAGTATTAATTTCTCATTTTTTTTCAAATAGCAAGCGACGACTTTAAAGAGAACCTGCAGTCCCCAGTGCGTATACTTGGACTTGTTTTACGTTACATTTTGTTACTACTCACATGCCGCATATTTCAAGTTTTATCAGAAGCAGAATGTCGGAAAGCTTGCGAAAGTAATCCGCTTCTCTTCTACTGTCGATGAGTTCAAAAGAAGCAGAGCTGAAGCATTTAAGTAACAGTGCGTGTAAGAACTAGGCAATGCTTTATTGTTCCGCGGCATTTCGCTTTCCCCACATAAGATTGTTTAGGTTTTTCTTACTGAGAATACATCAACCTATGGATAACATGTTTTTTAAATAAAATGTACTGGAACTTTATTTAAAAGTGATGTTCTTTTGTGCTACAAGATTTCATCCAATCGTGAAACTCCAAAACAATGGCCAAGAAAGGCTTCTAATTTTACATCGTGTTTCCCACATAGAATTTTGGTTGCATTAAAACTCAGAATTCGTAAACTGGAGAGAAATAAATGCACTACCTGGTTAAGTGATAGTAGATTTTCACGTTTTAGCCAATGAGGTGGACAGTTTCAACAATATCAGAATTAACATCTTTCTGCATTCCTAGGCCTTGCCGTTAGGTTGCCTAGTTCTTACTAGGACCATTACTTAAAGATCAGGCAGTTAAATATAACATTAGCCAGCAGCACATTCAACGGATATTTTCTGCAGTAAAGTGGGGGGTAAACGTGTGAGTCTCACAAAACAGTGCATGCGCAGAAGAGACTGCAGGGTGTCTTTGTTCATTCCTAGAAATCCCATTTCTCTAATGACGAATCTTAAATACTCTAAACAGCTATTCAATAGCTTCTAAATATGTGTATCGACACAAAATGTTTCCTTGTCACAAATTAGCAAATACTAGCTATATACAACTACGACAATTCGATCTAATTTCATTGCATTTATCTGATTAGAAAATACATATTCTGTTGATATACCTGATTAAACCCTTTTACTCTAAAAAGTGCCAAATGTCAAAATTAAAGAAAAATCCCAAATTTCATTTTGCAAAATTTTGAAAAACAAATGATACCATACAAAAGTACTGCCGAAGAGATTTCATTTAAATGGTCACATCAAAGGAATTCTTCCACAGACTAAAAAGTTATAATTACATTACATGTCTCCATAATTGACTTTAGGAGTGTTTAAAGGGTTATTAAATTGAAACGTATTAAATACTAAATACGAATTCTAAATATTCATATTAATTTGTTCAACTCAGTCGCATTCAGCATAGCACGAAATTCAGTAACCAAGAAACAACAGCTATTATATAGTCTTGTTCGATACGCTTCTTTATCCATAAGCTCCTTTAAAGACTCTTTAAGTAACTCCTTAGGACTGATGCTCAAATTTTCAAGAAATTGTCAAATTCCGGGTTTTGTCAAATACTTAAGAAAACGAAAAGCGCCATTAGAAAGTACTGTTCAAGAGCGTCTTTAGGATTTCGCCATCCACGAACTAAAAAGTTGACTTGTACATCATAATTAACAAAACTACAGGGAAGTGCTGTCCAATAATAGCTTTCATCGGTACACTTTAGGATATCATCTACAGACGCAAATGCTACAACCATCTCGTCCTCATACAGTATATTTACAGCACGACAGAAGTTCTGTTCGATCGTTTTCATTTCAATGGTCACACTTTAGGATTTCATCCACTGACCCTAAACTTAGAGCTTCACTATTCGATTTGAGGTTGCCTGTGGGTGTAAAAAAGTAAACCTCCCTTTCCTGCTCTGGTCGAATGTTTTAATTCCACTTACGGAAGAAAAGGAGCGTGAATGAACAAGACATACAATGTCTAATGTATCTTTTTCTAGAGTTAACTGACGCATCACTGAACGTCATAAAGACGCTAGTTACAAGCTTACAACAGACTGGTTACAATAAATTGTAGTTTGGAAGGCACGTTTTCATCAACGTGAAGCGACGTAAGCTAGTCATTACTGATTAAGCTCGGCCAATCATGGCAGTCAAATCAAACACATTTTTTTTGTCTGACTTGTAAATTTAAATGAAAATCATTTTATCGCAGTCTGATTACTATTTTTTTTCTTTTTTTTTTCTCTTTTTTTTTGTGAGACAGGGTGGGGGTGGGGAGAAATGAGGGACGGGGGGGGGGGGGGGGGGGGTCGAATTCCACCTTTACTCGTAAATAAAGCTAGGAAATGACATTTTGGTACAATTGTAACTCATTGAGTTCCCTTATCTCGCTATAAGCTAAATTGTGCACACCTGCATGTTCTACACGCCTGAATTTCTTTTGCTTACCCATACCTACCTATTTGACGTGCAAAATTAATGCCAAGTACATTAGTTTAAGTTTTGCATTGCTACAACACAATGAAATTTACGATCACCTGTTTTCTTTTCTTTCGTTATATTTTTCGTACCAAAAATGATTCAAGTTGAAACCTTGACACATCAAACAGCAACCTTGTCACCAGGGTCTCTCTTCTTCCCGTGCCCTGGTACTCGCTCCAGGGAGTGAGAAGAGGTACCCTGGGAAAGAGGTTGCTCAAACATCTTGCATGTAGATCCCTAAAACCTAGTAATTGAGCCGTTCAAACCGTAAATATGATGACGACAAACGTCAAAACTGAATTCGAAACGCATGCTCTCCATTGACAATAAATCCTTGCTTAAAATAGTACAAAAACATTTCACACACGTTTTCACAAAAGACGTTCTCTATCTACAAAAATTTCTTAATTTTATACTGATTTCATCTTTTTAAATACAGGTTAATCTAAATTTAACTCTTTTTATAGTTCGAAAGATTAATTCAACAAATAGGAGGTTTCTCAGATCCATATGATAAATAAGAATAACTATGTTTAAACGAAAAATAAATCTCTCCATGGAATGACAATATATGTATATGAAATTCTGTTTTCACCAAATATTGTTCGCGTAAATACTGTTTTTTAAATTATTCGAAATTTATTACAAATTCAGTTTGACGTAGCTAAATAATGAAACAATACTTTTTTTTTTTATACAATCATTACCTAATTCATTGGCTTTAAATTTTTAAATGTAAGCAGCAACTAACCATTTATAATTAGCTCATTATTTGAACTATATGCCATAATATGAAACGTTAAACGACGAACTCACCATTTATATTAATTTGGCATACTTTTTCCTTATGGAACTTTTTTTTAACAACTTCATTTTATTGACTTCAAACTAAGGCAAAATTAAAAAAAAACATCGCCTATGTGTTGAGTAACAAAACTACGTTCATTTGAAAAATCTGTGGGCAAATAAATATCAAATTTTAGCCATATGAGTAGAGGTTTGGTTATACATAAACAAGTAAAAATAAACGATAAAACTGAACAACGTTTCGGGGTCGTCATGACGCCATTATCAAGTTCGAAGTGATAAAAATTATTATAGAGTCAATGTCAGAAATAGTTCACCAAAGGAAATTAACATAATGTCTGAATATATAATGTCACGCAAATAGTTTTGCTTTAATTGAGTCCGATTGGACATTGAGAGGTGGTGTTAACTCTCTAATTAGCAACATTTCGTAAACTAAGCAATCGAACTTATTCGTGCACTTTTTTAGGACAGAAAAGTGTCTGTCAAGGTCTTTAGGGACATTACGGTGTTTGTTGAGAAGATGCTTGCCAATGGAAGAAGATTGGTATTTATGCTCGGGCACGCGCTGGTGCAGATGCCTAAGTGTAAACCCTACATAACTTGCATCACACAAGTCACATTGAAATTTATAAACAACGCAATTCTGATTTACAATAGGCGGTTTTTTCTCTTTTACTTTTAGTTTTTGTTGGATTTTGTTACTAACGAAGATCGGTTGGATGACTGTGTTCACTCGGTTGAAATACCCACAACATCTTATTAATACCACCGTTAGGTATTTTGTAGCCTCTAAGGCTGAAGGCCCTCAACCAATATCTGCCCCAAGAGACAGTCCAACTGTCCGAATAGTCCTGCCTTTCAAAGATCAGGCTTCGGCGGACCTGGTGCACCAACAACTCAAAGTTCTTAGCCAGAAGATTGACACAGTCATCCAACCGATCTTCGTTAGTAACAAAATCCAACAAAAACTAAAAGTAAAAGAGAAAAAACCGCCTATTGTAAATCAGAATTGCGTTGTTTATAAATTTCAATGTGACTTGTGTGATGCAAGTTATGTAGGGTTTACACTTAGGCATCTGCACCAGCGCGTGCCCGAGCATAAATACCAATCTTCTTCCATTGGCAAGCATCTTCTCAACAAACACCGTAATGTCCCTAAAGACCTTGACAGACACTTTTCTGTCCTAAAAAAGTGCACGAATAAGTTCGATTGCTTAGTTTACGAAATGTTGCTAATTAGAGAGTTAACACCACCTCTCAATGTCCAATCGGACTCAATTAAAGCAAAACTATTTGCGTGACATTATATATTCAGACATTATGTTAATTTCCTTTGGTGAACTATTTCTGACATTGACTCTATAATAATTTTTATCACTTCGAACTTGATAATGGCGTCATGACGACCCCGAAACGTTGTTCAGTTTTATCGTTTATTTTTAAATTTTAGCCAGTTATGAAAAAGAAAACATTTGAGAAAAAAATTGGAAGTAAAAAACCAAGTAACACTCTCAATCAAAATCAGAAAACTTTACCTTAAAATGCAGTGACTTCTGTTAAATTGCAACAGAAAATTTAAAGCATTTTAATGGTGCATTTTATCTATCCTCAGTATTTACAAAAAATGTATATGCAGGTTTGCATCTTAACATCGCTATGCCACTGTTTTATGCAACACCTACAAACGTATTCTAAGTCATGTTGATAGCATGTGCCCTTATAACGACGCAAACACGGCAACACAGCGTGTTATCTACTTACTCTGCACAGCTATTACTTTAATTATTACTGTTACCATGACAACAAATACCTACCACATTAACGCATGCCTTGCCCACCAGACATGAACGTCATCGTGTCTCCTTGACCACTCGTTGCCAATGTAGACTGCGCATGACTGCTGCTTGGGACAGAAGTAACCGCTGGAGGCCAAGGGTCCGCTGTGGGCCTCAAACCAGATGACATAGAGACCTGGGTAGAGTCAGGGTACTGGGCCTGCTCCGCCGAGGATTGCCACGACCGCTGAAATCCTCCCATTGGCTGCTGAGACGACCAGAAGTCAGTGGTTGGTGAGCGAACGCCGTTACCTGTGGGAGATGAGTAGCGCCGCTGACCTCTCATAGGGAAACCTTGATGCTTTGGTGACCATGACTCAAACGGTGAAGATGGAGGTCTAGGGGAATAAAATAAACATAATTATAACTAGCAGTAATTGAAGATTATGGAGACGCGTTCGAAGGAATTTCCGGCGGAAATAAGCCCCTGAAAAAAGCAATAGGGGCGGCCATTTGGAAGACCGGACACCAAAAAATCTCAATTTTTTTCTGCATGTAAGGCACAGGGCAACCAACACGACATTAGGATTGCGTTCTTCGAACGCGATAAATTATTTCAAAAGAAGGCGGCCACCGGCGTAGGCTGATCGGCCTCGGCGGTCCGCCTGCAATCATACCCTCCTCTCCTTTGTTTGAGGGTTTGTTCTTGACGTCGTTTGTTCTTGACGTTGTTTGTTCTTGACGTCATTGTTCTTGACCAATCAGAGTGGTTGTTCATGTTTTTCTCTCCATCAGGAATTTCAAGAATGCGACTGAACGTTCTCTGATTGGTGGAAACATCCAACTGTCAGATGAAACTCTAATTAATAGACTTCAATGATTACAAGTAGGATCTAGTACAAATTAAGAAAAAATATAACTTTCATTTACCCATAGTTCTGCTGCATGCCACGTGACTCATCCACAGCTTTATCGGGTAATCCCGCGGGACGAGGTCCTTGCCGTCGACCTCCCAAACCACCCATCCCATATGGTGCTCGACCATCCATTTGACCTTCAACGGGAACCTCTTCAGAGGAACTGGAGCCAGAACGCGCCGAGGAGATGCTACTGTTAGAGGAGAGCCTGCCTCCAGGGGACTGGTTCGCCCCAAAGAAGTTATCCCAAGCTTGACCTTGGCTTGGGCTTCGTTTCCAGTCCTCGGCGGACATTTGCCGACCATATCGACCATAACCACCCTAAAAGTAAGAGAGAATGAGTTCAAGAACAATAAAGACAAGCTTTATATGCATGATCACAAGTGTTTTAGTATTGCAAAAACATACAGAAAGTACAGAGAGAGTATAGAGAGAAAGAAAACAATATTGTACTAAAATAATCACAATTTGTTTCTAAAATCAAAGCAAGATGAAATGAATTTAATTAAATGTATGTTAATAAATAAATAGATGTGTTCATAATTCAACAATCAATTCGTTGATAGCGGGTAAAAACTTAATATTCAACAATATTAAACTGTTCGATGCCATTTCATCATCTAAATACAAGTGCCCTAGCTTGTTTGGGACAAAAGAAAGTTGTACGATTTGAAAAAGTCCATAACAAAATCGCGAAGCCGTCTATGTTCGTTTCAACGTCTTGTTTTTATCAAATATTTTAGCAGATTAACTCTTTCAATCTCAGTTTCCGATGTCATGGCTATCATATCTGACTTTGCCGTTATTAGTATGGGTGGGTGGGGTGAGATCATACATGGACTGCAGCGGCTGCAATTTGCGCCTTATCATGATGCTAACGTCCGATCTCACCTCTGTGGTCTTCCGTAATTCAGCTTCGTGCTGCAATGGAGGAAGTGGCACCAGATTTGTTTGTTGTTTGTTTGTTGTGAGATGTAAGTCGACAGACCCTCGAAACTCGAACGACTCGACTCGACTTGATCCTTGCAACTGATTCTCGATCCTCGATCCTCGATCCTCGATCCTCGATCCTCGATCCTCGATCCTCGATCCTCGATCTCGTAACTCGAAAACGATGAGTCGAGTGCTTCGAGTTTCGAACCGACGGTTTCGGCTTTCAAGATGAGAAAACGAAAAGCTTAGTGGTCGATTAATTTTTCGGTCATAAAGATCTCACATCATTTTTATGATGCGTCGAGTGCGAAGCCTGTAGATAAAACCCAAATGAGTGACCATTCAAATATGAAAGCTGCCGAGTAGTACTTTCCTGTGGTACTGTTTATTATGCTGTATAAAGTGCTCATTTGCATGAGTTGGACAGTCCAACCGCGTTTTATATCGCGGGTATGGCTTTAAGCTCTGTTTCATTCTTCATCAGTTCACAGAGTCATCCCTAAAGTGATATCAAATTCAAATGAAAGCTATTGCCGGAGCAGGTTTTTCCTGTAGTAGTGTTTATTATGCTGTACAAGATGGTTCTAAGATTGAGTCTGTGGATGAAATCCTAAAGTGTGACCATTCAAATGAAAGTTACTGAGCAGTACTTTCCTGTGGTACTGTTTATTATGTTGTACAAGGTGGTTCTAACTTTTGAGTCTGTGGATGAAATCCTGAAGTGTGACCATTCAAATGAAAGCTACTGAGCAGTACTTTCCTGTGGTACTGTTTATTATGCTGTACAGTTGTTCTAACTTTTGAGTCTGTGGATGAAATCCTACAAATGAAAGCTACTGCGGAGGAGTACTTTCATTTGGTGCTGTTTGTTTCTCGGTAACCAGTGAAATGAATTATGTTTTGTTGTATTCTCAAACTTTTCCCCTTGTTTCGATGTTGGCTACTTTAGACAGCAAAAGCGAGAATTTATGCACGCGGTTCCTACACTGACCTGTTGATACTGCCACTTTCCGGATCCGTCTCCGTGCTTTCCCGGACCAGGCTTTTTCCCCTCGGGAAGTGCGCCCCCAGGGAATTTCCCCTGGGCATTTCCCTGTATTAACATTTCATTGATGTACTGGGTGGCGGTACTGCCGTACAGTCTGCTCAGATTGTTCCCTTGGGGAGGTCCTGCCGGCATATCGAACATTGGGGAGCTCGGATGGCTGCTTCCATCCGGTTTGAACTTCTGCTGCAGGAAGAAGATGTGTTCTCGATATTTGTATACCTGGGAGTGAAAATAACATGTATTATGGTTTGTGGCAGATACTTGATGCCTCATAGCCGATTTCGAATTTTTTTCCAATTTCTTTTGTTTTCAGCACGAATTGCAAGTGCTATAGTTCAACTTGTAGGCAATTTGCATACGATGCGCATTTGTATACGAACACATTATGCTACATCCTAGCGTTCCTCCATGTACTCTGAATGCCATTGTGCCATTCTAACAAAAGAGACTTGAAAAATTACAAACCCGGTGAGGCTGAGCCTGCACATAAAAGATTATAATGGTATTTTTTCGGATTGGCCTATAGGGAAGATATCAATGACGTCACCAATTGTTGTTAGTGTGCCAACCAGAGCCTTATTGGCTGCCAAAACAAAGGGTTCTTTTGTTCCAGTGGTTGGGACATTTGAATAACAAAAAGAATGTTTGTAAACAGATATCATCCCTTTTCGTTCAACGCTTCGCGTATTCACGAGAAAACCGACATTTTTGCAGTCGAATTCTGTTGACAAACTTATCAGGTTCAACATTCAAACAAAGGCTTTATGTGCAGCACTTTCCTCTGCATGGTCAGGTTGGTTCACAAAAACGATTGTTTATTTATTTATTTTTTTTTATCTGATCGAATCTGAGTAAACTTAGTACGAGAATGCTAACCTGTATTCAAAAAAGTTAATATGAAAGATACCTGTTCCTGCAGAGAAGATATTCGAGACTGGGCGTTCTCAAGGTCTCGCTTCAGTTTGTCTTTTAAAGATAACACACGTTCCTTTTCTTTCCTTTCGTTCAGAAACTCTTCACGATACGTTTCATTCTGCAAGTGAAGAACGAATTAATTATTAAGCATGGACTTTAGAGCGGTTTTTAATTCCCATATTTCACCTACTATAGTTTAAGTTTGGGAAGTTGCCATGAAAAACGTAGCTGTTCATCGTGATGATTTGAAATGATAGCTTTTTCATCGTTTTTAACGAAGGGTATCAAATAACTCCCGAGTTTTTGAAGTGATCGATGTCGTGATATGTGCGCTATACAAGTCATCCATTTCATTTCATTGACTTTGCTATTGGTTCTCTCCCTGCTCCGAAGGTTTTTCTCCGGGTCCTTCTCAATTCCGTTTTCCTCCCTCCCGCCATTAAATCCAACAAATTTCAAAAGTGGTTCCAATTCGATTCAGAAACAGTGGAAATGAAAGCCACTCTGTCAATTTCTACTGCAATTCCCTTTCATTTCCATTCCATTCATTTTCATTCATTCCAAACAGAAGCCATAATCGATTATGGCTCATGTTCCCATTCATTTTCATTCCATTCATTTTCATTCATTCCCATCAGAAGCCATAATCGATTATGGCTCATGTTCCCATTCATTCCCATTTATTCTAATTTACCTGTCTCTGCAGTGCAATCATTTGTTCAATACTTGGCAAGCCGTTGTCGTGGATCATTTTCTTTAGTCTCTTGAAGTCGTCAATTTGGTCTTCTTGATCACAGTGAAAACGGACAAATTCTTCACTTTTCACCTGTTAGCGACAGACAGACAAACAAACATGCGAGCTTTTACATCCCTTTGGGAAATATACTATTAATAAGCCATTTTCGTATTTAAAATTACCGCTGAATTCAAACACCGATGACACATTGATACAGGGTTAGACTCGACCTGATGTAAAATATTCACAAATACCGGCAGAAGGTGCGTGAAATTTGAAAATTAAACAATAGACAGAGCTCTGAACAGGTCATCTTCTCGCCTGAATTTGTGAATTTATCACTTCAGATTGAGGCTAACCCTGTTAAAATGCGTCTTCAGTGCTTTCATTCAGCGACCATAGCGAATTCGAAACTGGACTATTTAGAATTTATAAATTTTGTGAAACGTCTTTGTTTCGACCCTTTTCAGCCCAAATCGGCATTCTTGAAAAACTTCTTTAAAGGTGATGTTTCACGGGACGATTCGCAACGACGATTTTTCGCGCAACGATGTTGCGCTTAAAGTTGATGCCGTGTAAAATGGGTACGCGGACGATTTTCTTCGAAATTTTTGCGTTGCAAATTTTTGAAGCTGATTCAAAAAATAGCAAGAATTTCGAAGAAAATCGTCCGCGCACCCATGTTACACGGCATCAACTTTTAGCGCAACTATTAGCGCAACAATGTTGCGCTAAAAATCGCCGTTGCGAATCGTCCGGTGTAACATCAGTCCTTAAGTTAATAAACCATACAGTCGAAAGTGCTTCAGTGATCATCCCAAGCCATTAGAGGAATTCTCAGGCTCGACGAACCCCTACGGGGAGACTGAGCACAGTGACGTTGTTAATTAACCCACGCCGGCTTGAAAAACGAAGTGAATGAGCAGGGCCGGGGCGGCCGAGAGGGTTTTCAGTTTTTTTCGACTACCTTTGATATTTTTTGTGTTGGCGGTTTTCTCAGTTCGTGTTACATTTTTATGGTTTAAAAAACTTTACTTTTAACTTCACTTTATTATATGGCATTTAGATATAGTCATTTCAAGTAAAGTTAGATACATGTTGCTCTCATGTTTTTGTCAATAGAAACCGAGTTGTTTGTTCTGTTTTCGGTGTGGATGTCTCAGTAGACAACTTTGGTGTCTTTGCTTTGAAAATGGCGATGAAGGCTGTAAAATAATGTGGTTTACAATTGAGTGTCGAAAGTACGATTTATGATTTGCGACAGCCACGATTTAGAGCAGTTTTCAATAGCTCTTTTCGCGGTTAACCTTTTTCATTTGCATTACAATAAAAATCAATGTGGTTACGAGGCAATTTCGGGCAATTTTGTAGTTCCTGCCCGAAATTGCCTCACTATCACGTTGAATTTTATTGTAATGCAAATGAGAAAGGTTAACCGCGAAAAGGGCTATTGAGTGTCAAAAGTAATTACACAATTGCTTTGGTTTCTCATTGCTACGCTTTGTGATTGGCTAAAAAATCTCGCGCCACTTTCTCGACCAATCAGAAGTAAAACCAAAACCAATCGTGACTTGCTCGCACACGTTTTCCCGCGCTTGGCTCCGCCGACATGAAATTGCTTCGAGTTCTGATTGGTTCATTAGATTGTTTACGACCGCTGTGATTGGTCAGAGTAATTACTTTTCAGCTAACAACTGAACTAACCTGCAAAGATTTCATATTATTGGACAAATTTTCGACCTGTTGCCTTAGCGACTTCTGTTCAGCGATGGAAGCAAATTTTTCCTGGGTCTCTCGTTCAAGCATTTCCTGCATCTCCTGTGCACGGTACAGCACTTGGTCAAACTCCTGTTTTTGTGTCTGTTCATTCGACTGGTAGTGTGTGATGGCCTCTTGAAGCTGCCGTTTTTCTTGCTGCAGTTTGTTGACTTGAACGCGCAACGCGTTTTCTTCTTTTGTGTGACTTTCTTGCAATTCTCTCAAGCTCTTTTCCAACTGTAAAAATAAAAGTGTTATTAGAACAGTGAAATTAAGAAAGACACAGCTTTGTTGGTAGGGTGAAAATATACCAGTAAGAAGCGAATCTCGAGTATTAAAGCAAATAACCAATAAACTGAAGGATAAAATTACAAAATGATACATGTTACAGCTCCAACTTTATGATCTATTACATGTTTACCTGAGATTTTTCGCTAGAGACTTTGTTAAGATCTTCGTTCACTCTTCTCAACTCCTTCTCCACGCTCTCAAACCTTGCCTTGAAAACTTGCTCTTCATTCGAAGAAATAACGCCACTATTCTTTACAGCTTTGTCACTGTTTCCTTCGTTTTGCGTGTTCCTTTCTTGTTCTCGAGTACAAGTTAATTCATTTGTGCCATTGTAGCCATTGTAGTCCCCATTTTCCCCTCCATTCACCCTGTTTTTGCTCATATCGGTTGACATATCCCTCACCTTCTTTTCTTCCCTCATAACATCTAGTTTATCGGCGAGAGAGGAACATAAAACATCTTTGGTTTTGAGAGCCCGTTCTAGTTTCTTTGTCTTGCAAATGTAACGAACTAACTGGGAGCTTAGATGTCGCGAGCACTCTATAGAAAAAGAGCACAGAAGAAGTTAAATAAACATCAAATTTTAATGAATACTCTTTTTGAGAAAATTATGATTAAAGTGATTATTCATTCATCCATTATCCGTTCTTAGGTACCTGTAGTTAAGTTAATGAAATCATAATAGGGGTCTTCTTTTACATGAAACACACTGTCTACAAATCTCATTTGTATTCACGTTTCTCAGGGTCAAACCCACCGTATTAAACAGATCTTAAGCTCTACTTTAATTCACTACGACTATGTGCAGCAATATAGAGCGTTTTCACTGACGTCATATCAAAATTCAGAAGCAGTTTTCGATTCTAAAATGTTTATGGAATTGTAGAGAGTTTAAAACTACACATCTGGGCCAAATTTTGAAGCGCAAGAGCATTTCATTCAAGAGTTATAGGCGAATGAGTATAGACAATTTTAGTAAGAAATGTATGGAGCGGCCATCTTGGTGTTCCACTTAGGAACACCAACATGGTGGCCAAAAATTTAAAGACTTCAAAGTCTTAATAACACCAAAAATCTCATCACAAAATATTGTATTCACTATAAGAGGCATGAAATGGGCTTATAAGCATCTATAATTCATTAATAACTTTCAACTAGTTCCATTTTGTTTATTTTCACGGCTTATCTTAAATAGCGTGACGAATTGCGTGACACATTTACAACCTTTATAAATCGAAAACGAAACATCGTTAAAACCTGAAACTTTTTGTGAAAGATTATAACACTGGTATCCACATACCATGTTAGAAACAGCTTTGTAGGATGTATACTTTAGATTTTTTATTTTTTATGACGTCATGTGAAAACGCTCTATTGACAAAAGACATACATGTAAATGAATCAATGAAATGCTTTCATTGCCTCCTCTAAGGGGGAAGGGGGGGGGAGGGGTAGGGGGGAGGGTACTCCTGTATAAAAATGAAAAATGATTGTCAGAAAAAAAAAACTAAATGAAACTAGAATCCAATTTTGTGGGCATCGCGTGGCTTAAATTCATTAATTTTTCACAAATAAGAGGGGCCAATTCTGTTATAACCCAAAACATATTCTGTCATATTTTTTAGCTCAATACCCTAAAAGGTACCACAATAATTCTGATGATGGTCATTTGAGATTTTAGTACCCTAAGTGATGACAATAAACCACATCATTTTTAGATTAGAGTTGCCCCCCCCCCCCACCCCCCACCCCCAGGAGTCTTCTGTGGCTTCACTGCAGGTGGTGGTCATAATAGCTTGTTGCCACTAATGACAGCCCTGCATTCTGGTCATTGAAGATAGCCATCATTTGTTCAATAAATATTACTGTATAATTTATTGAGACACTTACTCTCACAGCAATAGTCCTTTGGTTCTGTAACACAAGTAACGTCTTTTAGTAACTTTATTTGCCCTTGTAGCTCTTGGTTAGCTTGTCGTAAGCTTGTTATCAAATCTGTATTCTGGAAAAAGAAAATGCAAAAATTTAGGACAGACTTAATTGCTTTCTATTAGGTACTTACAGTCTTGTGTTACTTACAACTTGCAGACACCACATGTATACATACACCTGACTGAAAAAACATTATGGTGGTGTAAAGTATAAACCATGAATGATACAAGGTTTTTGGGAAGTGGAAGTAACTTCTTGTGTTCTGTGATAAATTACACATTATTACAATACTCAGTTATGTAAAACTGGTATTTACGGAACCCTAAATTATAGTGGACACCCTCTATATATATTAAGCAGACACCAGATTGGGTCCCAAAATTTTCTTAAAATGTTTACTGTAAATCGAACCTGTATTCAGCAGACCCCACTATTAAGTGGACATGAACATAAAATTAGGCCATTTTGTTACTCAAAACCTGTATTGAGCGGGCATTTCAAGTGTTTTAAGAATTTATTTAATTATTTATTCATTTTATCAAATACAGTATTTAATGGAATATCTAATTTAGCATAATTGCTAGTTTGAATAGAGTCCTGCATTTTTATTAGATTGTGGGATAACCGTCTGTTTCGAAAAGCATGTTTTCTCGTAAAAAGTAATTTAGCCAATATGTTTGGTTTATGAATTAAAATGTTCTGATTTAAATCAGTTAATGTGTGGGTATAATAAATGTGGAGATATAAGAGGGTCACTAATTACCTATTATTGTGCAATGTATCAAATCGAACGTGTATCAAGCAGACACCAGCGAGGGTCCCAAGGGTGTCCGCTTAATACAGGTATGACTGTTCAGGGGCGGATCCAGGTTTTTTCTTAGGAGGGGGTGCACCTCTAAGGAATGACGTAGCTGGAGGGTGGGAGGGGTGCATACCCCCTGCACCCCTCCCCTAGATCCGCCCCTGCTGTATGCATAAAATCATTCTCTGAATATTTTAGGAATTAAGGAATAGATCTCAAATACTGATAAATAAAAAGTTAAAATGGCTTATTATTGTCTTGTTCCTAGAATTCCATCCTATTATATTATCTATTGCTTATACTATTTTACCTTGACAATGTTTCTTCGATTAGGTGTATACAGGATTTCATAACATACGCTTAACCCTTTAAGCCCTAATATCAAAATTTAAATTATCCTTTGTTGTCCCTATATGCTTGTCCCTATATGCTAAATTGTCCTTCTGAATTCTCTGGACTTCGTGATGAATTAAACACTTAATTCTTATTTGACGGATAATCATTTTGAAAAATCACAGCTCACAAATCATGGTTCACACAAAAAAAGCCATTTCATATTTCACAAGAAAAAATAAAGGCCATTCACGAATCACGAAAATACCCATTGCCACCTTCAAAACACAGAACAATAGGCCACTTCGAAAAATACCATAATACTCTTTAAAGTGCAGGTTTGGGTGGTGCTTGATGTAAGCCTGATTTTTCCACTTTCTTTTGTTTTCAGCATGAACTGCACATGCTATGCTTCAACTTCTTGGCAATTTGCATACTGTGCACATTTGTATACGAACATACAAAGCTACGTCCCTGAGCGTTCCTACATGTTCTCTGAATTTCACTGTGCTATTCTAACAATGGAGACTTGAATAATAAATTCACCCTGGTGAGGCTGATCCTGCACATAAAAGATTATTATGGTATTTTTCGAAGTGGCCTATGCCTGCAGCTGAATAGCAAATATTAGTATATACTGAAACAGTGGATAGCATTGTTGGTGTGCTCTGATTGGCTACTGAAACTCAGAATAGCAAGTGCTATTCACCTCCCAGCAATTTGTGTGCGAAAATTGTAATCGTTGACAGGAATAAATGAGTTAAAAAGCATCATTTTCGTTATATTATATCACTGTTTGCTTCGCGGCTCGGTAAATATCCACCACTACCCACCTCCACTTCGGTAAATAGTTGTTAACTATTGCAACTTTGATGAGCCAATCAAATCTACTGGTTCAGTATATACTAATGATCAATATTTACTGTAAGCAAACTGCTCACATGGCCATGGCAATTAATAAAGTAAACTCTACATTTTATCTACAAGTACATTGTATAAAGAACCATTCAGCAAGAAACTCTAGCTTTATTCAAGCCTTCTTCAGATTTAAACTGACTGCAAATAATTGATTTATGCACAAATTATATATATTTAGTGATAACAAGAGGAAGCAAATATTATAAACACAAATATGAGGCCACAGCAAGCCAATGACAATCATAAACCATAAACTTGCTCTTGGACAAGTTTTATTTTTCTTAGTTATTAGGAAATCTATTTGATGAGTATTTTTTATTCTGGTCTAAAGTTGTTTGATTTTCTATTCTTACTACATAAAAATAACAGGAACAATAGTTTACTCCTCAGGAGGTACTAAATCATTTCAACAACAACTGCTATTTTTCTTTAAACGGCTCTGGCACAATGAACAATAAAGAAATAAAGAAAACAGCTTTGAAATCTAAGTGATTGGATATTAAATTACAAAATAAAGCTAAAGCAATCATAACATAAATAAGGAACACACGCCCATAAGTATTAATCCTGTCAAAAGCTAAAATAATATGATCAACATTCAATTTCTCATCTTAATATCAATGCAATGTCAAGCAGACAGTGATGAGAATAATAGTGTTCACAAATTTGGAGATAGTGCCTAATGATCTACAATCAAATTCTCGCACTAAATTGCATTGCAAAGGGAGTTATAAAGAGGGGGAAGAATTGTTCAGACTAAATATTAACGCTGCTGTTAGAAATACCAGAGTTAGAAATATGGTCTTAAGTGTTCGTTTAAGATTGCCATTTATAAATGTCTATCATAAATCGTCTTGAATTAAACTATCGAGAGAATAGCACTTTTGTCTCACTCAAAACATGGCTGATAGTCGGGGAACACTGTTGGTTGATAAAAGCTGAGAAATTAACCAGACCTCGATGACAATCGACCAAATAAACGCGAAGGAAGGACAAAAATTAGTTCCAGTTGCTGAAAATTTCACAGCATAGTGTGACAAAACTCAGTAATCATCTCAATATCACATACAGAAGTGTCTAATATACGAGATACGGAAAGAACAATGGAGAAAATTCCAAGACGGCGAATGCCACTTAGGGCTGAACACATTTATCTTTAAGAAGCAAATATCCGGATAGAAATCCATGTTAGCGCGTAAACGTCCAAAGGCCATATTACAAGTGAATATAGTATAAACAGTAAATGACTTCCGTGCAAGTGAAACGCACTCAAAACGATAACGAAAAGATGTAACCTTTGTATTTTGCGCAAATTGAATTATGAAACTGCCTTTGTGAAGCAGACACAAGCCCGCGCAAATTACGCATCAAATTACACATCACTCACGTCATGCAAGCTTGAGCAAAGCTAAATACGAGACAAACACGCAAAGGAATGCGTAAAGCTTCGGGCAGATTCTTCAGAAAATGTTCTGTGCATGACACAAAACGAGAATTTAAAGTTCGTGTAGAGATATTTACGATTTCGTGAAATAAACATCCCGCGGAGCGGTGTTACAGTCGAGCTGGCACGCGATCAGAATTACGAGAACAAAGCTTGCGATCACGCGGTTAAGATTCGAAAATTGTGGGAATTAAATCACTGGAGGGCTTTTATTTGTGACCAAAATGGTGACAAAAGCAACGTTAACGAACTCTATTAAAAACACGAGCAATGTGTTACGCCTGGCTTGCGAAACGTCCCCGAAAGGACACGACTCTGTGAGCTTCTGTGAAGCATGTCGTAATGGTTTATTACGCTTAATTTACTTTAAATAAATACAAGTAATGTAAGAGAGGTTAGCACAAAATTAGCTGAGTATAACCTGCAATTATGTCCTAGAGGCCAATTGAAAAAGCAAGGGGACGAAAGAGGCACGATTGAAGCGAATATTCGGTTGTAACATAATATAGGCATAGCATATACACGAACGACTGAATATGCTCCACCTCAGCTCGACTGTCAGACAACTCGACACACGGAAACAAGAAACGAGTAACTTACCCATCACAAATGCGATTTTCCCGTTCAATCCTAGTCTCATGACCTCGAAATATTGAACATTTTCACATCGTTGATCGAAACGCGGTAGGTTTTCATAAATAGGCGAGCGTGTCTTGGAAAACGACCGAAGCAATCTCTCTCCGAGCACGCAGCACAACAAAGATCCGATCAAGTAGGCGGGGAAAAGTTTGAAATCAACCAAGCAGAATGTGAATGTATAATTTGTAAAACAAAGAGCAAACTTACGCGATTTGTCCACAAGCAATAGTAAACACCACGTGGCGTTCGAGGCGGCCAGTTCCGTGAAGTCCGTGAGGTACAGAGCTGCAGTTGGCCGTCCAAACAACAACGTCAACAAAAGGACACTTTATTTCGTGAGTCACTTCAAGAGGGTATCAAATATAACCCCTCCGACCGAGCGAGGACTTGCAAATCACAAAAGCATTACAAGCATGTTAATGTTATGCTCTGTGATCTTAGTCGGGGATAGAGTTACACTTGACAAGGGAAAACAAAACAACCTACCTGAAAACTGCCATGAAACTCTTGCTGATTATCATCATATGAAGAACAGACGCGTTCTATGTCCTTTTGCAATTTTTCATCCCCTTGGTTTTGTGATGGCGACTTAGCAGCAGCGCCCGCGCGCATTTGCGAGTTTTCCGCGCCCAAAGTCAAAGTGGATTCAGAGAAACCTGCCTGATCCTGTTCTTGTTTTACGTGGAGTCTTTGCAAAACCTCGCGAAGTGCACTCAATCCCCGCAGTTTTACGAGCATAGAATTATTTTCGTGCACTAAATATAGTAGCGTGCGTCGTAGTTCATCGGTTTGGTCATTGCATCCCCATTCTGTTTGTGCACCTCCAGGCTCGAGTTCAAAGTCGTATAATTCTGAGCTGCCTTGTTGCGAGAACCACATAATCCACAGTTATGAATAATGAATGGGTATAAACAAGAAAGCATAAGCGAATGTAAATGTCAACATTTGTTTTTACAACGGTGAAATATACCGTATATTTCTTGCAAGGTTTACTGTGCGATAAAATTCGTCATGGTGAAGATGCGAAGAAATACCGGAAATTGGTAACGAGTAAAACATGACTGTGCGTACCCCCGTGGGGTAATAGACAATGTTTACCGGAAGTAAATCTTTAATTTCAAATATCGAGCAATTTTTTTTTTGGCGATCTTACAGCACATAAATACTATAAAAGCGAGAAATATAAATACCACCAGAAAAGACACAAAACGGAGCTATCAAAAACTTACATGAGCCAATATGATTAAGCATGTATTGTATTGTTTGTTTAATTTGAGACATCCACTCAAACGTCACGCAGATCATGAAATCCCTGAGATGTGCACGCAAATTGCACATGCTCGTTGGATTAATGGGAATTTGTTTCTGCCAGCCGTCGCATTTACTAGCTCGAGCTCTCATACTTTTGAATGCGTTTCTGATATTAAAGAAGAAAAAGAAATACGTCATTGATAAAACGGTTCCCCCAGCGTGAGGATTCGGAACGTTAGTTTGCAGGAGATGCCACGTGAACAGCTCGTGCGCTTCATGAGAATCACCCTGAGATCGAGAGCCCGCCATAATATTCAGGCTTCATATACACGGAAATAACTTATCTTCAAATGCATTGTTTTACTACTCGGAAGGTCAAGGCAACTGTAGCGCGTATGTTATGACGAGAACTTGATACATATCAACGGACCAAAGTCTCATCGGGCTGTAATTTTACCCTAAAATTTGTTATTAGTTTCGATATTTTTTCCATCTGCATCATGAGTTGACATAACTATCAGACACAGTACAAACAGATAAAAAAAAGTTTTGATCTGATTTTCATCGCCTGTAGCCATCTGTCACCCTTCCCTCTGACCCGAGTCAGTTATTTAGATTATAACTGTTCCTTGGAGAACACT
Source organism: Cladopsammia gracilis (assembly GCA_022457155.1). Lineage (NCBI taxonomy): Eukaryota > Metazoa > Cnidaria > Anthozoa > Scleractinia > Dendrophylliidae > Cladopsammia > Cladopsammia gracilis. The sequence continues at coordinate 585,272 of JAJGOT010000153.1, read as the reverse complement.
TCCAACGCTGTTCATGTAACATAACATAGCCAATATAAGTCATAAATTACTATTAAGCTCAAATAAGCTCCCCCTTTTTGGAACAGAAAAAAATAACCCCTTCCCCCTCCCTTTTTTTTCTTTACCACCAAAACTATGGATATATTTTTACCATACCAATCCGGGAACGAATCAACATAAAGCGACTCGCGAGTTTTGGGAGAAATGATACCGGTACTTGTACTAATAGGCCATTTGCACGATGACGTCATATGACTACAACTACCAGAATCCTTCAGTTTTTTGTTTTGTAATGCAAATTAGGGCCATTGTTATTTAAACCGCTCTGGGATTACAAAATTTAAATAAGAAAGGAAAAACGAAATGAATTCTGGTAGTTGTAGTCAAATGACGCCATCGTGCAAATGGCCTATTAAAACATAATTGTAACTACGATAACCATGAATGACTGAATTACACAAAATGAGTGGTGAACTGCTAGCGTTTCGCTAAAGAGGGGGACATTGGGGTTTGCGGTATTGCGGTATTGGGCAATTTTTCATGCGGTATTTCGGTAATTCTTATATAAAATTGCGGTATTGCGGTATTCCTAAAACCTGCGGGATTCCGTTTTTTAGCGTTTTGGTCGGTTTTGAAAATTATCCTCCAGTTTTACGACCCTTTTGATCCTTTTTCAGTTTCTTGTCGTCCTTGTCAAACTTGTCATTGGGAAAACGCTTCGAAACAGTTCTAAGATCCTCTAATCCGTCACGCCAGTTTATATTACATGAAAGGTGATAACACTTTGGTCGTTTTACAACCAATTAAAAGTCATTAACTTGCCTTTACATTCGAAAAACAAAATCTAAGCAGATATTTGCGGAAAATTTAATGAACAGAGTAGCTGTTTCGGTGTTCTATCGATTTTTGACAAGGTTTTTGACGTATTGCGGTATTTGGCGATTTTTTTTTTTTTTTTTTTTTTTTTTTTTTGCAATATTACGGTATTTGTCAATTTTTTTGGCGGTATTGCGGTGTCCAGAACCCCCCAATGCCCCTCTCGCTAAATTATAATAAGCAAGAGAACATTTATGTTCTCTTGTAATAAGCCATCCCTCATTATTATATAAGCACCCACCTCCTCCCCCCACCCTACTCAAGCAACGAAATTTGACCGTAGTTTTGACCTCGAGCATTAATTTTACTCTCGCTTTTCCGCGTTAACTTTTTTTTTTGGAGAATGGGAGAATAATCTAGCATTTGAAGCCAGTTTTCTTTATAGACAAGCCTGATACCATTTTCACCCTCCCATATCTCATTGTATATTCATGTGTATATTGTAGGTAGTGAGAATACAGCTATTTCAATTAACGTTGTCGGATGAAAAAAGCTCAAAGCCGAGACCGCAAGGTAGTATGGGATTTATATGCATAAATTCACCACAATTGCTATCAACAACTATCCACACTACCTTGCGGTCTTGGCTTGTAGGCTTTGAGCTTTCCTCCGACAACGTTAATTGAAATAGCTGTATGTTACTGTACCCAATGATACACCTCGATTTTAGTCTTCATACTACCCGGATTTTCGAAGATGCTCCGACGACTTCCGAACGTTGCCGAAGACGGATCAACAAGTAAATCGTATTTGTAAGTATTCATCGGGTGCATTTCCACTGTCGTGTAATTTTCGCTTGCCGGTATGAATGTAATTTTATTTTGTTTTACGTACGTCTAAATATAATGAGCAGCGACGTGTAAACGGCTTGCCGAGATAAACGGGGCATTTTTACTCATCAGTTTTTCAGCATTATTTTTTTCTCGTCTGAAAGTGGCCGATTACACTATTTTCCCACAAATCTAATATTTTTATTTTTATTTATTTTACTCTTCCTTTAAGAGAACTTGATAGCTTAAGGCGAGGTTTAAAAAAGGGATAGATACGGTTGATACCCACGCAAGAGCACCCCAGGTTGATCAGTGGACTATTTTGGTGTTATCTACTCAGTTTTTTAAGTTCAAATTATAATTTTAAAACTACATTAAATGTTCATTATTTCTTATTTCCCTAAATTTTACAAATCCTTTGAGAGAAAATATTTCCTCCCAAACATACCCAAAAATTTACAAAACACCCCATAACTGACCCATAACCGGATTCATGAGAAGAGCAAAGAGTTTTGGCGGGATTGTCTAAAACGTGAACGAGATATTTCCATTAAACGCATGTTAAGCCCCCGCTATGTCATGGTGATGTCATGGAGCTATGTCATGGTGATTTTGAGGTTTTCGGGTCAAAACTGCCCTAAATTAAAACTAAGTACCTTTGTCGTACACGAAATGCTTAAAGAACACTAAGAGGAAGATATCAAGTGAATTTTAGTAGAGAAAATAAACCATAATCAGAGTTTTAGCGAATTTTCTAAAACACAAGCGATAAACTTGAAAAAATTGGCCCAATTTTTTCAAGATACAATCCATTTCCATCCTGGCCATCTGCAGTCCAAGTCACTTATTTTTACTCTTTGAGCACTAGTAGAATAATTTTAAACAAAACTGGACCCTTATTTTTGGAATTTCACTGAAATAAAGATGTATTTTGGCTTCCTAAAGTAACGCTAAAAATGGTGACATAGCCCCTTTAAGAGAATTTGATAGCTTAAATGTGAACACAGCAAGGGCATTTTAAACTCTAAAACGATGCACCTGATTCAGGCATAGTGTCAATAACTGGCTGTTTTACTTTTAAATACACGAATGGATGATTATTAAAATAGCTGAAACAAACGAATTATAAAAATAAACTGACATTGGACACCAATTGTTTTTTGATCGGAAACTATAAATAGCTTTTTTACAAGCGGTAATAAATGGCTCGAATCACACCGTGATGCGCTAATATCAGCTGTCTCCACACAAAAACGTGATCTTTGAAATGTTTTAATTAAACGTTTAACCGTTTGACAGTCGTCAAAAAAATATATACCGAGCTATGTAGATACATCATTTTTCATTAAATTGTACTGTTGTAAAACGGCGTCAGTTCAAAAATTATCCTTTGTTGGTTGTTAATAGAGATGGTAAGATCAACGAGCAATTTCCTAGTTTAAAAATTCATTGAAGTTACAAATGTCAGTCAAAATTTCGGCTGTCGAATAATTTTCAGTTTATGTGTACACCATATTTTATAATTAATTATTTTCACTTCAAGAACGTTGGCGGTAAGAAAAACTCGCAAGACAATAATAAAAAAATTCCTGCAGATGAGGCAAGTTAGGAGTTATCGTCATCCCTTACACCCTCTATCCTCCCTGGAGATAAAAACTTCTGGTTATCTTCTAACTCATTTCGATTCTGTGATTAAAACCATACCTAGTACCATTCATGAACTGCGTAGGATGTCGGACGAAATGGCTTTCATTTATTTTGACACAGCAAGTGAAAACTTTGAGACAGTTGGTGGAAATATTTTCAAGCCATAGTGCGTGGCCATTCGCAGCTCTAAAGAGTCATTAACAAAATATTACCGTGTCGAGTATTGAACTACCTGTGTCTCAAGGCATCCGTTCAGCTCCAGAGCAATGGACGACACTATTTGGAATTTTGCGAGTCTTGCCAATGAGAATCTTCCAGATAACTGCAAACTACACGTTGAGTGCCTGCTGAGTGCTTTGTTTCCACCTTTTAAAAGTATATAGAATTCATTTCTATATACATGTGAGACAAATCTTGTTGCTGTTTATACCGCAGACTACGGAAATAACCTTAGTTATCTACCTCCAACAATCGGCTGGACTTGGTGTATCGATAAATAAAGTCCGGCAGTTCTCAGTTGGAACTGTGTGGTACCTGTATTCAGTGTGTGACACTGAAAACTTGACGTCCGGGTGACAATATTCCGAGATCGATCATCAAGGACAAATGTTTTTAAAAGGCACCTGCATGCCTTAACAAATAAACATTTAATCGTTTAATGCGCAAGTTGACGCTCATTACGCGGTATATCTGTCTGTCTGTATTAATTAATGCGACGAGTTTTTCTTTGACTCACTCAGCGGGTGATCTTATTTTGCTTGATTCCCGTAACCAATGAGTTACCGAGATAACATATCAGCGCAAATGCAAAAATAGGATGATGACACGGAATATTAATCGTGGTAGATTGATTGCTTAATTTTAAGAAGAGCGGGAAAATATACTTTGAAGTTTCAGTACGGTTAAGTTTGGAACAATGAACGCAAGTTTGGGTCGATTTCCACGACGTCCGTCACAGTACAAACGGTTACAAACTCCTCGTGACCCTTGCTCAGCACTAGTCCAGGCTGGACCTAGTGTTCAAACAAAAAGACGCATTCGCATCAGTGTAAGAGGGCTTCAGTTTGAAACGTTTCAAGACACGCTGGAGCAGTATCCGGACACCGTGCTCGGATGCCCAAATAGACGAATAGAATATTACGATCCTGTTGAAAAGCAGTTTTGTTTGGATCGAGACCCAGCCATCTTCGACTCTATTTTGTTTTACTATCAATCAAATGGGATTCTCGCGCGACCCGAATGCATCCCCGAGAGCCTTTTCATGGAAGAAGTAGAATTCTTCGGGATTAAGACCGACCAAGATGATCCGACCAAGAAAACATCCACTAGAACCAAGACCTCAAGCTTTGTTAAAGATGCCCAAAGATTCATGGACACAAGTCCAGACGATAACTGCAGTCAGCATGCAATAAAACTACGTAATAACTGCTGGTTGATGATGGAATACCCTAGACTCAGTTTAGTGGGTAAAATATATGGTAGAGTCTCCATAAGTGTGATATTACTATCGGTGCTTGTATTTTGTCTTGAGACAGTCCCAGGATTAAACTGTATGAGAGACATAACAAACAACACGGACGGGAGGATCAATGAAACTCATATTAGCGATAACAATACTATTAATGCAAGCTGTCAACTGATCGCTTCAAGCAATTGTACCTCCCTGACTCACACCATCTGCAATGCAGCTAGAATATGGTTTGTTATAGAAACAATGCTAGTTGTGTTTTTCTCCATAGAGTACCTACTAAGACTTTTCACGGCACCAAGCATTTGTAAGTTTGTTTATTCGTTCTTTGGGCTCATAGATGTAGCCGCAATCGCCCCTTATTTCATAGCAGTAGCAGTTTACGGTTGGCGGTCAGAGATGTACACTCAAGTAACCTCCTTTGGTGTTATCAAAGTCATTCGTCTCTGCCGTGTTCTTCGAGTTTTTAAACTCAGCCGCTACAGCGAAGGCTTAAAACTCATAGGACACGCATTTCAAGGCACATGGCGGACGCTGTTGTCTTTAATGCTATGTGTGATTATGGCAGTCATCTTATTCTCTAGCTTTTTCTTTTACGCCGAAGAAGACAGCGGCATGGTCAACAGTATATTGGATAGTTTCTATTGGGCAATCATTACCATGACAACCGTAGGGTATGGCGATGTCGTGCCCAAGACGATTATGGGAAAAATGACAGCCAGTGGTTGCATGGTTTTTGGAATTGTGTTGTTATTAATTCTTCCTCTGCCTGTGTTCGTGTCACATTTTAGTAAACTGTATGAACAACATGTCGACAAAAGAAAACGGGCTCAAAGAAGTTTGAAATTCGAATCTCCAACACCGCTTGAGAAGTTGATGGCAAAATACCCGTAATACTTTTCCAATCCTAGAATGAGATCAAGCTGGAACTGAATCTCGTTATCGAGTGCTGAAAAAGAAACCGTACCACCGGATGGTCACAAGCTTTATTTCATCCGCGGACAAAACAGAGAAACCACATGCATACGAGGCGAGGTTTGCTCTCCGCGTACTTGACCGAAATGACAAAAACAGCTACTAAGTCTCACGGAAAGGTGCCTCAAAGTTGAATCATGAAGGATGCCATCATGACCTAATCTGCAGTGCACAATTTGGGCGGGCGAGGGGTGAGGGGTGAGGGGGGATTAGGGTGCCCGCACCTGGGTCTTCAAACTTAACTTAACGGTTAATTAAATTTTGCATACGTTGTGACTTTTTTCTGTGAACGCTACGATGTGACATAATAGCCATTTTTGACAGGTATATTTAGCCGAATATTCTCAATTTACCAAACTGACGTCAGATTTCTAATAATGCCTCTGTCCTCTTATTACTCGTGCCGGTACGGCAACGAGTTAAGGATTGGCCTCCGTTTTTCTCAAGTTGTTTTCCTGCGTGTTTTCGTATCTACTTTTGTGCATAAAGCATTGCGTTTATAGATCTGGGTACGAGAATACGCACGCATGCACTGCAAGAAATTTTGAGCCCACGGTACTTGGGACTCGGTGTAATCGGCGTCGTTTTGCAAGCAAAAGCGAAACAAATTTGGGTTTTATTGTTTGTTGCTGTTTACTCGTGACGGATACGGTAACAGGGTAAAGTTTTCCCCAGTTTTTCTTTTTATTCTCTTTGTTTTCGTCTCTTATTTGTGCATCGCATTAGATCTGGGTACGAGAATACGCACGCATGCAAGCAGAAGCGAAACTAATTTTGGTTTTATTTGCCTATTGTTGTGTTACGTAAGTGTTCCCCGCGAGTAACGTACATTACCGGTACGAGTATAGGCTACGGGTAGCCTCTTGTTGATAATAAAATCTGATATAAAATCAAAGGACATACGCATCAAATCCGATGTCACTTTTTTATTACAATAAAAAAAAGGTCCAAACGAAGGAAATAAATGCAAGAGTCATAAAAATCCAACATGGCGGATTCAAGATGGCTTTCCTCATGCAGACAATGACTTAATTTCACGCGTCATATGACGGTATCATATCATATTACTGGTAACATTTTTGCTTGTCAAATTGCAAATGGGTATCGGAGTCACCTCCCATCTCCCCCTCCCCCCCCCCCCCCACCCCCCAATCCCCCCGATCCATGAAGACAAAAAAAAACAAAGATTTGGCTACAAAATTTTTGGGTAATTCTAGTAATTCCTTTCCAAGCGATGGAGTCGATAGGATGTGTAACACTATATGTATCATTGTAGTTGTGTGCGATTGGTAGATTTGAATCCGTCCGGTTAGAGGTCGTGATAGTACAGATCGACTGTTGTGTTTCTTGTTCATAGGCATTCACGCTTCAGTAATTTAATTTGCTTTGTCCCTATTGATGAGTAAGGCTATGTTCACACTTGGTGCCCGAGTACGATTATCGCTGGGCACTAATGTGAACACACCTTTCTTTCAAGTACCCACGCCAGAATTCGGGCACGGTGCCCTTGTACTCGGGCACTAAAGTGGGCACCGGTTCCCAGTGTGCACGCGTTTTGCGTTAGTTCCGAGGCACTACACCCCACAAATCACTGCTTTACGTACCCACAATTCCCTTGTACATTCAGAATGTCAACATGTTGGCATCTTGGGTACCCAGTGTCTGAACGCAGCACCATTTTGTGCCGGTACCCAGGCACCAGTGCTCGGGCACCAAGTGTGAACATAGCCTAAGTGGCACAGGACCACGTACGAAAATGCTGCCAGTGTACGTATGATCTATAACAGTCAAATCAGATTAAAAATGTGAATACAAAGTAAAGTAAGCGAGGCTGATACTACGTAGAACACTTAACGCGGACTCTATCATGTCGTTGTCGCGTTAAGTGTTCTACTTAGTATCAGCCTTGCTTAATTTACTTTCTATTGATGTCGTTAGGGTGAAGATGTGAATGGCCTCTTTAACCTAGTATGGGTGAACCAGTGTAGGTCAAGGTCAATAAGAAATAAAGAAACGAAGTATTTTATGTTCTATCTTTATTTAAATAGATTCTCTATGATTCTATAACACGGTAAAAAGGTTATTCCTCGCGAAGCGTAGCCAACCTCGTTCCCAAAGTTTCTCATCTTCCCACCCCCTGGAGCTTTGTCGCTGTTTTGTTGCTAGGCAACTGCAAGATACCACGAGATTCATCGCCCTACAGCGATCCACGCGCGGTCCCCACGCAAATCTGCGCGACAAATTTAGAAACCTCGCTCCGCTCCAACCTCGTTCCCAGGGTCTCTCATCTTCCTGCCCCCTGGGAGCAACCGCGACGGCGACGGCAGCGAGAACGGAACAAAATAATAGGTTTAATGAACGCAAAGAATGCCTCTGCACGTGCGTTTTACATTTTGGTACATTTCTTTGCCGTTCCCTGCAAAACAACAACAAAGTCAAATGATCAACTTACACGACGGTTAACTTTCCTTTCTCCATTTGAACTGGAAAGCCATCCCTTTACGGTGGCTGAACACAGTTTCAATGTGTCTATGCGTCATTCACTGTCATTTTAAAACTACTAGAGTCTGGGCGTCCAAAATTGGTGAGGCATACGATTCAGCAACAAGCTATATATTTTGATATTTTAGTTGAGCTTTTAGGGTGTTGCCATGGCAACAAGGTGGATTGTAAATCAGCCTGCAATATTTGGTTTCGTTTATTTTCAGAAAATCTAGTCGTTAGATTTTCTCTATCATTTGTCTCCAGTAAACTTGTAAAAATATTCGCATGTTAAGACTGGTCTCATGTAATTTTGATAGAGGGATCTTCCGTAATTTGTGATTTAATATGTTTGCGTATTGTAAAAATCTCCTTTGTTAGATTTAAAATTTTTGATGGCAGGTGAGTTCGGCATATTCGGAACTATTATCATATTCTAACGAGTGGTTCCATAGAAATCAGCACGTTTCCGAGGAAAGTCGCTAAAACATCCAGTCACAATTTTTTGGTCAACTGCGCATGTGTTGCATTTGACTGGGTTCTCGATCCAAAGACAAAAACGATCAAAAAGGCAGTATATTTCTTCAATGGTTCTATAAATTATCTATTGATTCAACAAACATTTTTTACGACCAACAAATTGTTTGATTTTAAGACGAAAAACAACACTGTCGAGATCCACGCTGAGCAAAATAAAATGATCGCTGAATAGGCGCCACGTCTGTTTTTCTCAAAACTCTGCACGCGCTGACTCACGTAAGCAGCTGAAATTGAAGAGCGCGTGCAAACTGTGTTCAGCCAACTTAAATTCAGCTCCTGGACAATCCAGACACATCAGACAAACTAAACAAATTAAAATAACTGCAAAGTAGTTTAAAAACGTGTAAATCATTTTTTTTTTTTTTCAAGTGACGTTTTCCTTGGCGTTCCCGTCGTGGTTGCTTTATTAAGCTCCCTACAAGATACTGCCTGAGGTCGCGGGTTCGAGCCTTGGTGGGAACTCTAGACTTTCTTTTTTACAGTTAAAAATTTATTGAAGATAAAATTCCAAGTGTCGCCATTACGTCGTATAACACTCAATAAGGTGTTCGACCTCCTTCTGAGCTATAGCACGTAGACTCTACCAGACAAGGCTGCCAAAATACTCTAAAGTGTCGACATTACGTCATATAGGTCTCAATAAGGTGTCCGACCTCCTTCTTAGCTATAGCAGGTAGACTCTACCGTTCTGAAGTCCAAAGTGCCAACCACTACACCACCGCTCCTCCATATGTTCGGGGATTAAAGTGCCTATTTTCAGAATCAACTCTATGTACATTGAATAGTTAAATGGTAAAATATTTATTGTTTTGAATGTCGCGTTTGTGAGTTACAGAGATTTGAATTTACAAAATGCTAATTAGATGACGTCAAACCGGGAATTTGCTATTATTTCTACTCAAATTTACATTGCGCAGTTTACAGCTTGAGGTTAATTAATTTGATAAATGCTAAAAAAATAAACTGTGGATAGTCAATTGATTCTTAAAAAATATTACTTGAAGGTGAAAACAAGTAGTTGAATAATAAATGATTCTCAGGTTGACGTCATCTAATTAGCATTTTGTAAATTCAAATCTCTGTAACTCACAAACACGACGTTCAAAACAAGAAATATTTTACCATTCAACTATTCAATATACGTATAGTTGATTCTGAAACTATCTTTTTAGAGATAATAGGCACTTTAAAGAACTAAATTCTTTTACAGCTACAAAGAGAGAGCAGGTGGTAACACTACTTTGATGAAAAAGGTGATGTTAATCGCATAGAAGGATAGACAATACTCAGTCAGTCAAGATCATCAAAAGTGAGAGCTTTACTGGAGCGGATCTAGGGGAGGGGTGCAGGGGTGCGCACCCCCCCCCCCCCCCCCAAGATGACCTGCATCTTTCTAATATAAATAGTATTTCGCAAAGGAAAGAAAAGAAACTACGTGGTTACATCATTCCTTAGAGGTGCACCCCCTCCTAAGAAAAATCCTGGATCCGCCCCTGTCGCCCCTGCTTCACTCTTCCCCTCCCGAACGCATAATCCCCTCCCCTATCCCCCCCCCCCCTCTCCGTCGCCAACCCCATTACCCCCCTCCCCCTCCCATTCAGTCCTCGGCGCAATCTTAACAGTTTTTGGTCCCATCATCTTGAACGTCTGCCTACGGCCCCGTACACATTGTTGTTCTTTGTGAAAAATATCTACGTTTTAGCCTTTATTGTGCTACAGACTCTTCTAATTAATAACATGTTTGAAGGGCTGATCCCCTTCCGCAATGTTTTCCCCGTTTTACTGCTGTTTTCCTTAGCTGCTGCCTGTTCGCTTTTAAGTGTGCCGATATACCGCATATAAATGTCATTAAAGCTTGAGATGAACACGGGACTTGGGAGACACACCATCACGATGACTCCAAACACAGCGCAAACCGCTCCCACCAGCCTCCCCTGGGGAGTTATTGGCGTCATGTCGCCGTAACCAACGGTTGTCATGGTGATGATTGTCCACCAAAACGAGGCAGGAATGCTGCTAAACTGCCCTGGATTAGCCTCTTTTTCGAGATAAAAAATAGCACTTGAAAACAATATGACTGATATTAGTATAAGGAACATCAGAGCAATTAGCTGTTCTTGACACGAAAGAACAGTGTGGCCCAGAATTCTTAGTGCCGCTACGTAGCGTGTAAGCTTTAACAGCCGTATCACTCGCAACAGACGGAAAACTCTCATTATAGTTAACGAAAACGCGGGCGTGAAGGTCTCGCCCAAGCCCAGCGTAATAAAATATGGTATTATCGCTAACAAGTCAATTATCGCCAAAGTGGACATGATAAATTTGACTTTGTCAGGTGATGATACAAGTCGCCCAATGTATTCCATGCTGAACCAAACTATAATACAAGTATCGATTATAAACCAGACTCTTGGCCTCTTGACAACAACTTTACCCGGCTCTGAATGATCTGCCATCGCGGTCTCATTGTTTGTGTTATTGTGTAAAGAAACAGATTCGTTAGCCATTAAATACCCCACATCCAAGGTTTCTACACAGAACACAACTATAGAAAGTACAATGACAACCATAGAGACCTTAGAGAAGAACGCAGCCTGCCCAGAGGACTCGGGACACTCCAGCAGTTTCCACAGTTCTCTTTGCCATTTCCGCACAGGCATAGCCTTTGCTTGTTTGTCTTGTTCAGCAGGTTCATCCTGTTTGATCTCGTAAAACTTCAGCTCTTCGTCAAAAAGATTTGCTGGAATGGTCGGAGGACGAGAAAGAATTCCTCTTGATTGATAATAGAAAAGAATTGCATCGAAGGCGTATTTGTCTCTCTCGAAGTAATATTCGTCTCTTAGTGGGTCGTAAAACCTGCTTCGTTTTTCCTCCGAGCCCAGAAGAGTATCGGGGAATTCCTCAAGCGTTGCTTGGAAAGTTTCGTAGCGACATCCTTGAACGTTGAGGATTATTCGTCGAGTGTTCTGCATCATCATGGTGTTTCATTGTTTGTTTTTAAACATCACCTCTAAGGAGCTTTCTCAGCTTTGGACAATGGCACGCATCCCCATGGACAAACACGGCATTCACTGAACAAACATCGCGGAGAACTGAGGCTTTGCTATATTATTGAACTGATATGAAAATATTTTGCTATGTCGCCAGCCTGACCTTATATTGCCCACATTAATGAGCTAATAAACGAAAGATCTCATGTAAACAGGTCTTCAATATCCCAAACAAATGGATACTTCGATTAATTTTTAAAAGTTTTCTTTGTTTCTGTGTAAGGAATCAAGATCGCCGCTGGCCGTGGGAAATCCGTGACATAAAAGCGAAAACTCACTGTTTACACGGCTATCGCGCGCCGCGTGCAGTTCCTTGCTGAGCAGGTGTAGGATTTATTTATTTACTTCGGAATGCCTGAGTAAATCAGTCCTAGATTATATATAATAAAAGCACAAGACCGAAAAATGCTGCATTAATTATTAAATGGGCGAGATTTCAGTTCGCCGAGTTTGCATCTTGAGTGAAATAATTGTCAAGAACGCATCTGTGGCTTGTGGGCGGATAAAACATTTTCAGTCTGGTTATCAGACTTGTAATTTATTAATTCTTATTTTTCATTTGAGATAAATATCAGTATTTCCCAGCGATGTATTACAAAAATGTACAAAAACAAGGCAAGCGTTGTAAATAACACCGTGATCCTCAAACAAGCCAATTAAAATAGCGGGTATTTATGTCCTCTGGTTTTCTTTATCCATTGTAATCCCTTTCTTATTATGGTCAAGAAAATCAATCGGCACTTTGTCTATTATCCTAATTATCTCATTATATCGCTTCCATTGCTAATTAATTGAATATTTCCCTTAAATTTGCAAATCGAAAAGTAAAGAGGGAGGGAATTCCTACTGAATGCCGCATTCTTCAAAGATTTTTAAACGTAACGAATGAAAAACTTAGACACGCCCCTTAACCGCTAAAATATCTTGTTATACAAAATGTAAGCCAAGCAAAACACGTTCAAGTTTACTGAAATAAATTTCTTTTTTCGGCGAAGTAATAACTGACTGGTTAGAATAATAACCACCAACAGCGAATTACGCACCGCAATAGCTATAACTGGGTGAAAATTAACAACGAACAAGGCACATATTCTTTGAAGATACAAACATCACTCTAAATTTGTTTGTGTTCAATCACAGACATAAAATAGCCAAAATTTATTTCTTCAATACAATTGAAGCTATAAATAAATCTATGCTTTTGTTGGATCAATGCATTTTCTGAAGTCTTGTCTCTGTTCTTATCAGCTATCAAACTCTTGGCTACATTTTTCATGTGTGGTCAAACTCACGTCATACACAGACTTTTTGGAATCAAGATATATTCAAACCCAAAATAGAGCTTTCAAATATTTTCTTCTCTACTAGATTGGATTTTCTTTTTCACTGTTTAACTAACTAACGGACACAAACTGAACGCGATTATTTACATTATAACTGTGGGCAATATTTGAATTAAGTAGACATAGCTTGTGCTTGATGTGAGGAAATTCTGTACGGCATTTACACACCAACTTCCAGATTTTTCCATGCAATACAATTATTTATTGCGGTATAACCGTAAGAGTCAGATAATTAGCTGGTTCACCTCATTTTGACATGAAATAGGTGAAATTCGACAGTGCAATTTGTATTACCTTATTACAAGAGTGCAGACTTAACAAATTGACGTCAGTTTTTTGTGCGTCTGTCCTCTTGTTGATGATAAAATTCGTCATAACATTTTCAAAGTGCTGTGGATCCACGAGCCGCAGGTGAGTGGATCCACAGCAAAGTGAGTTTTATTCAAACTGACCTAATCATTGTCAATACGTTTTCTCGCGTTCTCATTGGCTAACTAATAACAATAAAGAAATTTCATTGGCTAAAAAAATGACAGGATGACATCTTGCATAAATTAAAATTTTATGTGTCTGTACTCTTATTGATGATAAAAATTGACCAATCAGCATGCGAGAATAACTTAAGTTATTGTAAAATTAACTATTGACTCTATTGTTACAAAAGAATAATACTCTGAATAAAATCGTGTATAATATAAATAACTTCTGTAAAAATGCAAGGACCACTTGAACAAACAGTAGCAAAATGTAGCTGGATCTTTGAGCAGATCAAGATCAGCAATGAACTAAATAAAAAAAATTAACATGCAAGGCTGATCAGACAGCAAATTCGTTCGATTTCTTTTAATAATATTTTCCCGATATTTCGGTTAGACAAAAAGGTCGGGCAAATATTATTAAAAGAAATCGAATGAATTTGCTGTCTGATTAGACTTGCATGTTAAAGTTTTTTTTTATAATAACATAATATGACACAATTTCAATAAACATGAAAAAAAAAAAACATGTGGCTGTTGACTTATCCATGAATGGCGTGGGAGCGTATGCACGCGCGTTCTTTTTTTAGATTATTAAGATTAACTATGAAGAGACATTGGTTTTATTGATATTACTTTTTATGAAATGCACTTGAGAGGGAAAATAAGTTAATTGTGAATTTAAGTCGGAAGTGTCGCGGTATTTGGATATCAATTCTTGGCCCAGAAGAATTTATTTAGTCATTATTGAGCGGTGGCCAATATTTCAGTTTTACAAGACTGGTAATAATTAATCAATTTTGTTAGCATTTCCATATATACATAAATTCTATTGCCAAGGTGAAAAGAAAAAAAGCACGTTACAGACGAGCAAGTTTTCTATAACAGGTTTTGCGTTAACAAGTTTTACTTGCTCGTGTGTAAATAAAAAGTTGTCAAGATTTCCCTTCTCAAGTGCAATTGTTCAGAAGCTGGCATGCTAGCTTTTGAACAAGGCAACTTGTCATAGAGAAACTTGATAAATCGCAAAACGTGCTTGTCTGTATGCTTAACCAGCACGATATCCCCTCAAGAATAATGAATAGCATTACTTGCAAAGAGCAGCTTGAAATAATGCATATCATTAATTCAGGCTACTTAACGAAATAGAACGAAGTGCAACGAAGTGAGACGAAGACTAAAAATTGTATGAAAGCAACGGCGGGGTGACAATTTTTCCAGATCGTCAGCTTCTGCATCCAATTGGGTTTCCCTAAACCTAACCCTAACCCTAATTTTCTTTGGCACTTTTCCTCATTTTACTCCTTTTTGCGGTCGCCATATCTTTTTCTTTTATGGTGCAACAAAGCACCACGGGAAGATGCCATCCCGGTGGCGGCATGAATTAATGAAATCCATAATTTCAAGCTGCTCTTTGCAAGTACAGTGGATCCCCGATATGACGATGTGCCAAGGGACCGACGAATTAGATCGTTATATCGGGAGATCGTAATAACGAATTCCCGATATAGCCATTTTTCGGGAAAAGAGCCAAAAATATCGTTATATCGGGGTATTGTTAATAATCGATTTTTCATTGATTTCTTTGTGTAATTTATTATTGCACATTGTTACTAAACGATTTGTAAAGTACAACGCTTGGTTTTCATCTTTCCAAGGATAAACTTCAGTATTGTGTGTACACACTTAGTGTAAAACTATAAACTTTAACATTTGAAATAACGACTTGATCATTGTCCGTATAATGTTCTTTTTTGAATTCACGCATGCATTTGACCATTAATTTTGATAAATTCCCATTAGTAATGCTGCGTACTTTTACTGTTGTATATGCAAGCGTAATAAACCTTAAACATTTGAAATAAGTGTTCATGGTGTTCATTTCTGAGTTCCGTTTGTCACTGAAAGTATTCGTCAAGTTTTGATGCCTTTGCTCTTTTTTTTTGGACTCTCAAAAAAGCGTCCTCCATCGAAGAAAGAGAGCACCGAAATTCTATCTCCCTTATCGTCACAAGTTGTTGACAGACACATTACAGTCCTTAGGCAATGATTAAAGTATTTTCACATATTTTCAAGTGTTAAGCCTCCCTTTTCATCGCGCGATGATTGATTTTATCGTTATATCAGGGTAAATTTTACCTTTGGGCTGCCAGATTGAGAATATCGAGAATATCGTTATATCGAATATCGTTATATCGGGAGTTTTCTCCATACATTTACTGTAACATTTGCCGGGCTGTCAAATGTTGATCGTTATACCGGGAGATCGTTATATCGAGTATCGTTATATCGAGGATCCACTGTAATGCTATTCATTATTCTTACGGGGATACCGTATTCACTCAACAAGGAAAACTTGACAAGAAACGTTGCGAAATCACGGGCGCTCAGCGGTCGTGTTGGTTGGAGTAACAATCATGGCGGATAACAACATGGTAGCTAAAACTGTTCGTTGGACCGATTCTGTCACATCACCTCCACTAGAATATCGTCGAACAAGAGAAAGTTTGTAGAATACAAACTTAAGGCAGAATTCTATAGAAATAGAAACAAAAAAAGACGACTGACTACGAAGAGGTTCTTGAGCTCATGAGAGCTGAAGTTCTTGGTATCGATCTAACCATGCCATTTCTCCATTCATTTATTTATTATACAATGAACTGAATACTACGCGCTCTCTGATTGGTCGCTGCCTATGATCTGTCAGAGTACACACGCACGGCTGACGTCATAGAAAAATTGTTTGCTTTGTTTTGTCCAACATGGCGCACAGTTTTGAAAATGTTTGCGAAATTATTCTGGATGGAACAAGTGAAAGCCTCGAAAAATGTTTAGCAGGATCTGTTTACCTTTAAGTCACTGGACTGCTTGGAAATTCGTTAAAACTCCGCTTCTTCGGTTCTGCATTGATAAAAACGTATAAAGTTCCTCGAAGCAAGATTTTATCACTGAAAGCTCTTCTTTTTCCACTAAAGCGGCTTCTGAGTATCCCTTAATTAGTATCCCTGTCTTGAGTAGCAAACCGCAAAACTGAAATATAAATGCAGGGAAACAACGACTTTACTGCTCCGCTAAACACTGCGAAAGATCCAACTTTAAAGTGTTTACCGAGCTGACGGCTGTGTAGCCGCGCGAAAAACAAAGCCTCGCTTTGCTTTCAAAATTTCTAAGATCCCGGATGTTGTGTGGCGTCATACGCGCATATTTTGCGACGTCATACGCGCCCGCGAGTTAGCCTTGCGCGACCGACTGACACATGTCACGGAGGCGCGCCCGCGAAACATTCCGCTAGCCATGACCATGAAAAATGACGGGCATAGGTTCTATGAGTATGGGGCTCCGCGCGGGCCTTCGGCCCGCAGAGCTCCGCTAAAATGGGAATCTTATAATTGTCATCTAAATTTTGAAATTGATTTAATTAATTTACATCTTCAAACAACGTTTTTTTTAAAAATATTATCGTATAAGGTGCAATAGAACATAAAATGTATTTCATCTTCAACACTGTTTGAGTTACAATGACACATTCTCTGATCTATAGGAATCCTAGGATATAGATGTCTTCCAAGTTCAATAAATAAATAAATAAATAAGTATTTCCATATCGAAATTTCACAAACGTTTTTCTGTGATTAATACTTCTTGATCATGTCGAGACAGAAGAGTCAGTATCGTGCACGAAAATAGAACAAAACCCCAGTTTCTTATTTAATCAATTTTATATTGATGTAGTGTTTCCTCCTTTATAATATTCTTCTTTAATTTGTACGAAAATGTAGACTATATTCCCAAGTTGATAATCTTTGTAATTCCGTTCACCTGTCTGGTTGATCATTTTTGCATGAACAGTTGATGTTGATTTTAGAACTTTGTCACTTTCGCTAAATAAAATATAATTTCAATTTTTGTATAATTATAAAATGTTACTTTATACACTAATGGATTAGTTTTAGTCAACGGAATTTTATGTATTTTTATATGCGATTTCGTCTTGTTTTTAGTTAAAAATTAAAGTGGATTTAAGCTAGTGGCTCCATATAGTTATTGGCTAGTCTTCCAAATAAAATATACGTGATCTTATTGCTGTCTTTCGAGAGTTTCGTTTCGCGATACTACAATCATCGACAAAAGTCTTTGGGACACCTCAATAAAAGTGCCCTCTTAAATATTTCTTCAAGAATTATAAAAGATTTCGGCCACGGGGTTATTAGAAACGATCCCCCTCCCCCCTTGGACAAAGTTGTTTGGAGAAAACTGGTTTTAAGCGCCGAAATCAACTTTGTAAGGGGGGGGGGGGGGATTTAGGAAGAATTTCTCTTTACGGTCAAGAAAAGGTTAGAGCGTCCCAAAAATATTGTCGGAGATTGTAGGCATAAACGTAGCTTAGGCTTTCTCCATTACGGAGAAGTCTAATTTGGCATTCCTGTTTCATTACTATGGCAACCACTGTTTGAGTTGTTGGGCTTATTGCATGTTCATGGCTAGCAAACCTCTCGACGGCTTTTCTCGGGTTTTACACGGTAAATATTCACAATTTTTGGCGAACCAGTATAAACATTCAGTAAGTCTCATGTGGCAAAGCCATAAAGCAATCGGTACATAATTTTCGTCAATTTACTCACCTTTCGTTTTTTACGTTTATTGGGTTTGTGTATGTCCAAAATTTTTTTTTTCTTTGTGATTGCGAACTAAGAAAATCCTACCAAATTGCCAATTTTTGTAAAAATTTATCGTGTGGAACGCGCGCAATTCCTCTTTATTTTCGTGACGTCATCAAAATAAACAAACACGCGCTCGTGCCAGTTTCGTGCCCATGCCTCGCGCGCCAAAATACTATATGGAGACACCTTAAATAGCGTTATATGGCAATATTTCTGCACAAGACGAGCGAAGACAACGCAGGCTTTACCGGAGCTGCGAAGCAACGAGCAGAATATTCCGCCACTATTCACCCAGAGAATGATTCTTTTAGTACTATATACCTACAAGAGACAAAATAAAGATTCAAAGTTACAAAACCATTGATTGTTAGTTGTCTTGCTTTGTTTTTGGGAAGTATGTCAAGGAAGTTAAAAAATTTGCAGTGAAAAGTGATGGCGGCCATTTTTATCTCATCGATCTTGAATACGCGAAGCGTTAAACGAGAAATAGTATTTCCAAGAGCATTTCAAAACAATAGTTTATGCAAAATTTGGGAGGCAAACAAAGTGTATTATGGGCAATTCAAAAATAGAGATATTCTCTATTTTTGAATTAGTAGCAAATGTGCAAATCTGAAAGGTGACGGGGGAGGAGGAGGGGCGCTACAATAACAATAACAACAACAATACTTTATTTTACTCATTATTTTTTACAACTTGTGAAATTGAAGCAAAATTGCTACCTTCGATCGAAGGACTTTTTCTAGTGAAGTGTGATTTTTTATTTATTCACACAACCTAGTTATTTTTGTCGTTGTTTGCGAGTGTATCGACCGAGAGGCGGTCGGTCGATACTCGACCGATATGCCGACAGACCCTCAGCCGAATGTCGACCTAAATAGTTTCGGCCGATATGTCGACCGAGTGTTGACCTAGTTTAGAACGATATGTCGACCGCGACAATCGACCGAGGGCTGACCGAACTCGACATTGGACCGCGGGTGCCTTTGGGAACAAAATGTCGCGAAAACAGAAATTCACCCTAGGCTTTTAGTAGGTAGGATTAAAATAAACGTTTCACAACTTCTCCAAATTCGCGAAAACTTAGGCCATGTTTACATTACACCAAAACATCCCCGATTCGTGACCAATCCGTGACAGTTTTGTTCCCACTAAACTACCTACCAGTTTTGTAATAATAATAATAGTAATAATAATAATAATAATAATAATAATAATAATAACTTTATTGTTTATATAGCGCAAAATACATTTATATATGATCTAATACGCTTTACATGATCATAAAAAATAGATTTTATTCTAACTAATATATACTATAAGTTATTGAATATTATAATAAATGACATTTCTTATGTGAGTATATAAATTATATCATTGGTAAGCTATTTTTGAAAAAGATACATTTTCAGTAATTGTTTAAATTTATTTATAGATGATTCATCCCTTATATTCCGTGGAAGTGTGTTCCACAAGGAAGGAGCTGCTACCTCAAAAGCTCTGTCTCCAGAATTTCTTTTCGTTACATTATGTACCATTTCAAGGAGACGATCGTTGTTATTGGAACGTAAATTATAACTAGACTGTTTATTTTAGTCACTCAAAGCGGCGAATCCGAGATAGTTTTGAACGAACTCGAGATTGTTTTTATTCGGGATTAATTGAAAGTGGGATAGTGAATCTGGAATCTGGTTTACTTTTCCAGACAGTGTAAACGGTAGTATCCGGGATCGTTTGCTAATGTAAACGTTTTATCCCGGATTCCTTCGCAAGAAAGATCCTTTGCGCCGCTGCAGGGATTTCGGTATATTCGTACATGATTTTTATACTATCCACAGGCGGCCCAAGCTCACTATATGAGCGGTATTGTGTTACAAAGATTCGATTTATATAGGTTTGTATGGGAACGCAACGGTTTTGCTTCAAAACTTAAAAATTCGAATCTTATGTGAATAAAATTGACTTAGTAATGGTAAAAACGGCAAACTGATCCTTACGGCAAAAAGAAAAGACAGAGACAGAAGTGAAATAAAAAAAACAATAAACAATTGAATATATTTGCCCAAAATTGACTTACCCTGTTGCTGTGTTGTATTCTTTGTTGTTTGCTTGCTCCTCGGGGCGATTTAGCGCGATTTCGGCGAGTTATCGTTATTTCGATGTTCCACTGCTTTTAGCAGTGCTTTTACTGCTTTTAGCAGTGGAACACCAAAGCGATTATTATATTTCGCTAATTTGATTTGTTCTTGGGTTTCCGGACACGAAGCGCTAAAAAAGGGTGTCGGCGATTTTCCATATTCAATTGCAGTGAAAAGTTACAGAATATTTTCGAAAAGGGGAGAAAAAAAATTGGAATAATCGCACGGAAATGTCTGTTGACGAAAAAGTTTTCGGAATTAAGAAATTCGCCGACACGTTTTTGTTTATCATATGTTAGCCTACCTTCTGTCCAAATTTAAGGAAAATCGAACAAATTCCCTTTGAGTTGTAGCTCTTTAAAGTGTCCCCAACAAGCGAAAAATTAACTTTGAGAAAACGGCGCTTAAAAAAACATATCGCTTAATAAACAAACTCCGCCCACAAAAGTTATACCGTCATTTCTCCATCAATTTTCACTATTTTTCGATACTTTTTTTTTTTTTGGAAGTTCATTATGTAAACTTTATTTTGACGCCAAAAAAAAATTTTCAATAAATTTTCGATCTGAAGGTACACTGTACACTGTACACTGTACACTGTACACTGTACACTGTAACCTCTATGCAGGCATCTCACCCTGTGTATATGTTGTGATGCAATTTTATCCCTGGTGCAAATTTTATTTTCCTTTGTTTAAAACTCATTATCATACATTATCATAAATTACCATACCCAAAAACAAAGGAAAAAAAGTTGCGCGAAAGTGAAAGTTGAAAGTCGCGCGCAGTGTACCGTGACGACGGCCTGAGAATATTATAAACAAGAAATCGTATGAACTACTCGTGCATTTCGTGATTTATGGGCAAAACATCACTCGTGCCCATAAATCATGAAATTCACTCGTGTTCATACGATTTCCTATACTTACTCCATGTAAGCTAATACCGAAGTGTAACATATCAACAATTTAATATAAATTTAATATAAAGTTTACGATGAGCGAGTGACTTTTCTCCAGTAACCGCGATAAGTCGTATTCACGTGACTTAAAAACGAGAAACCATAATTGCAAAATTGTTTCCTTGAATGACCATCATTCCCTTTGTGTCAACTTTGTTTTCAGAGTTGCCTACGACAATGATATTTTAAAATGTGAATACTTTTTTTGCCATATTTAAACGTGCACACGTTTTCTGTTTAAACTTGACCAGAGGCAGCAAGACTAAATTAAGAACTACGTTGTTATACAGCACAATTCAAATTATTAAAACAACAAAGTTATCAAAACAAACCGGACAAATTAGAGTTTTCGGTATTACTTGCACTAAGTGCTTTTACGGTGAAGCACCTGTCCCTAACCACATGACGTCATTGGAAAAACGTCGTTTGGGCTTCCATTTAACATTTCAGAAATTGTAAACATGAGCGCGTTGTTATTATTTTTATGCACTTAACAATTACGACGCTTTGAACCGGATTGCCTCTGTTTACGTTCACCAAGTGTGTAAATTAGCCTCCAAAAAAAAAATCCTCTATAGCCAGTTGGTTTATATTCGGATTCAAGCGGAATCGTGCAGGGTTTCAACCGTACTGTAGCTGTTCGCTGACAAAACAATTCCGACCAATTAAACATCGTGTAATCCAACGGAAGCTTCTTGTCACCGCGATATCTTTCAGGATTTAACCGCTGAAGCGGGTAAGCTAGGCTTAATTTCTTGACTTCTTTTACTAAATTTTTATTTTGAACTTCCAAAAAACAGTATTCAAACTGAAGCCGCGACAAGTTCTTAAGATTACACTGCGTAATCGAATTCTGAAACTGAAGCGGCGTACTGATTTTAAGTGTAAGACTGTAAGTAGTAATTAGAAGGCTCACTGCGCTGTTATCTTAAAACCAAGGTGAATGGTAGTTTTAGCGTGGGATAAAATATTTAATTAGAAATACAGTTTTTTTTTTCATTTCTTTCGAGCACGATGTCAAGTTACTTAACTGATCTTAGTCGCAAGCGTGCTTTGAAAACAAATGTCATAATCACCATAATTAAAGTAAATACAGACTCACGAACACTAGCTAAACTCACTTTATTTTAGTGTTATGAACGCTGAAAACATGAGTTGATCAGGATGGAATTCTGAAGTTTTTACTGGCGCCGCTAGAAATAAGAAAATTAATATGATGTGGCTGTTTTATACCATAAAGTTATAAACTGAACATACGTTAATTTTTTTTTTTCACGATCAAGCTTAAATCTTGAAGGAAATTTGAACAGAAAAACTTTCGTCGAAGATGAATTAAACACAAAATAGCATAGTTTTGTGAACAAGGCATTTTTACCAACTTCCGTAGACGAGTAGTTAATATTTTTATTATTTCTTTGGCTGTAGCAGTAATAAGCGTGGTCATACTTCACATAGCAACGCGATAGACATACCATCCTTGGATAAATTTTTACATTAATTTGTCGAATCGCTGTTGAGTCTTAACTAACGCTTTAAAATGTTTAGATGAATTGTTTATATTCTCCATTCGAATCATTGTTATTCAACTTTCTTCGAATGCATACTGTGTTGCGTGGTTTAATATTTTAACCAGTAATTTCTCAACGAGATAAATACGAATACAAAGTTATGATTTTGCAGTTTGTCAATCAAGGGACGCTTCTGCACGCTAATCGCTAACAAAAAGTTTAATTTGAATTTTAGTCTTCCTAACATAACAACGTACGTACTATATTTGACATCTGCTTTAAAGTTCCGTGATGCGGGTTTGTCCAAGTTTCTATTTACAATTTTTTTTACATAAAAAGACTGTAATTTCAACACTGAATTCATTTTATTTTATTTGGTACTTTCTATGTTGGTCATATCTGGTTGTAAATGAATATTTTTTACTAAAATAACTCGGTCATTTTATACGATAATACAGGCTTTGCCGGACGTAATGTAAATTCATAGAGTTTCCGGCATATCAAATGATAACGAATATATATATTTTTCATTTTATGAAGCCTGTTCTGTTACGGCCACTGAAGCGACTCAATTTTAATTTGACACTGTTTTAGATCGAAAGATCTAGTTCATGATTGTAGGTATTAAAATGTATAATATTTTACTTCATAACCCCTGCTATTTTTTATTTTTTCTTCGATATGGTCTACTGTAGTATGTAATTTAAATACGGAGCCAAATCATCTCATCGTCACAACAAAATTGTCTTCAGCATTTTGCCCTGAGGCACATGGAAGATAAATTACTACATAAAAGTTATTAACAGCCTGTATTATATAAACATTTACAATTTAAAAGTTTGCCTCAGTGGAAATATTATTATGCGACCTGTTTTAAAGGTGTTCTTATTGAAATAAGTGTGGTAGACGCGTTGATTTTCTATTTGTAAAAAGTTAAGAGTGACTCGCTATTACCAAGCCGATTATACTTGAAAAAAAGAGAAACTAAATCCATGTAAATTTAACAAACGATGTGTTAAGGTGTTAGAAGACTTATACCAGATGCAAATTGGATTTAAATTAGGGCAGGAAAAAGGGAGTGATATCTTACAAGCCTCCTGAAACTGAATTGTTGCAGTTTATGCTTTGCTTTCAATTGTTAATCAAGTAGCTATGCGACAAATAATGTTATACAGCTAGTCACGTTCGCTTGGACATGCAGAAAGACCTGTTATTTACCTGTTATTAATTTGCGGTTAACGCCATACATCAGTAAAACAAATATACAGCTCGCAGAACACGCTAAAGAGTTTTTAAGCAACCCATAAAGACCTAACCTTAGTTTTAGTACGCTAAAGGGGAGAACGAAAAATTAAGAAGCGTCTGTACAAGGCGGCCACTTTGAAGATCATTTGCGACAGTTAGCTAGCAACTTAGACAAAGAGATAAAATTTGTTATTTTACCTGCTTTAATATTTCTTGTTTATGCTCTTCTAAATTGGTACTTGACGAATTTATTGTCACTAGATGAGTATCGAATTTGTCAGAATGATTTTTTTTCGATTTTTTATATGCAGCATATAAAACTATTATATAAACCGATAGCGACTGACATGTCATAATTTCTCCCTTCAACACAAGGCCTTGTTCATGTGGGCAGGTGGCGGAATAAAGGAAAATGTAAACTAAGCTGCAATTGTAGTCTCGCAAACCTTTATTTAAATAGATGTATAGAAATAAATCAGAACAACTTAATATGCTCCGTGCTTCAAGCAGAAATGGTTAATCTCTTTTCCATGGCGTTTGGAAAATGTGAAGAAATCTTTGCACACACCAGCATCATTAGATAAATACACAGTTTAATAAATTTGTTGTTTGCACAGAATATTAATCACTTGCTTGGAATTTTAATTGATTTAAACTTGAATCAGTACAAGGCGCCATCTTGATAGCTTACAGTCAGTCAAAATAATTTAAGCTTGCTTTTAATCCAAATTGCTTTCTCAGGTTCCAACAGCCATCCTTGTTTGTATACTGCTGGAGAATTTCGACTGACAATGGCAGCGTTGCTTACAAAACAACAAGGTCAGAACAACTGGGTGGTCCTTTAAAACGCACAATGAATATATCGCGGTGAGCTGTGTGCGGTTAATATGTTCAATACTGGGGTTTGAATAATGCATAACACGCGACCTTATGATGAAAGTACCGCGAAAGCCTTCATGGTCTTTAGTTTATACAAGAGTATACCGCGCTAAACACACTGTATAATGCTCAAAGCATATAACACCGGATTATCTGCGAGTTTGCAGACTTCGCGCCCGCGGTCTTCTAGAGTTCGTACTAGCTCGTTCTTCGTCGACCCAGCCTACACCAGCCAACGAGTCATCCTCAACGTCAGCGGTTTGCGATATGAGACTTACGAGGAGACACTCGGGAATTATCCGGAGACGCTTCTCGGTTCCCCGACGAAACGAAGCCAGTACTACAACCCGGCACAAAACGAATACGTCTTCTGTCGGGACAAGCCGTCGTTTGACGCCATTTTGTTTTTCTACCAGTCGCAGGGTATTTTAGCCAAACCAGAAGATGTTAGTGAAAAGACGTTTCTAGAAGAGCTTGAATTTTACGGCTTACACAACATGTATTATTCGGACAATATAGACCACCTATCGGTTTCACAGGAGGACGTGCAAGAAATTTTACCACTTAGCCCACACAAGCGAAAACTGTGGTTATGGTTTGAGTACCCGAGGTCCTCCCAAACGGCGAGGATCCTTGCATTGTGGTCCATTTTCATTATATTATTCTCAACCGTTGTGTTTTGCCTAGAAACTGTACCAGCGCTGCAAATCAAACAAGGAGACTCATCCCGCAATACCAGCAATGGCCATGATCAGGAACCCGTCGTCGATTATTGGTTTGTGATGGAAGGCGTGTTTGTATCTTGGTTTTCATTTGAGTACATTGTGCGAATATACTCTGCACCTTCCCGTTGGAATTTCATCAAGTCCTGGATGGGAATTTTAGACGTGCTCGCTATATTTCCATTTTATCTCACTTTAGCGCTACAGAGGAACAAAGACCAGGTGAACTCCTTTGCGGTGATTCGCGCCATACGTCTCATTCGCGTTTTGCGTGTTTTTAAGCTCACGCGGTACAGTGAGGCAATCAAATTATTAGTCAGCACAATATACTGCAGCTTAGAGCAGCTGAAGTCTTTAGGATTCTGTTTCATGGTGGTTGTAGTCATTTTTTCCAGTGCGATTTTCTACGCCGAAGACAGCCCGAACAATTTTCCAAGTATCCCCGACGCCTTTTGGTGGACTGTGATAACGATGACGAGTGTAGGTTATGGTGACGTAATCCCCACCACCACCATAGGAAAGTTTGTAGGGGCATTCTGCGCTATGAGTGGGGTGGTATTCTTTTGTCTGCCAACACCAGTCTTGGTATCGAACTTTATCAAGTTTTATATAAACTACGGCGATCATGATACAAACAAGAAGAAAGCTTTCGTTGATAATCTCAAGCAACTATTTCTTAGGCCAAAACGATAACAAGAGCTTTTTAATAATTTTAAAGGTTCACCTTCACCCAAAAGACGTTACGGTCGTTTGTTTTTGTTTTGAAATGCTCCATTGTTCATACGCATTTTGGGTGTAGGTGGGCTGTAATGCTGGAGTCGAACGTGTAGTTACGTACACTCATTCTATAGAAGAACCTTTTTTATAAGAACGTTGAGGCTGGGAATGGTCAGACGTGCTACGAACATATCCTGACGGCTAAGATTTTGTTAAGGAACGTACTTTTGTCCTCTTATTTTTATAATAAGTTAACAAAGAAAAACAAAAAAGTGTAGCAATTTGGTCAGAGAAAATTTACAGTCCAACTAAGCAAAAAAACTTTTTTTTTTTTTTCAACGTTGTAGGTCGTTTTCCATTTTAAAATAGCAAATATGTATAACAATTAGGAAATACGTAGAACTATGCTTGGCCTATTTTTTCTTTCGCTTTTTTCAAAAATATGATTTTCTGAAATACCATACAATTTATCTTAAGAACATTATTAACCCTTTCACTCCCAGAGTCAATTATGGAACCATGTAATGTAATCCTAACTTGAGTCAGGAGCCCACTACTAGGAGCGTGCAACTGCCCTATATTCCTGTCACGGCGTTTTCTCAGACGAATTTATTTTTAGATTTGAATTTACCGCAAACATCAGACTCCCGCAGATTCTCAGAACCCCGATGACCAATCACAAGTAGCGTACTTAATTTTTCGCGGGAAAATATAGTCTAAAAATAAATTCGTCTGTAAAAACGCCGTGACATAGGCTTAGCTTAGTATGGGAGTTGCACGCTCCTAGTAGTGGGCTCCTGCTTGAGTCTGTCAACGAAATCCTGTGGTGCGACCATTCAAATGATACCTCTTCAGCAGCATTTTTGCATGGTACCATTTGTTTTTCCGTATTTTACAAAATGAAATTTGGGATTTTTTTTTTCTTAAATTTTGATTTTTTGGCACTCTTGGGAGTTAAAGAGTTCCTAGCTCAGCCTCAAACTCAAAATTTGATGTTCTTATAAAAATGTGTAATGGGGTTCTAACTTGGTGTGTATTCAATAGACCATTTTACAGTTTCTACTTAGTAACCTGGTCTTTGTGTGGAAATGAGGCTGATGTTGACCTTGTTTTGATAGCAACCTTCCTTCTTTTCAGATGTAAATCATGTTGTTCTTATGCAAACTAACATAATTTACATATGAAAAGCAGGAAGGTTTGTATCAAAACAAAGTCAACTCCAGCCTCACTTTCACACAAGGGCCAGGGTACTAAGCACACAACTGTAAAATGGTCTATTGAAAGACATCGAGCACTCCTTTCTTTGTGGTGCTGTTTATCGATGGTGGACGAGGCGATTTTGACTTTTAAGTCTGTTTGAAATCCAGTATAATTACCGATGGTGACTTTTCAAATGAAAGCTATTGAGACAATACTAAACACTTAATGACTGGTCCCGAGGGAAAAAGTGAATTTTGTTTACCAAGAATCTCGATGTTTCCCAAGAGATCAGTCATTAAGTGATTTGTTACATAGCAACACAAATAAAAAAGCACTGGAGGTAAACATCAATCGCATCATAATCATGCCACCTTTTGTCACGGTCTGATCACGTGCGCTAGCGGGCAATAGTGCAATGTTACCCACTGACGTCAAAATTGCTGCCCGTTTTCGCAAATGTTGCCCGTTTAGGACAATTGGCGGGAAACAGTTTGTTTCTTAGATGTCATGTGACCATGAATCAACCAATCAACGTGCGCGAAAAACTCCAGCTATTCCACAATTTCTTATATCATGCTCTTTATTATGCGATGTTGCTGAATATTTTATAATGTATGGCAAACTTAAGTCAAATCAAATAAACTCCAAAGTTTACAGAACATAGCATCACGACTGATCAATAACAGTAAAACATCAGAGCTGGCTTCCGTTGAAGGCAGGATTATTTTTGAGCAAAAGTGCACTTTTCGGAACGCCTCACAGGATTGGCTAAGAAAACAATAGAACAAACAACAAAACAATGGACCCTAGGCCTAAAATCAAGAGAGATGCACCTCATCCAGGTCCAATGAAATCAGAGGTTCCGAAGAGGTGCACTACTACTCTTATTTTTAAGTTTATTACTTATGCTTTGACGGATGAATACTACAATTCTTTATCAGTTGATGCTACAATAATGGTAGCAAACAAATGCCCAGTTATTGGTGAACAAGCGATGGTCTCTTTTATGATAACAGGTTACCATAGTAATAGCATAACCTGTTATTAAGACACCTTTAATTTTAGCTTTAAGTGCTTATAGATAAAAGACGAGCTCGGTGACCACCATTTTTTATTATCTAATTGTATTTAGCAAGTTAGGATACAACATTTTGCAAAGTTTAAATACAATAGGCCATTTCCGAGTTACGTTATGCCTCGTTGTCAAAGCGAGGCTAGGTGCACAACCTTTCATTTGAAAATGGTTTTTTATTCAAATGCAAACAAAACTCATCTTCATATGAAAAGTTGTGCACCAAGCCTCGCTTTGACAACGAGGCATAACGTAACTCGGAAATGGCCTATTCTTGGGATGGGATGCAGAGCCACCTTATATTTTCGAAAAGTTAGTAAAATGTCGCCTCGAACTTTCGTAACATCAAAAACTTTAATGCCTTTTGTTCTCGAAAGGATGAAATGTAGTGTTGGCCGTTCGAAGCTAGGATTTTCGGACAGGATCAAGCAGCGAGTAAATTCGGAGTATAAGATTCCTATCCGTAAAATATTCTGCCGCCGAAACATTCAGCTCAAACAACCAAAAAGATCAAACTGCGCATTAGCTTTTATATAGTTTTCTTTAAAGGCATCAAAATGATGTGGAAAAACAATAGAACCCTATTAATTCCTCGTTGCGTTCCCTGTTATATAAACAAAATACGAAATACGAATAAAGAATACTCCAAGAATACGATTGAAGCGTAATATTCCGATGCTAAATATAGCTGTCCTTCGGCAACAAGAGGTATAAGGCACCTAGTTTAGTAGCCTCATTCTCCCTCAGCCTCGTCCACAGTCGTTCTCGGCGCGATGTGACGTCACCCATTGAGCTGATCGCGCTCGACCCCAAGCCTCTATGAGCTCTCTTTGCTCGATAAGCGCATTGTTGGGGCCTGGGAACGAGGCTGGATCTTCCTCCGCAGGCAATTCTGGGGTCTGGGGCAAATTTACAATTTTTCTCTTTCCTCCCGTCTCCTGCTCTCCTCAGTCAGAGTTTTGTCCTTTGTACCAGTCTCTCGGCTAGCCCTTTACTCCTCCTGTTCGCGCCCAAAGAGTTTTTTTGAGGACGAGGCTGCTATTTCACTTCTTGTTCCCAATTCCTTGACATATGCAACATTCCATTCGTGACGAGTGAAACCATACCTATTTGTGGCTTGCAGTGCAGACGTATATATTTTGGGCAAGCGAGCGTCGAATTACTCCATCGAGTGTTTTTTCACTCGTTCCAATTCTCCCCGTTTTGCGAATCCAAGATGGCGGCTAAACAAACGAACGCGCGATATAAAACGAAACAAACTGTCTACACTGCAGGATAGTTTATTTGTGGAACAGCTGATCTAGTTTCCGGCTGTGAAAGATGATTCTAAACCTCCCCTGTCCCACCTTCTCTGGACACAACATAAAAAATGAAGAAGTTGTTTTATTATTAATGTTTCCTGTCCCAGTAATTTTACGTTTAACATGTAAAAACGTCTTCACTTGAAGTCAGTTATTCGAAGCGTTCTGACACGGTAAATGGCTGTACACAACATTATCTGCGATCAAAGGGTTGAAGACAGCGACACGCTCGCGATTTCGAGAAATAACAGGAACTGCTACTTCATTCTTCAACTTTTTTAATGCTGAGCTCCAACGATGAACACCCACTTACTAAATAACAAGCTCAAACGAAACTACAATTTAATCTCTGACGGAATAAAATAAGAAATGAAACATCTTCGCCCCTCCCCCTCCCCCTCGCAACATTGGGGAGAGAGGAGCAACATTGGGCCAAGAGGAGATGGCCCGCACTTGCTCTACATTTCTGAACTGACAAGTGAAGTGTTTGAAGTAATTATGCCTTGTATTGTAGACAGACGATAGTTAGAATGCCGAAAGAGTGCGGACTAAGCTTGGCTAGTTTTTTTTTTTTTAACACAAGAGTTTTATTTATACTTACTCTTATTTTCAGATAATTTTCCTTGTCTATGGATTGGACAAAACCATCAAGTGTGGCCTTTGAAATGATAAACACTTTCTTGCTGTGGTGTTAGTTCTAATTAAAAGCTGTCTGCAACATAAAATTCAAGTTTTATTATTTCTTCCTCTTGAATTTGATCAGGACAAGGAGTGGAAAAAAAGTCACAAACGCACAAACATGTTGCACACCCCATACACTTCGTATGCCATGCACACATCCGACTCCAAAAGCGTCATAAAACAAATGAATGTATTTTACTTAATCCGGTGCTTAATAAAAGCCTGCGAGTGCATTGTTTCAGTTGTTTTGGTGCCTTTTTTTCAATTATTTGTTCGATTTTTCTGAATAGATTCCCCGGAGAGTCAATTAAACAGAACTTGACATTCACTTGTACTTTAACCAACCCCGCAATGGAAATTAACAGCAAACAAAAATAAACAAAGCCGAGTTTTGAATAACATCTCTTGGAAGGTATTGAGTTCGTCAGTTCTTTGCAAGTATTCTGCCGTTCACAACGTTTTAATCAATCGCAAAGAGAACTAGTTGTTTTGCAAGACAATGTCTGGAAGAAGTCTTTTTGCTCCTGATGTTCCAGATGCAGTGATCAGAAGTATTTTTAAGAAATATGACAAAGATCAAAGCGGTCATTTGGAAAAACCGGAAATTCTAGCGATGTTGGGGGAAATGGGCTTGGATTCTAACCAGGCAGAACTGTGTTTCATGATGCTCGATAAAGACGGGAACAATACCGTGTCTGAAGAAGAATTTATACAGTGGTTTCGAGCGGGGGAAATTGAAGTGGTCGACAACCCAAACCGTTACGCTTTTGCCCGAAGATGGGCAGATGCGTTCAAAAAGTACGATAAAGATGGAAGCGGGGTGATTGAGAAGGACGAATTCCGCGCTTTATATTTGGGTGCTGGCGGGAAGGAGGCGCAGATTGAACAAGCGCTGAGGATTGTGGATAAAGACGGTAGCGGCACAGTGTCTTTCACGGAATTTTTAGCCTGGATGGACAAATTGGATGCAAACAGAAAATAAAATATTGGACGTCTGAACTATGAATTGTGAAAAATTGTGCGAGCGGACCTCTTTAGAAACTGAATTTTAGTTCGTATTAGTTAACACTTCCAACAAGTATTAACAAGAAGATTTGTCGCTTAAATTTCCACCAGTTGCAACTGGCTGGGCAGGTGTAGTTAATCAAATAAATATCGTAGTGCGAAATTGTTTGTGCCTCCTATTCACTCATTGTTTGAAAACTGAAAAGGCATTAATTTTAATCCAGTGCAGTGTCCTTAGCGAAACAAAGAAATCGGCATCAATTAATAGTCTTAAGATTAAAAACCTGTGGCCCTCAGTTTGTAGACCGAATTGGAGTTTTTAAGGAGGGAGGAAAAATACCAGAGGACCCGAAAAAAAAAAAAAAAAACCCTTGATCGAGAAAGGACGAGAACCAATTCAACAAACACTCAACATACCCTATTAATAGGGTTAATGCGATTAGTCATACTCGGGCGCCAATGTTACGCGTAAAATAATCTTATTCCCCCGCATTTTCAAGCTGCTCTCCGGTAGTCAGTGTAGCAGCTATGTTATTTAAGGCGTTGCGGCTGCTTCTGTTTTGAGTGAAGACCTTAGATAACAACGGCCTGGACCACCTCGGACGTTTTATTGAGACTTGCATAACGGAGTAACTGGTTAGCGTTCGGTTGAGGTTGGGGTTAGCAGTTTATATAGTTACATTTAGGCCTAAACAATCCGAGAAGTAGGTTATGTAAGCCTAAGCCTAGCTGAGGTCACAGGTTCAATCCTGAGTGGGGATTTTAGATATTCTTTTTTACACTTAAAAATTTATTGAAAATAAAATTCAGAGTGTCGACATTACGTTATGTAAGTCTCAATAAGGTGTCCGAGGTGGTCGAGACCGTTGTTATCTAAGTTCTTCCTGTTTTGAGGGCCTGGAGCCATTGTTTCTGTTGTTGGTTGTATTGTTCTCTCGAAGGGTATCGAACCAATGGTGTGAGACTTTACGAGAGGTGCTACATGACGTCCCTGCTTTCACCTAGCTTTCCGAAAACCCCAGCTGACCTTATTTCTAACGCAGCACAATTTTTTTCCCTACGAAAACAAAACACGTTAAATTTTCCGATGTTACGAACTTTCTAGGCGATATGTAAATAAATCTCCAGTTTTTAGTCCAATTACGAATTTTTAAGATGACGCAGGCCTTCCCAACAGATATTCTATCGAATGGGAACGAGTGTGACAGTCGGAAACCGACAAAACTTCGTCGGGTGCTCCCGACGTACGAATGACGCCGCCGGACTTCGGGAAAAAGACACATGTACATCATGGGTATTTCGAACATAGCGTATAATCAAACTTGTTAAATAGAGTTCAATATACTAGATTAAAAATATAGGTTTAAAGTTCAAAGTTCAAGATATTAATTTATGCACAGCGTAAGCTGAATATTTTTCTAAAACGTCCACGTAACTTCTGGAATATGAAGTTCCCAGTGAAAGAATGTTCGAAATAGGTTCGAAACAAAGGTAGCGGAGAAACAAGTTAGCATTCGGTCAAATTAAAACCTTTAAATTTCCCTCATATTTAACCAAAGTACACGATGCGACGTCTTGTTTGAAAGGGTTTTTTTTACAGAAAAGTATTCATAAGGAATGGGGCAAGACAACGACAGATTTAAAAAAGGCCCACATTTACCCAAAGAAGTTGCGGTCGTTTGTTTTTGTTTTTAAATGTTCCATTGTTCATACACGTGATCTGAATGGTTGCACGCACTCAAGCGTGAATTTCGTGTTACACGAAATTCAGCACAGAAAGTAATCACGGCGCGCACAGCATTTTGGGTGGTGAAGGTGGGCCTTTAAGCCGCTTTCACACGACAAACTCAAGTTGACGTTCATGTGTAAACGTGACATCAAGATCACCGCCTGGCAAACTGCTGGCGATAATGAAGAAAAAAAAAACGACTATAGCGCACATATCACATTTTTCATGGCGCTTTGCTTTACACTTATGAGAATGAGATCGGACGTCAGCTCATGATGGCAAACTGCCGCTATCGGTCGGTCGGTCCATTGTTGATCTCATCTCCCCCACCCCACCCATGAACAATTGATGACTCTGAGCGTGCTCACAGCCAGGGTTTTGTTACGTACTCAGTGGCTCTTTTACGTTCCCATCGGAGACGGGATCGCCATTTCTAGGTAGCATACGAACCACGTGAAGGTCTAACCATTTGCAGATGAAATAGCCTAAGGAGTAAACCATCAAAGCATTAAAGCAGCCCCTTCATCCTCATTCATAATAAACAAGTTTCTATTCTTGAGTCAGGGACCGCGGAGGGGGAGGGGCTGGTGGGGCCGCGGACCCACCACTTTTTTGCGAATCAAATACTATGATTTTATTCCTTTTTTCGATTTTCAATATGAAAAAATTATTTTCAATTGTCAGCCCTCCCACTTTTCACCTTGCTCCGCGGTCCCTGTGAGTTAGCAACTCCAGTTTGTGCAACCTTGTTTCAAGGGGTCCTCTCCCTCAAAAAGACGCGGTTAAATGGTTTGTGGAAGTTTATCGTATGAAAACACGAGGCTCCAACTTTAAGTGAAGTTCACTAACTTTGGTTTCTCGTGTAAAGGCGCCTTTGTATTTCTGCTCATTTCAAGGTCGCAAAAATGTTGCTGCAGCAAAGAATATTACATCAATTAAAGTCCATAAAGTTTTTATTGGAAAAATCGTGGAATATCACAAACACCCAGTGGCCACACTTTAGAAATATGCGTCGGCTATAATTTACCCATCTTTTGTTTTACTTATTTACAATTATTAAAATATTAATCCATTGTAACAACAAAAAAAAAAACAGACACATTTCTCTTGATTCTATAGGATAAAATCACGAGTAGAAGTTTGGAGAAAAATGAATGAAGAATAAACGGCATGATGTGGAAAGTCAAACGAACCGTGGATTTTAGCCTGCTAGCACTACCTCTCTGGATAGTGGAGAGGTCGAGCAAATACATGAACGCATCGGCGATCGACCAAGCGAAAGTAATGCGAGCCGTTGGGCCGCTGGGGAAGAGGCGCCTCTCCCCCAGTTTCCCCTCGGCTCGTTCGTTTGTTCCAGTTTTCGAGATCAGCTCGCCCGTTCGACTGACTGAAAAGGGCTAAGCTAGCAGTCTACGAGGATTTCCAAAGCTATTTTAGTTTTCCAACCTACTTCTCATGTAATTATGTGCTCTATAGAAACATGCAAAAAATGCTTCCTTTTACAGGGAAGCGTCTCAGGAGCCCCCATCGCGGATGTCACGCAATCCTTCATCGCGGGGAAGGAATGCGTGACGAACCAAAAGAACGTTTGCTTAGGAGGCTATTTTACACGCTGGTAAATTAAAGCAATATAATGCTTTTTCACCCAAATACTGAAGTTGAACACTGAAAGACTTGTAATAATAAGTCCCTTGTAATTTTGGACTAATGATAACAGCAAATGTTTTGTGTTTTCCTTTTCGTGTCCCCAGTTTCAATTTTATTACAAAACTAACACGTATTTCTTTCCAGGATCTTCACTTTTAATATAGCGGCGCGGAGAAGGCTGCCGATATACTCCAAGAATCAGGGCGTATTTTTTTTCCAAGTAAGAAACAAATTCGGCTAACGCATTGTTGTACCATAGTTAATAAAACAGACTGGTTATGAAGCTCAACAAAGTTCAAAAAGAGTGCACAAAGCTGCTTTGTTTTATGTTGAACGAACCGTGACCCTGCACAGTGTTTTGTTTAACGCGTGAGCCCAATTGTTTCTACTGGTCAGTTGCTCATATGCATTTTTGTGTTTTGTGCACGGTGACGGCAAACGAACAAAAGAAATGGAGAACAAAAACATATAACAAAAGACTGACTGAGTTTCATAACCAGTTTATTCTATTAGTCTAACTATGGTTGTACCCAATTCAAACCTTTTGGGATTAGAACTTTTTGTTCGTCATATTTCCATATCAATGAAGCATTGACATGGATATTAAATGGACATATTGTGAACAAAGGATTTTATTCCCAGAAGGATTGAATAGACCATTTTACAGTTGCCTTCTTAGTGTCCTGGCCTTTGAGTGGAAGCGAGGTTGAAGTTGATCTTGTTATGATACAGACCTTGGAGCTTTTCAGATGTAAATTTACCTAGTTAGCATGAGAACAGCATTATTAACATATGAAAGGCAGAAAGGTTTGTATCAAAGCAAGGTCACCTCCAGCCTCACTTCCACTCAAAGGCAAGGTCACCAAGCACACAACTGTGAAATGGACTATTGGGAACAACAATACGTATAAAGCCAAATTTGTGTACAACTTCGTTCCGCTAAAAAAAAGGACTATTTCCAGGTTACAAAAAAACAAATGTAGTTGCCAATCGCTGAAAAAAATCCCTCCAAAGGCAACACTTCATCAAGTGTCACGTGACACTGCAATTCCTGGAGTATTTCGGCAGTCCTTGTCTTGGGATTTCTCTGCGCCGACATTTTGAAAACAGAGAAGGCCTGGGTACGAGATTGTTTGAAAGACACTGATTCCGTCTTTGCAAGGCACAGCCATCTTGCGACTGTATTACGAACAGTATTTAACATATGCCTAAAGATGAACCTGTCCACCAAATAATAGGGATTCCATTGTGTTTATCACGTTGGAAGAGCAATGTGCGAAGCGAAGCTTGAAATTATATTTGTTACAAAGCAGAACATTTGTGCCTGCGCTACACCACTACAGCGTTTTCATTTCTCTCTCGATCCAGTGTTTGCACGGCACTGCCGTTGGAGTAGGCTGCTGAAGTGGAATGGGAACCAGCATCTGACACGGTCCGCATCTGGCGCTTGACTTCAAAAACCTGGAGAAAAATAAAACATTCCATAAATTTACATAATTTTGAACTGCAGAATCCTGGCTGTATATCATTCAGTTGTGCCAATAAAGTATGCCTAATTTAGTATCTATCTAAGGCCCCGTCCACACGTATACGCTTACGTTCGTAAACGCATATTTTTTATGTGTTTAGGCCTCCGGTCCACACGTAAACGATGAAAACGGTCATCCTAAACGGATATTTTCGAAAACGCACTCCAAAGTGGATATTTTCGAAAACGCCGTTTACCCGTTTACGTGTGGACAGCGTAAACGGATATTTTCATAAACGCTGACGCCACAGATTCGGACCCAGTCCACAAATAAAGAAAATAGAGCAGATATCCAAAATGGTGGACGGTCTGACGCATGCTCATTGTAGATTTGAAGCGTTCACGTATCGTTTTAGCGTTTACGTGTGGACACTGGCAGGTGAAAACGAATCGTAAACGATGGCTGGCTTCGTGTGGACGGCAACGTTTTAGATAAAAAATATACGTTTACGAACGTAAACGTATACGAGTGGACGGGGCCTAAGTTACAGAAAATTGCGTAGATGTATACGTACCTCGCTTATGGCTTGACGGAAGCAGTAAAAGTTGTAATCTATCAAACCTGCAAACACGAGTTAAACAAACGAGTTAACAAGTCAATGTACAGGTCTTGCCTCAATAAATGCATTCTCAGTATTGATCAAAGGACTCTAAGAGCTATCTCGTGAATACGAAACGAGATAAGGTTAAGTCCACCGATCGGTTTTAATTTTCCATACTGAGTTTGAAGTCAAAGAATTGAATAGGTGTCAGTTAAACGTGGGGTCGGGGCCGGGGTCGGGGTGGGATTAGGTCTAGGATTAGGATAGGCCATTTCCGAGTTACGTTATGCCTCGTTGTCAAAGCGAGGCTACGTGCACAACCTTTCATATGGAAATGAGTTTTATTTGCATTTGAATAAAAACTCATTTCCATATGAAAGGTTGTTCACCTAGTCTCGCTTTGACAACGAGGCATAACGTAACTCAGGAAATGGCCTCTTAGGTAAAGGGATTAAATTTAATCCCATACCTATTCCTAGACCTAATCCCACCCCGACCCCGGCCCCGACCCCGCGTTTTACTGACACCCGAATTGAATAGTAAAACAGATTTCAAATGACTAAAACATCTTGGTGTAACATAAATATGCATTGTGTGAAACAAGACTGTCTAGACCCCAACTGAATGACGTAATACACTGGGGAATTAAACAAAAAAGTTAACATTTGAGTGATTAATCAAGTAAGAATTTTCATAATTGTCCTCGTATACTACTTCTCGTTCAACGCTTCGTGTATTCACAAAACAAAAATGGTAGTAAGCTGAAGGAAGTTTCTTTGAATTAAAATATGACTCATGCACCAACCTTTCTTCTCAAAGTTTTCGTCGCGTAAAATGCAAACAAGTGCAAGGAACCTGTTAAAAATAATTAATAAAGTTATTGTAAATAATGATTATCACTTGTGGTGTTAAAGGGGCTATGTCGCAAGGCGAGTCTGCGCAATGAGTTCCTGTCATGTGACGTCACACATGTCAAATTTCTATTGTTCCCTCCCGGATCGCGGCAAGTTTTATCGCGCTTGCACTCGTGTCGAACCACGCGAGGTAAACAAACACACGATCGATTTCGCTTTTAAATTCCTCTCCAACTTCCACCACTAATGGAAGACATCGAATTTTTCGAAGGTACGACTAACAAATCGCAGAAATAATTTACCAAAAATCTAGCCAAGTAAATACTCTAACTAATTTGTAAACTTGAGATCTATCCTTCCACGCAATACGACGGGATGGAACGGATTGCAGCGAATTCGACAGTAATGGCCGCCAACTTGATAAAAAGCCACCGGACGTTTTTCAAGTTGTTAGTACCCAGTACTCACCCGCCATCCTCGCGACATGGCCCTTTAACGTGACGTTTTTCGAATAAAATGAAGGCTACATGCAAAAAGACGTTTTTCGAATAAAATGAAGGTACATGCAAAAAAAAAAACATCACGAAGAATGACCCAAAAAGTCAAAATTGGTCGGTTATGCCTCCAGCCCTTCAGGTAATGTACAAGGAAGAGTGTTTCATCAGGATATCCAAACACCGAGAAATGTTTCCCTTCTTACACAAAATATAATGTCCCCTTTTACTTTGTACTTTTTATTAAAGAATGTTTGTAATCATTTTTTATGTATCATTTTAGAATTGTATTTTTTTTTTTGGTAGCAATGAACAAATGAAGGGCAGGTTGAGCTGGGGAACAGAAACAGTTTTTCCACCTACATTACTTTGTTTTGCTTCCCAACAGAAAAATTGAAAGGACATTAAAGGGGCAGTATCACGAGGTTCCACGCGCGGCACTGTTCACTATTCTTGCACCGGAATTTTGGACATATCACTGTTAAAAGTGATTTTTTTTTGTTTCTTCCGGCTATCAAAACGGATTCTTGATTCAACAAGTACCTCCACTTCTCGACGGCCTTTTTGAATTTGCGGAATCAAACTTGAAATCGTGGGCTGACGTTTTCAAGTTTCGACCTCGTGATACTGCCCATTAAGTAAATTTATCATGTGTACACTACACCTCCATATTGCATGGAATTGGCATGAGATATAACTTACTTATTAACTTCACGGAGATAGAGAATAGTTGAGTTATTTAGCTTGATGATTGACGAGGACTCCATGTCATATGCACTGCTGTCACCTTCATCTCTTAATCTGTAAACAATCAATATGCAGATTCTACTTACTAAAAACCCTTTAACTCCCAAGACTGTGCCTAAAATCAAAATTCAAGAAACATTCCACCTTTCAATACTGTTAGTTACATACATGTACATGTACATTATTTTGTGTTACATGACCAACTGTTAATGTTAGTATAGGTAATCATACGGTTTCGAGTTGGGATTAATTTTGCACGAGTGAGTTTTTCAAAAAGCTCAAATTGCACGAGCCGTTTCGGCGAGTGCAATTTGAGCTTTTATCCTTTTAAATTTACATGTAAAGAATATTAAATTTTACTCACCCATAAATACAGGAAATATCAATAACTACATCAATCATGTCACAACAAAGCTCGTATGACTGCATATCTACTGGTGAACTGCAACAAAACAAGTTCAGCAACAGTTTAAACAATGGAAATTGTGTTCCTACGGTATAAATTATTAATCTACCAACATAAAAATAAAATTAATGGCCAGGGGTGAAAGTGCAGTGTAAGTGCAATATCTGCATAAGATGAATGGCCCAAATCCCAGTCTGTACCACATCAGGGTGGGGACAGGAGAAACTTCAGTGGAATCCCTATTTTTCCAACCACCCGATTATTCGAAACAAAATCAATTCCCTTTCATTTGTTTTCAGTCAATGCCATACTCAATTTTTCAAACTCACAATTTTTCAAACCAATTCTTGTTTTCCTTGGAGGTTCCAAAAATTGGGATTTCACTGTACATGTACATTGTAATGCCAGAGGTAACCTTGTGATAGACTGGCACCCATCCAGGGAGGTGAAGTAACAAACTACAGACACCAGGTTCAGTTCAGATTGTATAGACTCCCTATGGCCCAGACACCCCTTTAAATACAATATTCTTTATTTCATTTTATTGTTTACATTTTCTGCATAACATGTACAATGTACATGTACTTGAACTGAAGAGATGTAAGAGATACTACTCCACATTAAAGATCGCCAACAACTGGCAATAATAATTATTTATTTAAATCAATGGCCAAAAACTCTGCCTACATGTACATATTATTAATGATTGTTCACGATCATTAATATTGTTGAGGATCAAATCACAAGGAATTTAAACCATGCTCCACGTAAGGCTAGTTTTCATACACAGACTGTACTCTCCAACTATTGGAAGAGAAAGTACATGTGCATGTAATAGACCGCATAGAGCGGTTTTCAATTGAGTGTCGTAAAACCAAAACCAAAGTAATTACTCTGTCCAATCACAGCAGTTGTAAACAATCCAATGAACCAATCAGAGCTCGAAGCAATTACCTGTCGGCAGCGCCAAGCGTGGGAAAACACGTGCAAGCAAGTCACGATTGGTTTTGGTTTTACCTCTGATTGGTCAAGAAAGTGGCACGAGATTTTTTCTGTAGCAATGCAAAACCAAAGCAATTGTGTAATTACTTTCGATACTCAATTGAAAACTGCTCTAACATCAATAGTCTGTAAATCAGCCTTAAAAGAAAAAAGTCTTCTAATGAACTGACATACATGTACATGTACATACCTGTCAGTTGCAACATATATTTTGCTGACCACGTCAAATAGAAAGGCTTTCTCAATCCCGGAATTCTGAAGTGAAGATTAGTCAAGGTTAGGGACTGAAAGATTTCTTAACCAACACAAGAAGAAAACATAAAATCCAGTTATTTCTAATACTTACCGTAATAAGAATATTTAATAAGTTCTCCAATGTTGGAAGCTGGGGCACTTGTTTCTGTACCACTTTACTGAAAGCCTTGCACAAGAAAAATGAAATGCTACATTAAATTATTTTTTTTAAACAACTACAGCGTATCACCCAACATCCACATCTCGTACATGTACATTGCAGCTCAGAAATAAACGACCAATGCACACGCAAAACACATGAACATTTTTCGGGTTAACGCGTTACAAAAAGGGCATATGAAAGCACATTTATAAAGAGTGCCATTGCTTCTGTAATTCATTGTCATAATTTCAATGCTTTAAGTAGCATTGTTTTTCTAAGTTTTCCTGAACAAAAGACAAGTTCTGCTATCAAAATGCCACTAAAACAAATGCATGCAAGAGGCTGCCATGAAAGAAATTGATCAGTGCAGATTGTAAAAAAATCAAAGTTACATGTATAATGCATCGGCAAGGTGGAGAAAGTTATAATGCCACTTCCAAACAACTATGATTAAATGATGAAATACTGTACAAACTATTTTTCCCTTTTATGTCTCGCAAAACAGAAAATAATATATTTTTACCCCATGTTGTGCATAATTACGATGAATGAACATCAAAACAATGACATTGTGTATGTATTTACAAACATGTATGTCTCCTCATCAAAGGGGATCTGTAACACAATACATGTACATGCAATGCATACACGATTGTATAACTACAGTGCAGCTCAAAGATAAGCAAAGCGAGCGAGATAAAATTAATAAAGTTGACGGTGCTTGTTT
Organism: Cladopsammia gracilis; assembly: GCA_022457155.1. Lineage (NCBI taxonomy): Eukaryota > Metazoa > Cnidaria > Anthozoa > Scleractinia > Dendrophylliidae > Cladopsammia > Cladopsammia gracilis. The sequence goes on along the minus strand of JAJGOT010000153.1, from coordinate 543,483 downwards.
ACATTGGCGGTATCGAATTGCGAAGCCTCCAGTATCTTTCGCTGAACTACATGTAAAAGGTTTGAGCGATAGCGTCCTCTCCACAGATCTACATTGTAGCTTGAAATCTCGATGACTCGAGAAGTGAAGATTATTTTTAGCAGTTTTAAATGTCGATCAATCGACAAAATAATTTAAAGATTCATATGGGCGGTATTTGCGATTCAAGCAAAATTCGAAATATGATAGCATTTACTATCAGTTGTTATCTCGTTCTTACGCTTGTCGCGGCTTCTAATTCACTAGATTTTTTTTCTTTTACACAACAATACCAAACAAAGCAAACTTATGGCAATGAATAACAAATAAAAACGACGCGTCTGGACAATTGCGCATACACATTAAACATGTGCATGGTTTTCGCTTGAGTGGTTCGCTTATCTCTGAGCTGCACTGTATTTCATTATTGATGGTGGTGGGTCAAAAGAGTGTCCTTTGAGGCTAAGTTCAAGTTACACTGTACTACACTGTATGAAATCTGGAATGATCACAAAAAAACATTAATCAATGTCTGTAACCTTACCTCAAATATAGAGTGATCATATATACTGGTCAGGTAGAAACTGAAAAACAAGAGAAATAAATCAAAGTGCTCTCAGAGCTATGAACATGAAACAACGCAAAATCTGTTTTAATTTTCCATACTGAGTTTGATGTCAAAGAATTGAAGAGTAAAAAAGATTAAAAACAACAAAAACATCTTAGGCGTGACATACATGTAAGTATACATTGTGTGAAACAAGTCTACAAATTGTAGACAACTGAATGACGTACATGTAATACACTGGGGAATTAAAAAACGTTTACATCTGAGTGATTAATCAAGTGAAAATTTGCATAATTGACCCAGTATATGACATGTATAATTTAATCTTGTTTAATGCTTGGCATATTCACAAGATAAAAACAGACTCTGAGACAAAAGTTTGTTCTCGTTGACAGTTGTCATTGTTGCATAGATACACATCTCATGCCATCTTGAGTCTGCTGCAGCAGACAGTGTTTAATATTCAGAATGTCCATATTGAAAGAAGTTTGGATGTACAATATTGTAATGCTTTTGTCAAACCCCATCTAAATGTACATGAAGCTAAAAAAATGCACCATACTGATGTACAATGCATATAGATTACTTTATGGGCAGTGCGAGTGTACAGTGTTTACGCACCAGTTGGCTCATATCAGAAATCAAACAAGCAAGGCTTTGCGAAGTGAGTAAGATTTCTGATACAAACCAACAAGTGCGTAAATGTCATGCAAAGCACTGCCCACGCTGTATTTTTTTTTATTTTATACATACTGAGATTTGTGATTGGACAAAACGCTTTTTTTCACGTGTGAGAAAGTCGTTTCGCCATTCTGATTGGCTGTGAACCCCGAATGGGATTTTCACATGCCAAATTTCAATAGAAAATCTCAATAAGTGGGAAATAAATATCATTTTAAATCATTCCATTACCTACCTGAGATGCAGACCTTCAAGCCCGGCATCTGCTAGCTCGTCTGTTGCTCTTTGGTGAATATCCCGCTGTGTTTCTGTGAAGCAAGAAGGTGGAAATGTCAACAGTGGTAAACATCAGTTAGTGTGAACAGAAAAATGCATTGAACTGCTTTACCAAGGTTTAGTAATGTAGTTTTCTTTATAAGTTAGTAGTTTTAAGATTTACCAAGAATTATCCAGAATTAACTGTAGGCTCTTAGCCAATGAGAAGACAAACAGTGACTACAACGTATAAAAATTACTTTTTAAATGTACATCCCATTCTTACCAATTTTATGATCATCTGACAATCCATCTACTTTGTGAATAAATACTTCAAACTTTATGTTTGGGTTAACCTGAAATTAAAAGACAACAGAACAAAATAATATGTACACTGTATATAAACATGTAGCACTGAATTCAAAATAACACATCCCATTCAGAGTCAGGATTTCAGATAACCACAAAACAGGAACAATCTACATGTAAGCTAACCTTGTATGCTCTTGTAACAGTCATGTGAAGTTTTCCTAAGGCTTCCATATAATCATCCTAAAAAAAAGGAATGAAAAACAGAAAAGACAGTGTTTCATAACAGAACAAGAGACACTGACAGCCCTCATAGAGAGACAACTTCTTTTATACTGGTAACCCAGTCAGCTTGAAGGCTGGTATCCACAGAAAGACCCTGTTTATCCTAAATCAAAAACACATTATTAATAGCAATAATTATTTAGAAATTTACATTGTTACATACTAGGCTCATGGTGACAAGGACCTCTGCTCTGGACCAAAGCTGTATGACCTGATTGTGTCTCCCCTTTTTCTTAAGTACACTGTACTTAAAAAGTGATAACCATTAGATTTCTTGGCATTTCCTGGCCTTGTTCTTGTTTTAATCCCCTGACTTCCCCCATTAAAAAAAGTATGCTTTTTTATCTACCATAGAATTCTTAAAGTACTTAGCAGCCCTCATTACTTTCAGAATTAGTAGCTGTAAAGTGCCTCAGCCTAGCTTACTGCCAGGTGATCAAATTACTTTCGAACTGCTAAAAGAACCACACAGTAAAGCTTCTCAAAGATTGCTAAGTCCATAACATGTACTTTTGTGCTTTTAGCAATGGTTTCTTCCAATTTCAAGATAATACATGTAAAGCAAGCTGAAACCAAGCTCCTGGCCATAATCATGGAAACACAATATTTCAGCGACAGTGTCCCTTTAAGGCCCAAAATATTAAATGTTACATGTATTTTTTGGGGGGCAGTTACATTCAAAATTCTTTGGTATTATTTTCATTTAATAGCACATGAATACATATTAAATTTTTACCTGAGCATCTATGACAAAGACTAGTGCTCCACAGTGACCAAACAGCACTTCAGAATCAAATGCTGGGTCAAAGAAATCTATTTGTCCTGGGAAGTCCCATATCTACCAACAGAAATAGCAAACAAAATACAAATTATGAAGAAAATTAATACATTTTTGTAATATATTAAACAATGAGGCCAATATATTGTGCAAAATCACACTAAATTGCATACTGTAATATAAAAGGCCCTGTACTATACAGTTTGTATTAGTTAACTCTGTACACTGCCATTGTATTTAATTAAGACAAGTGCATTGCTACCACAGCTGACTAATGATGATGATGATGATGATGATGATGATGGTGGCAATGGTGATGATGATGTTGAAGATGACGAGGAGGTGAAGGTGGAGGAATACTTGAATACATGTACATCTAATATTACAACTTTCCCGGTGAGCTGTTGAAGAAGAAACAATGTCCTTACCTGAAACTGTACAAACGAGCTATTTGAAATATCTTTCAGAGTGTCAAGGATATACACATACATGTACACATGTAGGAAGTCAACAGAACTCAATACATACATGTATACTGTAGCTTTTATTTACCAGTAACAGAGCTCTAGCTAGCACCACTTAGGGGCCTCAGGCTATTAACTATTATCTTCGGGGTGACTAGAAAAACATACTTTTTGCATAAAGCTTAAGTGCCTGGGCACCCAAGATTTCATAGTTTGGAGCCTTTGGGTTCCCTGTGATTCTTCATAGAGTGCAGCCTTGGGTAAACATTCACGCTTCAGGATTTTATTCACCCAACATGACCAAAGGCTTGAGAAGGTGGTTAAGAGTTGTAATGCACATGCAGATTATGTACACAATAAGTTTCTACTAAAGGATACCATCTTTCACTATCTTGTTGGTGCTTTCCAAGAACAGAGTTTCATTTGGGGACATCTTGTGAAACACGACTTTCTGAATAGAGGATTTGCCACTCCTGAATAATTATATGAGAAAAACAATTATTATCATTTATTTTATTGCTGTATTCAACAATTACATTTATTTAACATCTGCACCAAAATGTATTAATTTTAAGGTGTTGATACTCTGTACCTACAATTGTATGACTCAGTTTTTACTTTTTGTGCTTGTTTTTTAACTGGTACGGATCCAGAATTAGCCCTTTTTGTACAATGTAAATATAAGTGCAGGTCTTGCACAGATACAATGTACAGTAAGCAGAATAAACCTTGTGCTGATACAACTTTAACATACATGTACATGTACATGTACATAGCAGGGCTCTCTTTCAAAAAAGAGAGTAATGATCAAGTACAACATTTGGTATGGATCCAAAAATTAATTTACACCAGTACACAGTACTATTAAAGAGATTTATCTAAGAACAGAGATGTAGATTCAGTTTTTAACAGGTGGGAATATAGAACTGACAGATGGGTAAAAAAGAGACAAACGTAGTCCTTTTCAAGCTGCACTTGGCTTTTACAGCCGGAAAAATGAAGTTCACAGCCGGGTAATTTCCCCGGTTCCCGGCTATTATCTACATGCCTGTAAGAATCACAGCTGAATGCGCCTCCATATTGACATGTCTTGTAGGCCAACACCTATCCTCATTAGACACTCAGTTGCAGTCCCAGCCATATACATTGTACATACACTGCAAATTTCTAAACTCCCATAAAAAGACACCTCTCCTACATGTACCTGTATCATGCATTACACATGACTGTATGAACACTCAGTCATGGTCCCAGCCACAAACAAAACACTACATGTATAACTTTAACCTCCTTAAAGCCAGAAATACACTAGGTAATTAATTTATCCACTTATCGCAGTGAAATTGATAACCAAAAAACCCAGGCGCATTTTCTCGATATTTGACATGTCAGATATTGGAGTCTTTGCTTACTGGCAAAAATCGCTTTTACTGTAAACAGGCACTCGCCAATCACCACAACAAGTTTATAAAAATAATTACCTAGTGCATCGCTGGCTGAACCGAACAGCTCTGTTTAGCAGACAGTCATGGTTCTCCGGGCAGTCAGTCTACTTATTTAGCCTCCAGAAAGGCAGACATCTCTACCAAGCCACATTCAAACATTTTACATTTTATTTTTAAAACCTCTCAATCTTGCACAAGCTGACACTTTTACTAAGAACATGTATAAAGTTTAAAATTAATGGCCCAAAGGATTTCTATTTGTGGTAGGTTTGACAGCATATACATGTGCAGTACAATGTATACATATTATACAAACAAACCTTCGAAGACCCAGCAAGAGAATTCTGGGTTTGTTGTCACTGTGTGCTAACTCATCCTGATCCTCTGGCCCATAACTAAGAAGCAAAAATTGAATCAGAAAAGTAATTTACATGTATGAATCAAGTAACCCAAACATATTGTATCTTAATAATGCTAAATAATAGCTTTAGTGCTGTAGACTCAAAACAATTGCCAAGATATTCATTCAAATGATCAACAGTAGAAATCTGTTAACTCAAACTCGGTCAACTTGGTTTATTGAATGTTTGAATCAGTGCTGCTCTTTTGCAAAACCTTATTTCAACACGACCAGGCAAGTGAAACATGCAACACAAGTTTGACAGTCAGTTCAAGGCGTATTGAATGGCCACATCCAAGACTTGCAGCGACACCGAGACTCTGGTTACAAAAATATAAGCCTGGGAGGCAGCGCTCCAAAAATCCAAGCCAGAGATGCAGTTCTGTTCTGTTCACGAACCAGGGCATGGTAGGAGAGACCCTGGTAACCAGCAAGACAATGGTGAAGATGATGATTTAATATCAGGGGTAGAGACGAAGGAGGAGATGGCCTGTCTTATGATAGACTGTCAAGTGTGGAGTGTCAGGCACCATACCCAACTAAGGTCTCGCCACTTAGGCCAACAGAACTGAACTGAAGAAACACAGTCCATGAAAAATCTGAGCCTGAGACACAGAGATCCAAGAAACAAATAACAGGGGTTCCACTCTGCAACTATGGTTGGTTTATTTTTTGCTAGTAACACAAATCAACCAGTGCTGCTTGTTGAATTGCAAACTTTTGGCCAAACTCAACTAGAATTTGTATGATGTCAAGGTTGAAGTTTAAAAATTTGAGACTCCGTCCGAGACAACCCTATTTATGGCATGGATGAAACGCCTTTTTTAATCACTGAGATTTTAAGACTGAGCTAAAATTTGGCAAGAATCACCATTTTTTATAGACCATTATGCACCTCTAATCCACCTCAGCTGAACTTAATCAGTTGAATATTGTAACCAGCACATCGGAGCATACCCTGGATGCCAGAGGCTTTTCTCGTGCCCTCATTTCGGTAGTTTCTTGGTGTTGCGGATGGTGAGATCACCAAATGACGTAAAACAAAAGATTCAAAAGACACTGAACAATACCCACACCAGAACACAAAAGCTAAACAACAATGGCTTCTGCAACACCAAGAAACACCCCTCATTTCTCTCATATTACAAGCCTCTAAATTGTCTCTTATATTTTTTGCCATGAGGAAAGCCTCTGGACGAGAGCACGATTCCAATGATAGTGATATTTTAGAAGGGTCACAGTCCATCCAGTATGGTAAATCAAGGCACTCTCTCCCAGTCTAGGATCTCTTGGGACTTGCAAAAGGATGGCCCGACTTCTCACCAAAACATGCAGCGAGAACCTCTGGTACTAAAGATAGTCAGAACAGTGCTTTTACACTGTATATTGCAACAGTCTTGCTTATAAGTCACACACATATCAAATACGATACATAAAGGCAACGCAGCTGTACGTGTACAGTATATGCGTGGCAGAGAAAGAAACGACACACAGTCAGAAAATGAAAACCCTAAAGGGGATACCACCCACAACAACAATTACAATTTTTGGGAGAGGATACAGTGCACAATGTATTTTCTCAAGGTACTTGTACATGACATGATCTTGTGATGAATAAATATCATGATTGTAAAATGACTTTGTAATTACAATAACATTTAGCCAATCATGTGGTAGAAGTCACATGAGAATGAACAATCAACATGAATGCATGTTTAACAATTTCCATGTGACTTTAAAGATCTCAGTGGTCGATTTTGCACAAGCTAAAAGTCACGCGCGATCAATATTCCTGTGGATTTGAGCTCAAGTAACTGGACTTTTACAATGTTTTCATGTGATTTGATATTCCTAAGGAAACATGCGAATGCATTTTCCCACAAAGAAAGGCGAGCGTTAGGAACATCACACAAAAAGCTTCACTTTTTGTTTTAAACAAGCCAAGCTTCAGTTAGAACTCAGCTACAAATTATCAGTTTCACTAGCTTAGCTTACAAATGAATTAACTTAAATTCGTATTTATGCAGTGCAGTTCAGCACTTGATCGAACATAGGATCTAATGTCTATAAAATATCTGCAAGGTAATACATGAAAAAAGGATTATGAATGAACTGAAAGGCGTTTTAGCAAGGAAACTCACCCAAAATCTTTCGGAAATGAACCTACTACGCTGTAACTTCCAAAGTTTTCTTCGTCTTCAAATGACTATTTCCCGATATAAGAATAAATCAAAGGAGCCACATTAATCTCTAGTTCTAAACATTTATCAATGGAAGCAGTTAACTCGAAAGAAGAGAACAAATGTACCGTCATCTTCAAGGAATCCTTCTCGAAAACGCGATTTTGGCAAACGTTTTCGTCTTGAGTGAAAATCCCTAATGGTCATGTGACGATCAGTCACGTTCAGGCAACTTCCGGCGACGAAGACTTCACGAAAGGCAACGAACGTCACACGAAGTTTCCTTCGTTTTTCCGACGTTTTTCGCGGGCTTTTTGTTATAAACTCGTCCCCAGGGTCCAATGCGACGAGTGAATTATTTGTTTGCATAATGACATCTGGGCGGCTGGCAAAGATCTCATGGATATACCCACCTGAAACAAAGACTAAACAATAGACTACACGGAAATAATAGATCACAAACAAAGACTATAACAATGGGGAATCGTTGTGTGTATATCCATGAGATAATACAAAACTGAATGCAAGGCTGGCACTACGGCAAAGGGCAGATTTATTAATGGCCAATATTTCGACTAATTGTACTAGTCTTCCTCAGGGCCAGGGCTATACTGAAAGAAAATATTGTAACGGCTCCTAAAATTTGAAAATTACACAAATTTTAGGAGCCGTTACAATATTTTCTTTCAGTATAGCCCTGGCCCTGAGGAAGACTAGTACAATTAGTCGAAATATTGGCCATTAATAAATCTGCCCTTTGCCGTAGTGCCAGCCTTGCATTCAGTTTTGTATTTTCACATTCAAGTGACGCCTGGCACGAGATCTTTCACAAGGAAGATCCGGCAACTACCAGTAAGTTTAATTTCTGCGTCGTGTGGACCTCTGCATTCAAAGGTTTTTCCATGAGATCTTTGCCGGGCGGCTTGTTTGTCATGAAAATGAACCATAATCTCGACAACTTTTGTCCAAAATGGCTTTACATACTAAACTGCAACTCTAGAATAAGTTTTCCATGAAAACGTCGAAAATCAGTTGGCAGCAGAGATTTTTACGAACGTCAATCCCCGCTATTTTGAAAGCGTAGAAGCTGGCCCTAGGAGGAAGAAAATGCTATGCAGAAAGTTAACTTCCGGTATTTTTCCTAGAAACCGAACTTGTCAATTGGACAATTCTGAGAAACGTCGTGAATAATTAACATTTATACACGACGTTTCTCAACCTGCGAAAACAAGCTCTTCAAAGATGTCTTCGATGTCTTACAGTTATACAGTGTAAGTGTTATAAGTGCACACAAAGGGAAATTTTCGTGATGTTAGAGTATCAATTTCCTTGTGATTTCTTGTGCATCTCCAATATCATGTGATTCCCGCGTTATTCACGTGAAGTGACAAGATAGAGATGTGCATTCGAGAATCCACATGGGATTTGATGGTCTGTCTACTCAATTATAAAACCGTGAAAACCCAAGCTCGAATGCGAGCAGTCGAATGCCGCGACGTTGAGAGAGGAAATTTCCCTTTGTTAAAAATTCACTTTGTCTTGTCAGTTATTTTCCCGATTCTGGAAGACGAATACATAGCACTTGTTTAATGTAAAGTAAACACTGTACAGCGAAGGAGGAAAAATAAGCGTGGTAGGAACCCCAGTTAATTTCATTTCTTTTGGTTGTTTGCCTTTCACGTCTTGTTTATTTCGTGAAGTTGAAGCTGAACAAAACAGTCTCGGGTGCAAAAATTCACCGCCGATAAAAGATGTAAACAAGTTAATGCACGTGTCTTGCGATACGTTTCTTACGAGTTTCGCTTGCGCTAGTGAATGTTTCTCGGGCGAAAATAACCTTAAAACGATTATTTTTGCATTTTCTTTTTTATTTTCTATGTTTCGGATACAGAGGAATAAAAACTGGATATATTTTCATGTGTCTGATTGCGATTTGTTTTATGAAATAGGTTTCAAATTTAATACTTTTTACATTATGCAAATTAAACATTTTTTACCTCAACTGAAAAAAATATACCTTTGTTTCTCTCCTCTAAATTATCGCTTCTATCGTTAACTTTGATTAAATTTATAAGGCTCATTCAAAATTTGAATTTGCCTTGATTAGCTTTGCTATATGCAGGTTGTATATTTCTTTAATTTGTTAAATTCAAACTATTGAAATAAAATGATGAAAAAAAAAAAATGAAATTTATAATAATGGCGGAAATACTTCCAGCAAAACTTTCAATTCGAAAAGTTGTTTTGACCCCGCAGGTGCAGACACTGGCTTCGAACACAGGTACTGTTCCGGGTATTTCACGGGCGTTTAAGACGACGAAAACGGTAAACGGGTAAAGATTTTCAACACGATTTATTCACAACGTGAGCTACACGAAATTCGAGCTTCGAGCCGCGAAAAGACAAGATACAAAGGTCAGTCTCGATCGCATGTAACACAACAATGTCACGTGAACGGGTTTCGGCGCGAACATCCTCCCCCCCGTGTTCGACGCCGGGCGGGGCGGCGGACACTACTGCGCACTTTCTAGTAAACACAGTTTAACTGCAGGTCGGGTGTAAACACCACTCCTGGTACGGACTTCTGCTGCTCTGACTCTTCCATCGTCTCCTGGAAACACTCTAAGCACACGCGCTAATGGCCAACACCCACGGGGAGACTTCTCGTCGACGACGAGGACAAGGTCTCCTTCACGGACATTACGGGCTTCGTTTCTCCACTTTCGGCGCTCTGTTAAGGCTGGCAGATATTCTCGGAGCCAACGTTTCCAAGTACTCGTGGTCTTCCTCATCTAAGGGCTCGTCCCAGCCCATGTTTTTACGCCATAACGACTGGATTAGACATTTCGCGGGTAGCATGTATGGAGCTAGCACTCCCAATGGATCAAAAACGGTTGATATGCGACTAAGGACGCCACGCTTGGTTGACTCAGGGATTTGGCGTGAGCAAACAGAGAAACGAAAACAGTCAGTTTCAGTGTTCCATTTTAAATTGGTAATTTCAATTGGTAATTCATCAAAACTTCAAATCGACTGACGGGCTTGCTTTCTCTTGGAGGGGGATTTGCAACAGGACTTCACGGGAGGAACTGATCCACTTAGTCAGCCTGAAACCGCCGCGAGCCAAGAGAGAGGTCATTTCATGGAACATTCGCACTGCAGTAGCTTCGTCACGTACGGATTTCAAGAAGTCATCCATGTAGAAATTCTTCTCTACGGCTTCGATCGTTTCGGTAGAAAATGCAGTGTCTCCATAATTGTCAAGAGCTGTCTTTCTCAATACATAGTTTGCCATACACGGGGAGGACGCAGCTCCAAAAATCGCGACGAGCATCTCATACACATCAGGTGGGCGCTGCAGTTCTAAGTTCCGCCACAGGAACCTCAGGGCGGGTTGATGCTCTTCTATAATTCGAACTTGGTGAAACATGGCTTCGATGTCGGCGGCCAGGCCAACACGCTGCTCTCTAAACCGCAACAGCACACCCACTAGGCTATTCAGGAGGTCGGGCCCGATGTGAAGTTTGTCATTCAGTGATACTCGGTCATGCTTGGCGGCAGCATCCATCACGATCCGGACCTTGTCTGGCTTGTTGGGATTGCGAACCGGGTGGTGTGGCAGAAACCACTGCCTCGAGGTTGGGACGGATGCCTCCTCAGGAGTAAGCTTTCGCGCGTAACCTTTGTCAACATAGTCGTCAATAATGGCACAGTATTTCCTTGCAAGTTCCTCGTCACGCTTTAGTTTCCTTTCAGTGGACTCGAGTCGTTTTTCTGCCATGGGGCGGCTGTCCGGAAACTTTACGTCTTGTTCCTTCCACAACATTCCGACCTCATATCCGTCCGACACATGTTTCACAGTTCTCTCTAACATTTCAAGAGCTCTGTTGTCTTCGCGAGAACGGGGTGATGCGTCTTCATACTTCGTACCAAACGATTCTGTTCGCCACCAGTCTTCTACTTGCTTGTTTAATGATTCTTCATCGTTCAGGACACGGTGCACGTGCATGACATGTAGACGCTCGGGTTTCACGACCAAATTGACTGCGCCAGCAAGGGTCCAGCCAAAGGCTGTGAGAATCGCAACGGGTTGTCCTGGACGACCTCTTCGCACATCATGCTGTAGTATCGCCTCCAAAACATTTGCCCCGAGCAGAATTGTCACGTATTTGGAATCCACTTCAGGGATACTCAGATCCTTTAGGTGAGGGACGTCCTGCATCATGCTACGCGTGACCCTTTGCGGGGGCAGGTTCAACTGTGGTACAGTCCAAGCTTCGTCTACGGCTATCTGCGCGTCTGGCTTTGTCCCTTCAACAGCACCAACGTGGAATGACACTTTCCTAGAACGTACTGGTTCACCAGACGAGTTAATTGTGCCAAGTTGTAGCGGGCTATCTTCACCAACAAGACCAATAGCGTCAGCAAAGTTCTCTAAAATAAGTGAAGTTTCGCTGCCGGAGTCCAGAAGTGCAAACGTGTTTGTTTTAACGCCTCTAGAGGTCACAACGGATACCGGGAAGATTTGCAGTAGGACTGCGGAGGAAACCCCATTCACGGACGAAGTAGCAACGAAGACGGGTGCCGCGACGTTCAACGGCGGGACGGGTGCGGCACTGTTCAAAGGTGGTGTTCCAACGAAAACTGGTGCTGCCCCGTGGATAAGCGGGTGGTGGTATTTGTTACAGCCTTGCATGTCACATCGTTTCTTGCGCGTACAGTCACGAGATTGGTGATCCGTTGACTCAAAGCAGCAAAAGCACAACTTCTTTTCTTTGCCTAACTGTGCTCTCTGATTCACATCCATCGCTAGAAATTTGTCACACTTCTCAATCGCGTGTTTTTTATCGCATACCATACAAGTCTTAGCTGCGGGTGAGCTCTGATTCCCAGTCGTAGCACCTGTAGCTAGGGTTGAGAACAAGTAAGGTTGCTCTTGACGGTTTTGGACGCGTTGATCCCTTTGTGGCGGCCTTCTATTGCCAGTACGCCCATTCTTTGGCGGCTTATCTAAGCTAGGTAATGGTTCACTGACTAAGGTTTTGGCGCGCAGTCTCGCACGAAGCCATTCATCCAGATCGACCAATGTAGGAATGGTGGGATGCATTTTAACCTTCTTTTCTTCCCACTTTTCTTTTAACGAATCAGGCAATTTCTGTAAGGCAGAACGGGCGTTAGTTGAAGACGCTAAATCCTGTGAGTATCCCAAGCTCTTCATCGTGGCAACGGCATTGTGTAGCGTGTTGCAGAACGAACGAAGTTGAATGGTGTCTCCTTCAATAACGATTGGGTGGTCAAGCACGGTCTTCATGAAGGCTCCAGCAACGATTTCCTCATTTCCAAATTGTTCTTCAAGTTCTGTCAGGGCTACTTTGTAGAGATGGCCATGGTTGAGCATTCCTCCAATAGCTTTCTTCGCATTTCCAACCAAAGCTCTTTGGAGGTAAGTCATTCTCTGCGTATCGGTGAGAGGCTGGTCATGAACTAAACATTTAAACAGTGATATGAACTGAGGCCACTCAAGCAGATCTCCTGAAAACCGCGGTAACTCTAAACGTGGTATCGACTTTACGAACGCTGGTTTTAACTCTGCGTTTGTTTTTCCCTTTGGTGTACTCAACTTAGGTGAGAGTTCCTTGATCCATGAAACATCAAAGCGTTCCTCCGTGTCACAGTGATCTTGATCGGTCTGGGAAGTCTCCTTGCGCAACGTGGACGATTTAACCGGGGACGGTAATTTTACATTTTGCGGAGGCGAAAGACCACCTGGGTTTTGATGACTATCAGCATTTACAAACACCTTGGGTTTGATTTCACGGTAGGCGGTTCCAAGTTCGACATCTTCAAAATCCTTCAGACGGTCTTCAATATTCTCTGGGTCCCTTTTCTCGTTATCCTGAATGCCAAGCTGAGCTTCCAGTCGCAATCTTTCGGCTTGATATTCGAGTTCTCGGATACGACGGTGTTCCTGCAATTGCCTTTCTTGTTCGAGATTTTCAGCCCGCATACGCTCCTCTTCTACCCGCTGCTGTGCTTCTTTTTTCGCCTGTTCGATTTGCAGATCCTTCACGCGCGCGAGTCTTCCATTCTCGCTCGCGCGCGAGGTTGAACTATGGCCGCTGGCCGATTCGAATTGGAGCGAAGGCGCGTATTCACTGCCAATCTCAGAAGGCGGCTCGTTTTCTCTTTCGCTCAAGGAAATTTCAATGTTTTCGAGACATACATTCGCTCTTCCAATCGCACCTTCCATCCCGTCGAGGTGACCCTGCAATTCTTCGGGTTCCAGAAGCGATTCGTAGTCTTCACTGGCTGATTCGAGTTCCTTTAATGCTTTATCGATCTTATCACAAAGTTCACGTAATTTCCTTCGACTTCCACGGCTCTTTAACAGGTTTTCAGCGACGTTAATGTGCCTTGTGACCGTTGCCTTTCGGCGTGACAGTTTGCTCGTAGCTTTTTCCTTTTCCATTTTCCGGTTGTTAGGACGGCTGGGCCCAACGACGACACGAATTCCTTCTTCACTCACATATCGCACGTGGTCGGGAGCGAGCTCTTCTATTAACATTTCAATCTCGCACACGGTCTCAGAATTTATCAAAATAAGCAAGCAAAGTTACGTACCGGCAGCCTCGCTCTGCTACCAGATGTTCCGGGTATTTCACGGGCGTTTAAGACGACGAAAACGGTAAACGGGTAAACATTTTCAACACGATTTATTCACAACGTGAGCTACACGAAATTCGAGCTTCGAGCAGCGCAAAGACAGCATACAAAGGTCAGTCTCGATCGCATGTAACACAACAATGTCACGTGAACGGGTTTCGGCGCGAACAGGTACCCTAAGCTCAAGTGATGTTTACACGTTGTTATTTGAAAGTCGTGGTAACTGTTGCATATAATAGCGAAATTATAAGGATTTGTATGGGGAAAATTCGCTTCGAATTTGAGCGTAAAATTACGAACGATATTTCAATAAAAATGACTCACCTGAACTTCTTTGTGCGTTTACTGGTGTATTGAGTGGTTTTTTGGTCGATTCAAAGCGATTCCAGCGAGTTTTAGTTCCACTCATTTCTTCCTCCGGTAATTAAGCTGTATTTAATTTTATTTTTAATAGGTGCATACCAGCTATAACTGAGCGGATGTTTGATCTAGGATGTCTTGCTCCAGCAGTAAGTGCTGTACATCAATATTATCAGTGGAGGGGGGGGGGGGGGGGGGAAGGGGGGACTTTATCAGTATTCCCATACCCTTGAAGTTCCTGCCCTTTTCTTGCAATTTTGTTGTTGAAGAATATTGCACAATATAATAAAAACACAACCTTGAAAATCCCACTTCCTCCAGTATTTTCTTCTCTCGCCCACCATGGACAAGACTCAGTTAGTTTCCTGCACTCTCTCTCCACCAGTCATTTGCAAGTCTTGGTCTTCAATTCAGTTGACTAACATGGTTTCTTTTTAAACAACCGTTGTTATCATTATATGTCATGAAATTCATGATGCTATGAAAATCATTGGCCTATGAACATTCATGGCCAATGAATATTCATGACCTCATGGCCATGAAATTCATGGCCTATGAAAATTCATGACCCATGAAAATTCATTGCCTATGAAAGTTCAGGACTATGAAATTCAGTATGGCCTATAGAGCGTTTTCACTCACGTGACCTTCAGTCCCGTGGGACTCAAATGACAAAGGCCATGGCAGCCATGTTGGTGTTCCTAACAAAAGAAGTTAATTAAAATTCTTTTGTATGGGAACACCAATATGGCGGCTATGACGTCAAGTGAAAACGCTCTATGGAAGTTCATGGCTATTGAAATTTATGGCCTATGAAAATTCATGGTCAATGAAAATTCATGGCCACGAAATTCATTGCTTACAAACAGCCCCCAGTATGAAAATTACGGTGGCCCACAAGGGTCAGCTGCAAACAAGTAAAAGTTTCTGCAAACAAATAAAAGCAGCTGCAAACAAATAAAGGTTGCTGCAAACAAATAAAAGTTGCTACAAACAAATAAAAAGTTGCTGCAAACAAATAAAAGCAGCTGCAAACAAATAAAAGTTGCTGCAAACAAATAAAAGTTGCTGCAAACAAATAAAAAGTTGCTGCAAACAAATAAAAGCAGCTGCAAACAAATAAAAGCAGCTGCAAACAAATAAAAAATTGCTGCAAACAAATAAAAGTTGCTGCAAACAAATAAAAGTTGCTGCAAACAAATAAAAGCAGCTGCAAACAAATAAAAGCAGCTGCAAACAAATAAAAAATTGCTGCAAACAAATATAAGTTGCTGCAAGCAAATAAAAAATTGCTGCAAACAAATAAAAGTTGCTGCAAACAAATAAAAGCAGCTGCAAACAAATAAAAAATTGCTGCAAACAAATAAAAGTTGCTGCAAACAAATAAAAGCAGCTGCAAACAAATAAAAGCAGCTGCAAACAAATAAAAAATTGCTGCAAACAAATAAAAGTTGCTGCAAACAAATAAAAGTTGCTGCAAACAAATAAAAGTTAATGCAAACAAATAAAAAGTTGCTGCAGACAAATAAAAGTTGCTGCAAACAAATAAAAGTTGCTGCAAAGAAACAAAAAGTTGCTGCAAACAAATAAAAGTTGCTGCAAACAAATAAAAGTTAATGCAAACAAAAAATAGTTGCTAACCCTAACCAAAGCTACTTTTATTTGTTTGCAGCTGCTTTTATTTGTTTGCAGCATCTTTTAATTGTTAGCTGACCCTTGTGGGCCACCATAGGGGAAAATTCATGACCTAATGTGAAAATTCAATTTGCAGGAGTGTTTGAATCTTCATTTTAACTTCATTATTATCCTTTCACAGCTTGTCATTATTGGGATTTTAGCAAGTCTCAAGCAAAGAAAAAAGCTTAAACTTGAACACTGGAATGGACGTCCTGGCCTCTTGGTGTAAGTTTTCTTTTATATACATGTACAGTGTAGAATTTATTCTTAATATTGGCATTTGAATTACAAATTAGTTGCAAAACATTGTTCAGATTTTTTTCTGTTGTTTTTTCGTCGCTTTCGAGAGATATAAACGTAAGCAAAAAAAAAAAAAAAAAAATCTGCATGTCTCCCGCTGAATTCCGCTCGAAAAAATGAATCCCAAGGTTTACCCGAATTTCTCTATTTTACGCTGATTTTTCACTTCAGATGGCCAAAATTGGGCCCGTACCGCTAAATCCCGCTCAAGGAAAATAAATTCCAAAATTCATTCCCTCAAAATCGCTTCATTTTTATCACCAATAGTCAGCCACTTCGATTCGCGTCATCTCCCTGATACTTATGGACCTCCTTTAGGAAGCACTCCCGGTCCTCCGCTGCCGGCGCACAGTCTTTGCCCGCCTTGCTGAATTTCACCCGGCCGCAATAACTCACTTTGAGCTGCCCAAAGCTGTATTTCAACCTCCCGCGCGACCAAGCAAAGCCGACCTATCTGCCACTGTCGCAAAGCATGTCGGGATATCAATGGCGAAAACGAAAACGGCATGTCCGCCAAACGAAATACGGAACATATTATAAGTCTGGAAGCACTTCCGATATCGGACATTTCGACCACGACACGGGATGGGAACTGGCCCACAACTCACAACGCTTGCCCCTTTTCTGATCCGATGTGATTCCAGACTTTTCCCGCAGGCTCCTCTTGTCCACCAAGGCCGTTTCAACCTCGAGCGCTGAATAGAACTTCGGATACAAGATACAAAATTGTATTTCGCTCTGTATGTATTTGCATCGAGCGCTCCTACGATTGCGTGAAACATTATTTGTATCGTTTCTATGTTTATATATCTAACTGGATTTGTTAAAACATGTCCCTAGAAATTTCAAGTGCATTTTAACAATTTGACACTTAAGGCGAATGAAAAACATTTAAAAGTATCTAGTTAGGGCTTGATATGACATCTTAATTGCTGGCAACTCACAAGAAGTTGCTCTCGGCAAAAGTGACAACGCTTTGCAATGAAATTAACAACATTTGCACAGCACACAAATAATGACCTTTTAGCATGTCAAACGATACGGAAGATGGATCGAGAATTCGCCTTCCTTGAACCCAGAATGGGTTATCTAAGGCACTATTGCTTTAACTAAACA
The DNA here is from genome assembly GCA_022457155.1 of Cladopsammia gracilis. Taxonomy (NCBI): domain Eukaryota; kingdom Metazoa; phylum Cnidaria; class Anthozoa; order Scleractinia; family Dendrophylliidae; genus Cladopsammia; species Cladopsammia gracilis. The sequence continues at coordinate 525,984 of JAJGOT010000153.1, read as the reverse complement.
CAGGTCAGAAGAAGCTGTTTTATGCCCTGCACAGAATGTACTAAACAGCTCGATCGACATGCCTGTAAGCTGACACGCAATCAATTGTCAACACCAACTTGAGCAAGCCGAAATCACACAATAAAATTCTTTTGCGGCAGAAAAAAACTTCCGGGAAACTACCCATAGCCTTTCCACGTTTCTCACAAGCAAAATATCATCAAATAACTCGAAAAAATCTCATGCTCTTGGCAAATTAACATTCACAAACATCTGTCTTCACAGTAATTTTATTCGAGTTCCCGGATGTAGACTCGCGTTTGAGAAGGGAACACACGGCATCTTGCATTTAAAACACATTTTTACTAAGTCTTTGGCCGGGTCAAAATTCACCAACAATTCGGCTGCCGTTTAATATATATGACCCGTAGAGGCTACTTTTTGAGGCCAAAGACTTGTTACCGCCAAGAACAAAGCGCACAATATTATAACCTTTTCGTCTCGGCCCGAGATCAAAACTGTGACCCGTGTAGCCTAAAAAGAAAATAAATACAGTAAAATATAGGACGATGACAGACTGTGCCAATCGCCAGCTTTCTTTCCCTCACGGGACTTAATGATGTCCTCGGTAAAACTTTGTTCAAGGCGGCCAAAAGGAAATCTACTGAAAATAAAGGCACTGATTTTTAGCGCGCGTGCTGCTGCGAAACGTTTGATTCTGTCATCGTAGAGAATCATGCGAAGTAACCACAATCTTTGCACTTGGACGAGGGGAAGGGGGGGGAGGGGTATTTGCTGGGTTAAAGCCAGTTTATAAACTCATGACCGTAGGGGGGGGGGGGGGGGTCTTTGCAATTAAGTTGTTTTAAACATCACTATAAATAATTACAATCTTTAATTTTTGCAACAGTTTCTGCATGTATCCACAGTTCACAAATGATTATTAATTTTTGTTTTGTTCGTTTATATTCATTTAAAACATTTTAATATTGTTTCGCTTTTTCCCAGGCCAATCAACTTTTTACGCAGTTTTAGCTACAGTAACAGATTCACTATTGCTGCTACCTTTGGAGCTACAGCCAGTACCTGTCTGCAAATTCTTCTAAAAATTCAGTTATTTCCCCCGGGCAGTCCCGCTTGGGTAAAGGGTGAGAAGTAAACCTATATTTATGATGATCAGAGAAATTAAAATGGACATGATGTTGGTGACAGTGGTGATGATGATGTTGAAGATGTTGAAGATGTTGATGTTGTTGTTGATGTTGAAGATGTTGATGTTGTTGTTGTTGATGTTGTTGTTGATGATGTTGATGTTGATGTTGTTGTTGTTGTTGTTGTTGATGATGTTGATGTTGTTGTTGTTGATGTTGATGTTGATGTTGATGACGATGACGATGACGATGACGATGACGATGACGATGACGATGACGATGGTGATTATGGTGATGGCGATGGTGATGGTGATTTTGTTGAAGATGATGATGATGATGATGATGATAATAGTGATGGTGATAACAATATTAAACATTCACATATCCGTAAAATCCGTGAAATCCGTGTTTTCCACCATCAAAACTAAATTTCTTCTAGCTTAATATATTCACTCAGCAGTCACTTTGTACTGCAAGTTCTCTCCTATCAAAAACCTTTTCATCAAAGGCGGAAAAACGCGGATTTTACGGATATGTGAATTTACAATGTCATGATTATTTTATAATAATTTTGTTTATTACTTCTCTTCTTTTGGTTCAGTGTACGTTTTTAGCAATGTGTTGTACAAGTATTGAAAATAGACATTGTTTTCTCATCAAAAGCCTTGTCTGGGACCCAAAATCGTCTAAAAATCGCCTACAAGTCCCTTAAATCGACTAAAGGCAATTAACCATGCATTTGAAGTCTTTTGCACATATACAAACTTAGAGTATAGACTTGACTAATATCCAATAACAACAAGTAAGCAAGTGATGTTATTGAATACTCCTACAATGTTATATTAAAATCGCCCAAAATCGCTCAACTAAAATTGCCATAATTTTCTGACGAAGTTTGCTTAATTGAAAGCGCCCCAAATCGCCTAAAGTCGCCTTAAATTACGGCGATTTCAGCTCCCAGAATAATAAACATCTGATCTCGCAGTACAATCACTCTTAATTACAGGGCATTGGGCTGCGCGTTGCTGTCGTGTTTCCCGGTAAATTAGCAAATGTAAAGTCAGTAAAGGGCGCGACGCTGTGCTACTTGAGCTCGCTGATTGTGAACAGGTCTATCGTGAGTGCTAAATGCGTATGCAACGTGAACGATGGATTGCAACGTTCTGCTATTTATGTTGTTTGTGCTGCAATGTTTTTCCCAGATTCTTTATTATACTTTTTGCCAAGTAGAAGGTATCCACGTCAGTGACATACCAACCGAAAACCACGTATTTTTTAGTCAAGTTTACTACTTATATTATCAAGAAGAGTTCAGTAAAAACCCAACAATAAGGGTTCAGTTTTGTTTAAAATTATTCTACTGGTGCTCTAAGAGTAAAACTAAGTGCCTTGCGCTTCACACGGCCAGGATGGAAATGGATTGCATCTTGAAAAAATTGGCCAATTTTTTCAAGTTTATCGCTTCTCTCTTGGAAAACTCGCTAAAACTCTGATTATGGTTTATTCTCTCTTTGATAATTCACTTAATATCTTCCTCTTAGTGTTCTACAAACATTTCATGCACGATAAAGGTACTTAGTTTTAATTTGGGGCAGTTTTGATCTCAAAACCTCAAAATCACCATAACATGTATAGCTCCTTTAAGCTGGGTCAGAATCTTTCATTTATATAAAGAATACACATCGTTTATCGTAACTATTGTTTAACAATTACATACATGCAAAGAACTTTCAATGTCAACTAGATAAGTTTACCAGTTATATTCATGATCAAGAAGGGTTCAAGTCAGTCTGCGCCATATGATTGCGTTTCGCGCATTGTATTGGCTTGCTACAGAGCTTGAGTTCTGTCCAATTCATAACATTTTTCCCTCGCGACTAATCACATGTCTGTGCCGATGGTCGATCCACTTATTTGTGGCATGATTTAGAATGTGATCCAAATCTTCTGACAGCACGGCTCAGCAGAGAGTTTGCTGTTCTTTCCGGTTTGAAAATGAAATTCGGGGTCTGTTAGAATCGCTTGCCATTGCTCGTAGCCTTGTCGTTCAAGTTCCGTCTTTAGATATCGGTCCTCTTCAAGGGTGAACAACATTTGTTTTCTTCTCATGCCAATTTCTGTAACTTTGGACGCATGTTCTCTCTTTAGTCTTGGAACCTTTCGTAAAGGCGTATGGAGTCGAGGGTGTTTTGGGGCTCGTTTCGACTTCGTCTGTAAAAGAAATATCGCCTTAAAAGCCATCGTACGTCCTGCTCTTGGGAAGACATTGATTTGTCCGAAAGCCTTGAGCGCACGTCCATTTCTAACTCCGAATTCGTGCGCTTTTGTAGTGACCTCGCGTGATCGTTGTTTTTGATAGTGGACTCTTGCCACGACAGAGCTGTGTTTCTGGTCCTCGGAGATCGTGCTTTGCGCGCTACTGCTCAGATGTTTGGAGCTTGCAGTTTCAACTATTTGTCGATAGCGAGTCGATTGTGGTTTAACAACGGAACGATCGTTCCTATTCAGTTGAAATGGTCACAGTTTGATTAGGAACAAACTTGTTCCTTTACGACACTAATAGGAACCTTTTAAACAAAGTGGGAACAGCACAAAAGGAACAATTTGTTCGAATTTGCTGATCTTTGTTCCTTTAACGGGTTTGGGAAGGAACAAAAGTTCCTTTTTGTACATATTTAATTTGTTCCTAAATTTGTTCCTAATTAAAGGAACTAAAAGCAAAATCGCGGAACAACACTTGATTTAAAAAAAAAAAATAAACAATTATATTTTGAGTCGCATCATTTAGAATCCTAAGTTGAAAATGTTTTAATGTGAAGAGCGGGCCAATAAGACCTGGCACAAAATACCAAGTTAAAACTTTGTGTTTAAAGCCAAAATGTTTGCTATCATTACTTTTGGGGAATGTGTATGATGATAATGTTGTTGATGATGACAGTGTTGGTGCTGGTGATGATGAGGGATGATAATGACAATGATGATAATCATTATTATCGCGTTCGAAGAGCGCAATCCTAATTTCGTGTTGGTTTTCCTGTGGTTTATGTGCAGTGAAATTTGAGATTTTTTGGTAGACGGTATTCCAAATGGCCGCCCCTATTGTTTTTTTTTTTTTCAGGGGCTCATTTGCGCCGGAAATTCCTTCGAACGCGTCTCCATAATCTGTGATTATACTGCTAGTTTTTAATACTAAACTTGTGTTTTTATTTCCATACATGAAAACATGAAACCAATTGTCGCAATCATCCTTGATGCACTATGCAGTTTTTCAAGGCCTAGTTGTTGTTCTTGTATATGGAATACTATTCTACCCATTTTTTGCTTGTCTTACAACTGAGTACAAGCTGCTTGGATCATTCCTGGGATTCCTTTATGCTGCTATCAGGTTAGATGATGAATACAGATGATATCTTAACCAATCAGCTTGATAACTTGATGGAATACATATGCATTTTACTATCCGAGTAGTTGCATCGTATCTAAATGCAAGGAAAAAAAAGAAATGGAAAAAAAACTCATTTTCACCAGTTTTGAGAGCCCTAAATTTGATCATGACCCTTCAATGAGGTTACAATCATCGACAAAAGTCTTTGGGACACTTCAGTAAAAGCGCCCTCTTAAACATTTCTTCAAGAATTATAAAACATTTGGGCCACTGGGTTAGTAGAAATGATCTTCCCCCGGATAATGTCGGTTGGAGAAAACTAGTTTTAAGCGCCGAAATCAACCTTGTGATGTGTGTGTGTGTGGGGGGGGGGGGGGGGGGACGGGGCGGAGGAGGGATTTAGCAATAATTTCTCTTGACGGTCATGAAAAGGTCATAGCGTCCCAAAAATACTGTCGAAGATTTTAGTTTGACAAACCGATATGGCCATTATGTACAGTATATACCACACAAACAGATGATGATGGTAAGTCTGTGGTTAACGTGATTGTTTTTCTGTTTACAGGTTATTTTTTAAACTGGGAATTTCATTCCAGTGTTGGAATTCTTATCAAGTAAGGAGTTATTGTGTTGTTGAATCATCTAGTGAGGAATTTGTTAGGTTAAGTCATAACCATTTTATATTGGTTATTTTAATGGTTAGTTGAGTTTCTTCCCTTGAACTCAAACACTTAGAATTATATTGTCAGTTATTAATAGATAACAGCTGTCAACCCTATTGTCTATTGTAGACTATAATAAAGAAAAATCCCTACCTTTCACCCGTGGGGGAGGGGAATTCCCATATAAAAATGACAGGGGTGCTCATCGGAGATTTTCGAAAGACGACTTAAAAAGTACCAGAATCTCGTTGGGCGTGGCTCAAATTGATTTTGACCGCTAAGAGGTACCAAGTCTAAAACAACACATATCATATTCTGTCATATGTTTTCGGCTCAATGCTGGTCGTTTTAGTTTTTAAGCACCCTAAGCGGTACCAATCCACAAATTTTGACCCCTAAAAAGTATGACGAGCACCCCCGTCATTTTTATATGGGAGTACCCTCTATCTTCACACCGCTGAGCAGTTTCTCGGAAATGATATCCTATTTTAGACCAAAACTTTCTGGGGCTGCCCTCCGGGAGTATGCCATCATAAAGCTGGTTACTAAACTGCTATTCTAAACTGCGTTCTAGGATAGTATCAAGAAGTTGCTGTATCTTGTGCAGCTAAGCTATCTTCCTACCTACCTGTGCCTTGCCTTCATCGTGACAAGATTCGCTATTCTGTTGTTCTTGGAAGTCCGAAAAAAATGGTTCCCGTCTACACGAGGCGTCAATGAGGTTAGTGTAAAATACTGTAATTAATGCATGTAATACATAACTGACAGTTTGCATATTATATCAGTGACGAAAATGGAATTCTAAGTTTTAAAGTAACGTCCTTTCAATTGTCTTTTTTTCGTTTTCTATGGCAATAATTTTGTGACACAAAAATGGATTAATGTTTGCTTTAACCTTGCAGAGAGCTGTTGAAACCGGTGAAACCTGTTTGATTAGAGAACCAGGAATAAAATATGTCAAGCAGTTGATTAATCCTGGATTAAAATCGTAAGCATTTAAGGGGGCGAACCTTAACTACAAGGTGGTTGTTATGGAAGAGTTCCAAACGTCATATAATGAGTTTCTTTACTTCCTCGGCTATGAGGTTTGGTCACGTTCATTCTGTTAATGGTTTCATTAAATTTCATAAGTCACAGCCATATTTGGTAAGTCACGTGACCAGAACAAAAAAAAAACTAAAACTCCAACATCTTACATTTTTTTCCAATAAAACCAATGTCAACGGCTTAAGAACATCCCAATAAAAAAATCTGTAACATGGATTTGCTAAAATTTACGTTATTGAAAAAGCTATGACATCATAAAGGTGTATTTTAATACGTTTTCTTTAATAGCTTTCCTTTTTTTCGTCTAATGGTAATTCCATGATACAGATTTCAAAAAAACGTTGAATTGCTTATGATTCGCCAAAAAAATCAGATTTTTTATCTCGTTTCCTTTGAGTTTTTGCGCTTTTTCATTCTTACACGCGGTTGGGGACTGGTACTAGGTACACATGTGCAATGTCGATTTAGTGATGTCTTGTGTTCAGTTTCACAGTTGAATCCCACCATATTAGCAGTTTATGACACGTGAGAAAAGCTAACCGTGAAATAATGTCCCTAGCAACGACTCTAAAACTGTAGTTAAGTTTCACCCTCTTTAAGGTGGCTCACCTTGACGCCGTCACACAATCCCAACTTTAAACGGCTGATAATTCACTGTCTGAGCTTGGTCAGGCAAGCTGCTTCACACAGAATAAGAGTTAGAATGAATTTTCCAAAAAAGTAGGTTGGATTGACATCGGTGTTACCATAGCACCAACTGGCTTCGAAATAGTTTTTGCATATTAGTCATTTTCTCGACATTTAAATCTAAGCTTTTAAAACAACCTGATGTCTCTTATAGTCCAGATATAGATGTAGATGTTGATATCGATTAAAATGCAAATTGGGTTAAATATTTTCCAGCAAAAAAGCAAAGATTCGCGTTATAACATTACCTGCTGTTAATTTGTCGATGCCATGGGCCTTCATCACGAGGCGGCCATGTTGACTTCCCAGAGAATACAAATGCTTTGTTTTCCCGCGCTTAACCTTGTTTTCAACTTTTTCACTGCGAGGCTTAGCGGGGAAATTCTTTATTTGTTTTTATACAAAATGGCGGGGCGTTATTAAGGCCCATTGTTTTCCTAATATATTGAAAAAATATTTCCACCATAAAAAAACTATGAGGGCTGTTCGGGAATCATGACCCAATTCTCTTGTCATGGCAATATACAGTGGAAGGGGAAGTGGGTGTAATCTACCCCTCTTCTGTGCCAGACAACCAAAAATAAGCTGGTCTAATTTTCTAAAAAAACTTTCCTTGTAGCAGGTATGCGGCAGACGTCCAGACGTGGTACATAAGACTGATGCATTTCTTCTACAAACCAAGAGCAGGTTTGTTTGTATACTTTATACAAATTGACGTCCAAATCTCCACGACGGCGACGGCAGCGAGAACGGCACATAGCAATAGGTTTAATGAATTGATCATGTGCGAAAACAGTGCCTCTACGTGTGCGTTAAATTTACATGTTGGCACATTTCTTTGCCGTTTCCTGCAAAACAGCAAAGTCAAATGAACAAATAATAGGTTTTGTGGAGAACGTGAGTACGCGACGGTTAATTTTCTCTATTTCAACAAGAAACCCGTCCCTATTCAGCTCCTGAACAATTCATTCACATTAAACAAGTCAATAAATAGGCACAATTACCGTCGTTGTTGCTAAATCTTCCTATTATGTGAGTACGACAGAACCTGGAATTCATTATTATTTTAAATGCCAAAATCCACCCTTCTTATTTGTCCATTTTGAACACGTGACCGAAATCCGGCTCTCCGGTTGGCTACGACTTATAGCTCCATCATTTACTACTGATGTGGTAGACGGGAAGTGGTACATGAGGCTTTTGTACTTCATGTATAAACCAGGAAAGGGTTCTTTGTTTGTCTATTTTGCACAGAAGAAGCGAGGACATGCAACGCTTTAATCATTCAGTATCTTACCTTTATTTCAGCTGAAAAGTTTCTTCTAAATTTTATAGGGACTGATTCTAGCAATTCCCCCCCAATTTCCATATTAAACCTCAACAATATTTTTTTTCATCCCAGATATTATTTTTTATCGTTTATGTCTTCTTTAGCCCATTTAGTTTTATCCTAGTCTATTTTCACCCTAATCTTGTTTAAGTATTCTGATTCAGAGGTGGCACTGTGTTGACGATGGCGTCCTCTATAAAAGCAGTATAATAATCACAGGCCTGCCATGCCACAGCATGCTTTGTTTCACTTGACCATGCTTCTAACTGCAAATACAGCTGGTAATCACCCGGAAACAATGAAAGACGACTGATTCGCAAGCTTGAGATATTTCAAGCACGCTGAAAACGTGTTTGCATTAAAGCTCCTGTCTAATATCAAATTTCCCGGTGTTTCAGATTTCAAATACTCGACGCAATTTATTGCAACTCTGCTGGTTTCTGCAATAGCTGTCTTTCAGGTACGTACGTTTTTTCTTGTAGGTATTTTTTTATGATAACACAGGGAGCCTAGGCTGACAACTGGATAACACAACAATACGATAATACGATGGTACGATAAGAATAAGGAAATTAAAAAGACAAAAAAAATAACAAATATTTTATTTTACACACATCAAGACACCGTTTTGTTTTATATTTGCTTTTCCTTGACGCTTTTAAAACTCATTTTGGCGATGTGATTTTCTTTACCGTGTTTCTTTCAGATCTTCGTGTTATTTCTTTCTGAATTTGACTACTTGAAGGATTCGTTAAAGAAGTTATGTACAAATGATTTGTGCAAGGATTTTATCGGTGTTGTAATTGGTAAGTGAACTTTAACCCATCAACCCCATGAAGCTTTTGCTAAATGAAATGACTTAAAGGGGTTACAATTTAGCAGGTTAACGCCTATCATTCTTTCCAACTGGGACAGCTACACACAGCGCCTCGTGTTTCGTGATTTTGATTGAGATTAAGATTTTGCCGTTTCTTATACGCTTTAAAGTCAGCACATTTGCGGGTTTAGTCGGGATTAAGTCCCTTGTTAACTCGTGAATACGCGAAGCGCTGAACGAGTCAAAACATTTGGGGAGAAATTTCACTCGATCGTTCGATCGGCTGTAAACATTGAGAGAAGAATGGTGAAAAGTTGGATACAGGGATGGGGGGTTGTTAGAGGAAAACGCCCAAGGGGGGGGGGGGGGAAGGGGGTAGGTTCTGAAGGTGTGAAGAATCGTTTATTTAGAGCCTTTCGTATACAAGAGTTGGCTCATAGGAGTCTGATTTCATTTTGTTGTCAATTTGCACTAACAATCGCAAAAGATAGTCGCGTTTTGTTGAAAACCATTTAATTTAATGTGCCGGATCTAACATGGCTGATAATTGTAATTTATGATGTCAATGTAGTTCACAAGACGTGAATTTCTCGACAGGCCAAATGTACTTTAAGGTTAATCTTCCCCTAAACAACGACGTAAAAATGAAATACTAAAATTATTGTAACCCGCCACAAGATGGTAGTGGCAGCGGTGGTGCCCAGGGTCTTTGGGTTGTAGTTCAAGATGGCGGTCACTCGCGTCAAATTGCGAATGAGGCCTAAAACAAAATTCCATGCTTTGAACGGGATTTGACCTCGTCACCTTCGCGACAGTACCTTTTGTTTTTATTTCCAGGCAGCCTTGAGACAGCCACTGTTTTGTCAGGATTGATAAGCGTCATAGTCCTGCTACATTTCATGAAGTGCCACCGGTGAGGACATTATTAAAAATTGCTTCTACTGTGGAACCTCCATTGAAGGACTCCACACCTCAGTATGCCACCATTAAATTAAGTGTCAATTTAAAGTGCACCTAAACCCAATCTTTTTTTCGCTTAATCAAGTCTTTGTACGTTGAAAAGTTGAATAGTTAAATATTTCTTGTTTTTAACGTTGCGTTAGTGAATTATAGAGGTTTGAATTTACAAAATGTTAATAAGATGACGTCAAATCAAGAATCGTTTATTATACAACTACTTGTTTCCACCTCCAAGTAATATTTTTTTTTACAAATCAATTGAATTTTCACAGTTTTTATTTAGTATTTCTTACATTGATTATCCTTAAGCTGTGAACTGCGTTTTGCAAATTGAAGTAGAAATAATGGTAAAGTCTTGATTTGACGTCATCTAATTAGCATTTTGTAAATTAAAATCTCTATAACTCACTAACGCGACGTTAAAAAAAACAAGAAATATTCACTATTCGACTTTTCAATGTTGAAAGAAAAAAATAAATTGGGGGTTAGGTGCACTTTAAAAAGCCAAAAAAATATTTAACAGTTATAGAACGAAAGCGAAGCGCTATATCGTCAGATGACTTAGCCGGCGAAAAGTCAGAAAGAACTGCAGCGTGGACAGTATGTCTTACAAACATTCACAGCTAAAGGATACAAGAAACGGTTAAAACATCATACCTATAGTTGATTTGGCTTTTAGTCCCTTCCATCAGCACCAAATTTTCAAACAGTAATCGAGTACATCGAGGTACGAGCTGAGTCGATCAATGTTGTTTACAAACTTGCTCGTTTTTTAGCTCCAACAGCCGTAATGACGAGATCAGAAACTTTTCTGAGGAAGCATCAAGTCTATATCATATTTCAGAGGTGATTACTAAAGGAATTTTCTGAAAATTATGCTCCTTCGTTCACTCCTTGTCGAGCGGTTAAACTTTGAACCAGCTTTCATTCAGCTACGCCAAGAAAAGAAACACTGCATGCGACCGCGACAACGCGAAAATTTCGCGCCTTTTTTTGTCCAATCATGTGATCAATAATTTTTCTCTTTTCTTCTCTTTTTTTCTTTCTTTTCCCTTTTTTTAACTAATAGTTCACGCACTTTCTCGCCCCAAAACACGAAATTGCAGGCAGCAGTCATTTTCACTTTCCTTCAAAATGCGAAATTTACCTCCATCGCTGGTTATACGTCATGTAGACATAACGTATATCAATAACTTTTTTACCATATTTGGGCAGTGTATCAATGTGTTGAATTATAAATATTTATATCAGTGAAAATCAAGCAATAAGGGCCCAGTTTGTTTATCGTTATTCTAGTAAAGCTGTACCATTAAAAATAAGTGTATTAGACTGCATATAGCCAGGATGAAAATTTTATCGCTTTGGGGTGCTCGCTAAAACTCTGATTATTATTAATTCTCTCTCTTCGAAAATTCGCTCGATATCTCCCTCTTAATGTTTTATAAAGAATTTCGTGTACGATAACGGTACTTAGTTTTAATTTGGGGCGGGATTAATAAATTGGGGTTGTCAAAGTATTGCCTTGCATCGCATTCCAGTGCAGTGCAGTGCAGTGCAGTGCAGTGTGGTGTATAGCATTGCTGAGTTGACGTTAGTAGGCAGTGATTAATGATAAGATCGCATAGGCAGATGGGACGTTCTCGTCAATGCCGGAATCTTGCCGAGGACATAGACCAAACACAATGAAATTTTGCCAGATTTGTGGTAACAATCATTGCCTTATCTCTTCCAGGAATCATGTTTTACAGCTGTACAGAGGACAACGAACATTTTGCCAAAATACGTTTGTTACCCCCGCTAAACTAGTGGTATGTTTTTTTAGGATGAAGCAGGAAGCGAAGGCGCATATAGTGGTACTGAAATATTGCGTTTTCATGATTATAGCCAGGAGCTTGTTTTATCATCTTGAAATAGGAAGAAAAGGTCACTAAAAGTGATGAAAGCAAAGGAATATCTACCAAAGAGACAAAATAACGACTAAAAACGTCAAAATTCCACAAAAATGGCAATTTTTGATTTCTTGACCGCCTGCCACGAAATCAAGTTTGATGAACTGTAATCCGCTTCCATCCGAAACGTCTGGGATATTTTCAAATTTTTGGCACTTTTTAAAATGAACTGTTTTTATTATTCATTGTATCATAAGTGCCACGCAGCTTTTGGACTTTTTTGTTCAAATATTATGCCTAACATGGAAATAAGCAAGCGAAAGTTTGGTATTTCGGTGACCCATCATTGATCCTTATAAGCGCCACGGGACACCAGATCTTTTGTAAAGCTATCATTAAAAGATTTGACCATTTTTGCATACGATGCTTGTATTTCAGGGAAAAAGCCTTCGATTCTCGGGATACCAGATTGCCTATGCAATACTTGGTATGTTTTTTGCATTTAATACATGCATGTTTAGCCGGTACCAATACGTTACTTTATTAAGATAGACTAGAATCGAGTTATGTCGTACAGAATGACAGTACATGAATTTTGTATGCCAAACCGACTGCAGATCAGACATTATCCCTGTAAACACTAGTCTAAAGGGAAAAGGGGAAATTTGTCTCCGAGATGTTGGAAGAAAAGTTGCAGATAATTGTACTCCTTTCTAACTGATTTTATCCTGTTATCTTGTAGGTTATTTCGTTTGGATAAGTTTTCTTGGGATTGTGTTTATTATTCTTGGATTTCTTTTCAAGTACGCGAAATATTTCAGCCCAGAATTGTGGAAGGAAATAAAAGATTTTGGACTAGCAGTGTTGTGAGTATTTTCTATATTTAAACTGATTAATATAAGAATAGTTTAACTCATGTCATGAAGTGTTATGCACTTATTGACTGAGTGGGAGGGCCGGACGGGAAAATATTTGGCTCGAGGTCATGGCGTACGGACCAAGCGCAGCATATGTCCGTGCGCCATGACCTCGAGCCAAATATTTTCCCGTCCAGCCCGACATAACTCAGTCAATAAGTATTTTACAATATGACTAGAAAGTACAAGAATAGTCGTGCAGTGCGAGGTCGCTTGAACTCGAGCGGGGCCGGATGGCTTTTTCCGGACCGGCTCACGTCAACCCGTCCGGCCCCGCTCACGTCACCTTGCGATTCTATTTTCTGTAGGATTGCGTCAGCGGGGCCGTCCGGTCATATTATAAATCCAGTTATAATTAATTGAAATACGTATTATATTTTGTACTTTTTTTAAAGCGTATTTGGCATCCGTTTTCTAATGGCACCCGTTCCAAATGACCTATCAACATGCAGGTGTTGAAGTAACGGACGCCATCAGGAAACGCTTAAAAGCATGAAAAGCATGTTACAAAAGCATTTAAAAATAAGGGGCCGGGTTGTTCAGCGCGATAAAACCTTTTTTGCCTTGGGGGGGGGGGGGGGGTGGGGGGGGCACAAAGTGCCCGCGCTAACTTTCAACATTAATAACTTCTTTAATATGTATTGAAACGCCATCAAACTGTGTGGCTTTTCCTAAAATTTATATGGCAACAATTTCATATGACATTTTGTTGATCACGTGACTTGATGTTTCCATGGCAACAAGATTTTGACAGCCATGTTTTTTGAAATTTGCATATTTTTACCTTTGAATGAAGAAAAACAATGTTTATTGGTATAACTATTACATTTTTACATCTTACCATTTATTTATAGGGTTTGATTAATTTTGAGTCAATTTGGACGGTTTTTAAGAGGTTTTGAACAATTTCAGAAATCCAAGATGGCGGATCCAAGATGGCGGCCGTATTACTAATTACCTAATAACTACGTCATGTGACGTCATCGTTCCATTGTGCGGAACGCAAATGAGATAGTTTTGGAGTACTATGTACCCTCTAGGTTTCATTGTCATAGCCTTAATGTTCTTGAAGTTACGAGGGGGGCAAAAAGAGCCCAGGCAAAATAGGGTTGAGCTAACCCAGGATTAGCGTCAATTTTGAATCCAGTTAATAATTAATCCAATCAATAACTGATGTTTCTTTCTAAGAACTTTTTGCCCTTGAGTTTCGACTTTGACTTGCCTTCACCGCTAGCTAAAAATTAGCTTTTGAAAACATTTTTAAACAAGAGAAATAAAATCCTCGGTTAACTTTTAATCCTGGATTAGCGCTAATCGGCTTTCGAACAACTGTGCCCACCATTTGCGGGTAGAAACATGCAGAGGCGGCAAAATGAAGAACTGGTGGCTTAATAACATCAAAACCTCCAACGGTTCAGACATGTAATCCCGCACGACTATCTGCAGAAGACTCTTTGGTAGGAACAACAGGAAGAGGTTGCCAAAGGATCAGAAGAACTGGCTTGACCAATGACATCAAATGGACTGGTCTTAGACCAGGTGAACTGACGGACTCAAACCTAGCAGGGAACAGCTTGTAAAGCCTTTGTATTATAATTAAGTTAAGCGCCCAACCTAGCAACACAACGGCCATATATTGTTATTATTAACGGAATTTGTAATGGAACCATCAAAAAGTTTTCAAAAAGAGTGGCAAAACGTTAGTCATGTAAACGAAACCTACGACGCACAGTATTGCAAATAAGTAACGGATTTTCGTTATTTTAGACCCATCATCTGCTAGTTTTCTTGTTTTTCGTTTGTTGTTGTTGTTTTCAAAAACTACTTACTCAATAACATTTTTTGATTTGCTTCAGACCAACAGTTACCATGGCTGTTTTCTTGTTGCTCTTCCAAATGTTTCTTGCTTACTGTATCTTCCGTGACGGAGATTTCCCGAACATAACCATCACAGTTGATAACAGGTAATTAGGTACTGTATTCCCATGCATGATTTCAGAAATGTTGATAGTATGTAGTTCACAACTTGTGCACATCGTTCGCCTGAGTAAACCTCGTTCCGCTTTTTCTGTTACGTTACAGGTTATCTTCTAGTCTTTATGCAATATAATGCAATTTCAGACCCGTACGAAATGATTCCTGAGAATTTTCGGGAAAAGAGAAATTCTCAAGAATTCTCAAGAATTCCCAAGAAGTCTTGGGAAATTTCTCGTCCTTCTTGGTGCGACCGGACATTCCTGGGAATTTTCGGAATCACTAATGTAATATAATGCAATTTCGGTCAGCTTCACATAAGGTTCTTGTAATGAAAAGAGCTTCGCGGACAGAACACACACTGACTCGCACCACCAATATAAAAATGCTATAAACCTGAAACCTCACACGATGACAAGTTGCGAGACTAAAAGGTTTGAACACAAGTCTATCAGTGGTTTGTTCAGTGCGATCGTTCGTGTGTCGGTTGCCCTTAAAAATGCTTGCTGGTGGCTGACGTTTCGACAAATGCGGAGTTAAAGTCGTCTTCAAACTGATGAGACACAAATCATCAGTTGACGAAGTTGTCTCTTCCTTTTTAGATTTTAAGACTGAGCAGTCATAGTCTACATAACTTGAACAAAGAAGCCAAAATATGTGTGGTTCAAGCGTATTTTATAGTTCATTAATTTTTATACAGCTCTTTTTTTCCTTTTTGCAGACGGTTGTTCTCCATCATGTCTTATTTCTTTTTCTTCTACAACGTTCTTCTTGGAGTGTTCTCCTGCGGCCTGCGCATTGTCTTTGGAATGGTCTTGGGAGTTTTGTTTTTATCTCGTATTGACCGGACTTCCTTGATGCAGGGATTCCAGCACTGGGATAGAGGCATGTATAAGATCCAAACAAAGTCAGCAAGAGTTAATTCCTTGAAGTACTCCTTCTCTGTAATAATTATCAAAGACTGGAACAATTTACCAAACCATCTATTTGGACATGATATCGACATCAATTGATTTAAAACGAGTTTAAAAAAAGTGGATGAACATCAACTGATTACATATTTATACATTATATTTTTTCTGCCGCTTCAGTGCCTGATGTTCGTATTCAAGTGTTTAGATTTTATATTTTCTATAAACATTAATAACCATTTTGTATCTTATATATTTTTGTAGTTTATTAATTTAGTTAGTTAGATAGTTAGTTAGGGGACCTAAAATAGGGATAACCTCACGGTCCTCCTTTTTAAATACCGTTTGTAAATACCGTTTGTATTTGAATAAAGTATTATTATTGTTAAAACTTGTGATAACCAGAACACGTTGCCATGCAATTTACACTTCATTCTCATGCATTTTTTCTCTCTCAGGATTTGTTGCGTACCTTGGTTTTATCAACGTACTTGTCGCCCACAGCCATCCCGTGATGCTCATGTTCTGTCAACTGCTGATAAACAGAAACCAAGATCGCGGGCTCCAAGAATCTGCACCAAATGCCCAGCATTCGATGCAGCCCCAGTCTTCAAAGGTGACCGGAAGTGCTACTGGTATGTACGAAATGACCAAACCTCCAGGTCTGCTTGACCTTGCTTCATAATTGCTTTCGAAAAGCAATCAATTTGGAAAACTGCCACATGGTGTCATAGTCTTTGACTTCGCGCTTAGTTTACAGAATTAACTTATTACCAACTCTTCGACCTCGGAAAAATCGGATCCTTGCAAATAAGAGACGTGTCAAAACTATTGATGGTAGCCGGCAAGAAACATATTTATTTAACTAAGTATCAGCCACACTTTAGAACCGTCTGCGCGTGGATCGTTTAGCGCCTTCTGTTTTTACAAAAACCTCTATAAACCATACATTTTTTTAAAGCTTAATAGCACTAGATATTGTGGCTTATTAGCTTTGTTGTTGTGGATGCATGTAGTAATAAGTACCGCTACCACGCGACATACTCATCTTTACTTTAATCACCCTTGCTTGGATTATTTCCCCTTTTTCGATTGATTGTTTTACTAGATAAAAGAGGAAAGGATCGTTCATATGTAATGACTGCATTCCAATCCGACGACTATGTGCCGTAAAAACTTACTTATTTTTTTACTGTCATCTCCTAGTTTATCTTCGTGAGGTCCGTCTGCCACGCCTGTCTCAGAAGGCAGTCAACCGCTGGCAGGTTGCTGTAACACTGCTTCGTAACCCGTCTCTGATCAAATACCGTAAGCAGGGTGGTATTGCACGTGCAACTTCTGTTAGCCTGAGCAGCATCCGCGCTGATGTAAGCGAACTTGTTTATTAAAGGGTTACATGAGACCCGGTTGGGGGGGGGGGGGGGGGGGCACCCATATAAAAATGACAGGGATCTCGTCGATAATTTTCGAAAACACCTTAAAAGGTACCAGAATCTCGTTTGATGGGCGTCGCTCAAAAGGATTTTCATCCCTAAGAGTTACTAATTCTAAAACAGCACAATAAAGACGAGTTGACTGACAAATTGTACCGCGATAATTCTGACGGTTATCAGGAGCAAGGCTCCTGCGGTTGTCATTTTAGATTTTACCAAGAGCACGCCTGTCATTTTTATAAGGGACTCCCCTTCCTTCTCCGTGACTTGAGAATGAAAGACCATTATGAACTTCTTAACCAACACCCGTAGTCAAACGTTCAGTATTGACTAACGGAATGGAGTTGTCGTCTTTGTTTGAAAGCCATTTATATAGGTACCATCAAGAGAAAATAGTCTAAGAAACAGATCCCTCATACATAGGCTCAAATTATTTTTAATCTGTTATTATTTCGGTGCCATACTGCTTTGGGAAGTGTGGTTATCTTAAGGCCGACACCTGATTGGTCAGTGCGAATGCGTCATGTAATTTTGGATTTGGCTGGTTGGTTGATTTTCACAGCTTCTCACACAACACGCGGTTTCCCTTCGCTGAACAAGCAAAATACCTCCAGTAATGATGAGAGCCATATGATATCTGATATCTGATCTCTGTGGAGTAGAGACTGTGCGGTCATGGGAATGAGAGTGCAAATAACCTTCACCGCATGGGCAAATCTAATATTACATTGAAAATAATTATCGTGGGGCCCGGGGTTCTGTTGATTCTCTTAGATCATTTTCTCTTGGTACGATATGAACCAGATACCACGCAGCTCTTTAGAACCTCTAATTTCATTGGACGCTCTATTGTTTTCTGGGCTAGGGTCCATTGTTGTGTTGTTTGTTCTATTGTTTTCTCAGCAAATATGAGAAGACCTTGTTAGAGCTGCGTACTGTCCCCATATAAACCGGAATTTATGAATTTAATTTAGGTTAATTAATTCAACAAATTTCTGCGTAGCAGGATTAGAGTTTAAATGTGGTAACTGACCAGCTGCCCAGGTCTCAATACTAACAATCACTAAGGGATCTTTTTACGATTTTTTTTATTTAAGTGAACGTAGATTTTAGAGTTTCATTGTATTCGGCGTTTTAATACAAGATAAGCTTGCCGCCCCTAAGGTACATTTGTGCTGCAAAAAGGGTTTAAAACTGATTTCTGAATAATAAAATGTTCGTTCGCTTTTATAGGATAGAGCGGTTTTCAATTGAGTGTCGAAAGTAATTTCGCAATTGCTTTGGTTTTGCATTGCTACGCTTTGTGATTGGCTAAAAAATCTCGCGCCACTTATCAGAAGTAAAACCAAAACCAATCGTGATTTGCTCGCACGCGTTTTCCCGCGCTTGGCGCCGGCTACATGTATTTGCTTCGAGTTCTGATTGGTTCATTGGGTTGTCTGCTCTGTTGTGATTGGCCGGAGTAATTACTTTGGTTTTGCCTTGACTTTTCTCAGTTGAAAACCGTTCTTACAGGGTCTTACAGGTATGCAAAGAATTATGCATCCGAGGGCGCGCAGGTTTAAATGAGTTAAGTTTCAATCGATCAGCACTTTAAAATATAGCTTTTGGTTTAAGTGTCTCAAAGTGCATATAGAAACCGTGAAAGAGAGTGGTTTGCAGTCATAGCTCAGTTTGTTTTTTAATACACTGGTATTTTGCAGAAACCAGGTTTTTTAGCTGTCAAGAAATTTGTTTAAAGTTTACTGTACTTTTTTTTATTGGGTGTTTGTTTTGCATCGTTGAGTAAATTGAAGTTTTCAGTTTGCTACCAACAACATGTATTCTGATTATTCTTTCACCTGCTTAGGAAACCTTTGGTGCGGTGCAAGAGAAAATAATAGATCATTTTCTCTTGTGCGGGGCTCATACGACGTAAACGTAGTGAGAATTTGCAACCTTTTTTATAGAAACTGTGCATGCGCGTCAATTTTGATGGCCTTGACAAACAAGGTACGAGCAGACAGCGATCAATCGTGCAATTAGTGCCTGCCTCTCCTGTGAAAATTCTGCCGCGCATTGCAGACAAGTTTCCTATACAAAGAGATGAGTTTGATCACTGCAAATATTGTATGAATCCGCGGTGTGCAGCAGGCATGCTTCTAGAACCATAGTAAAAACTATTTTAAGTTTTCGTTAAGCCTTCAGTTTACTGAAATATGCATTGCAATTTCACCTTTAAGCTTAAGGATTCGCTATATTGCTTCAAATATCTATAATTGTGTTTTTAGTTGTGCTACAGTAGTTAAACACGAAGTTGCAAATGTAGAATAAAAGTTGCATAAAAACCCATGTTTATCCATTAGAATTTTTTTTAATTGTCCTTAATTTGTAAGCCATTTTAATTTGTTATTTCAATGAAGAAATTCTAGTAACAGGTAGTTTCTTGGTGTTGCGGATGGTGTGATCACCAAATGACGTAAAACAAAGGATTCAAAAGACACTGAACAATACCCATACCACAACACAAAAGCTAACCAACAATGGCTTCCGCAACACCAAGAAACACCCTAGTAACAGGTTAGCCTACGTGGCAGGCGTAAACGGGGAGGGGGCGCGAGAATACGAATATGGTCTATTAAACTCACTTTTCAGTTTTTGCAAACATTTATACTGTTCCTGAACACAACATGGCCGCCATGTATACGTCCTATTCCCACAGCAGCAGAATACCATAAATACCGTATTTACGTACTGTTTATGGGGGAAATGTACAATTTCCGCCTTTAAGGCCAATGCATACAGTTAACAACAATTTATACAACGTGCTTACGAAGTTACAATGCGTCGATGAAGTTCATTATTCAGAACGCAAACCGTCCTTTTGTTTGTCCTCCTTTCAACTGTGCAAACGACGACAAGTCCTTCGTTAGACACTTTGGTTTCCAGAGGATCTATATAGTGATTTAACAACGATTCTGTAGAGAGATGAATGCTGCGAACACACTCGCCATCTTTGGTGAGAACATAGAGAGTTTTGGATTGACAGTCGTTAGACAAAACAAAAAAACGTGTTCGCCAACGCATTGAAAGGCTACAGAACTTAAGAAAGGCAGCTTAAAGTATTTCCATTTGAAGTCAGCTAGTTGGTCTAGCTCCCTGTTCATTAAACATGTGAATCGATATTTCATAGTAAATGTATTGCACTACAATAACTTTAGAATCATCTGAATTGATCGTAGCCATGGCTGATGCATTTATCAATGTTCCGTATCCAAAGCGGTTTAGAAATAGTCCATTTATATCATACACTTGCACCTCTTGTCTCGCTGGCCTCGGGGTATCGTTGTCCACCTCAACTACTACCACAAACACTTTATGGTTGTCACTTACCATAATAAGCACACCGCACGTTTAAGACCGTTGTTTCAGTTTAAACTCGTGTTGCAGATTGCCATTATTCTGTAACACATTTACAGTACTCCACAATTGGGTTGTCTTGCCATTTTGAACACGAGCCCTCCTGACCAATAAAAACACTCTGTTGTGTCTATCAGTAGCTATACCTTTCATACAAGTCACCTTGTTTTTCACAAATGACACGACGGCAAGAATGAAGGTTCTTACCACTAATGTCAAATACTCTAAAATAAGGAACTTCATTGTCTACGACAATGAACTGTCTTTGCGAGTTTGTGGAATGCAAAGCAAAGACCGACAGAGATCGTTCTTCTTTAGGTCACTATATTGTTCTTATTTAGGACCTATTATGTGGGGAAAGCTCGGTAGCTATGTAAGGAATGGTCTCGCTTTCCTTGTTTCCATTTATAGCGAAAAATCCGTTTTGACAAGAAAAACCTTAGTATTGTTAGTTTATTTACAATGGAATCCTATGTGGTAGTTATTTCCTTCCTTATTATAATGTTTATAAAGGTGTTTTCATATGGAATAGTTGCTTTTTCCTTTCGATTAAATGATACAGACTTTTCTCCAAGTAAGCCAAATCGAAAGTTGCTTAAATAAACGTTTGTATTGGATTCTTTGCAACGTCCACATTTCTATAAACTAAAAGGAAAACCCCCGTTATTCTTGCTAGGAAGCGCTTCGCTTTCCATATTGAGGAAAGACTCCTAGCAGTCTCTCTCTGGATAATCGAGGAGGCGAGCAAATCACATGAAGGCGATCGATCAGTGATCGATCGAGTGAGCGAGATTAATGCGAGTAGAGGGGGACTAGGTAAGAGGCAAGTCTCCCCCAGTCCCCCTCGGTTCGTTCGTTCGCACCGGTCTCGCCGAGTTTGTTTTTGTGATTAGTTCGCTAGCTCGAACAAAATGTAATTTAATTTATCTAATTCCAATTTCTAAACAAACTTGACCTTTAATTTCTTTTGTCTATCTCAACAATTTGAGGAGCCGTTACAATATTTTCTCTCAGTATAGCCCTGGCCCTGAGGAAGACTAGTACAATTAGTCGAAATATTGGCCATTAATAAATCTGCCCTTTGCCGTAGTGCCAGCCTTGCATTCAGTTTTGTATTTCAACAAAGACTCCTGGACTATTACGATTAGGTGGTAAACAACATCATGTAACGGTTACGGCGGATCTACGACCTCGGTTTCTCATAATTTTTTAACCTGCACCCTGCATGCAACCTGCAAAAAAATACATGCCGTTTTTCGTCTATTCTTGCAATTTCTGTCTATTTTCATTGCATTCCAATATTTCCACCACAGCAATTTTTTTGTCCAATAGAGCGTTTTCACTGACGTCATATCAAAATTCAGAAGGCGTTTTCCATTCCAAAATGTTTATGGAATTGTAGAGAGTGTAAAACTACACATCTGGGCCAAATTTTGAAGCGCAAGAGCATTTAGTTCAAGAGTTATAGGCGAACGAGTGTTAGACATTTTTAGTAAGAAATGTATGGAGCGGCCATCTTGGTGTACCACTTTGGTACACCAACATGGCGGCCAAAAATTCAAAGCCTTAATTACACCAAAAATCTCATCATAAAATATTGTATTCACTATAAGTTCCATTAAATCGGCTCATAAGCATCTATAATTCAAAAATAACTTTCAACTGGTTCAATTTTGTTGATTTTCACGGCTTATTTGAAATAGCGTGACGGATTGCGTGACACATTTAAAACCTTTATAAATCGGAAGCAAAGCATCGTTAAAACCTGAAACTTTTTGTGAAAGATTATAACACTGGTATCCATATACCATGTTAGAAACAGCTATGTAGGATGTTTACTTTAGATTTTTGAATTTTATGACGTCATGTGAAAACACTCTATTGGAGCACAATTCAATCGATTTTCGTCAAATTTTCACTATCATCCACTTATTCGATCTCTGTTGATCCGCCATGCTAAAATCCAAATGCATACATTATCTGCCAGCGGCGAGATTTCATTGGCAAAAAGCTACAGAGCCTCAAGGTTGCCATGGACGCAAATAGTATGCGAATTTTCAATCTTGCATTAACTAACGGAATAAATAATTATCCGGATCTCTTGCACCGACATGTTACACCTCAAGTGTTGACAGAATGAGTTTTCATTTGCATGTGAATAAAAACTTATTTGATTTTTTTTCCTTCAAGTCGTGCAATTTGTTCTAGCCAATCGGAGCAGATATGCTTATTTGGATCGATTTTAGAATACCCGACCACTTATTTACCGACATATGCCTGAACGTTTTACTGAACGAGTCATATAAAAACAAAAGGATCCATTCTTATTTAGCGGATGCAAATAAGTGGCCGGGTATTCTGCAGTTTAGCCTTTACTTTATTTGCTTTAAGATAGAGCTATATGTGTGACCGTAGTGATTAGCATTCGTTACTCAGTGGTCTGTTTCTTTAACATATGCTTTTATTTATTTTTCACCGAAGTGTACTCGATTTGGGATTAATATTAACCCTCGGACGTACAAGAGAGGGGGGGGGGGGTGGTGCCACCCCCCACCCCCGCCCCCCTTAAGGTTTTTCTCCGATATTTTCAAGACCGTTTACGATTAGCACATGCCGTTTTCAGTAGCTGTTCATTTATCCTTGAGACACATTTTTCGTAAAGTTTAGCGACAACCGGTTGCTTTGGTAACGAGATATAACGTCATAAGTAACATGTGGTCAACCCATTTTTGAAGAAAAATGCGTGTTTTCACCTTTTTTCAGCGAAAAAACATAAAATGCTACCAAAAGCATCAAAATGTTTAATTGTACCGTATTTTCTCAATTAAACGCCCCCAGCGTTTATTTCAAACTTGGCCTAGTGGACCTGGCGTTTCTTTGAATCAGCAGTTTTTTCTCGCCCACCATTTTTTAAGAAAGGGTTATTATTCGTTTTTCTTGGCAGCCGTGTACCTTGCCCTTAAATCTTAAATTTATTATATCACAAATAAACGTTTGAGGGGCTTACTTACAACTTCCTCTATTTTTCCCGGCGTTTATTCGGGGCCGGGCGTTTAATCGAGAAAATACGGTATGTTATTTTGCAACTCTAGCAAACAATATTTGCAATTGCCTCATTTTCCCGATAAATTTGAATTTTTAGTAAAAGCCAAGATGGCGGTCATTTTGGATGACGTCACGGACTCCCAGCAGCGCCCCAACCCATAATATTTACCTTT
The DNA here is from genome assembly GCA_022457155.1 of Cladopsammia gracilis. NCBI lineage: Eukaryota > Metazoa > Cnidaria > Anthozoa > Scleractinia > Dendrophylliidae > Cladopsammia > Cladopsammia gracilis. The sequence goes on along the minus strand of JAJGOT010000153.1, from coordinate 502,225 downwards.
TCTTGTAGAGCACATCGCGGGCTGTCTATTAGATGTAAAATATTTGCGAAATATTGCAACATCGCAAAAACCCAAGGGGGGAGGGGAACAACCTCCCCCCCCCCCCCCCACACCCACCTTGTACCACGGTTGGGGTATAAGTTTGCGTGTACGTCCGAGGGTTAAAGTATCGTTTGCATAACAAACATTTTTATTGATAATGGAATAACAATTGTCAGTGTTACTAAATAAACTACAACACTGTTTACATAATAAATTGACAACTTACGTCCACGAATTTAAAAAAAGTTACATGTAAATAATAGTACTAACATTTTACTCATAATATGAAGTAAAAAAATGCTAAATTAGTCTTACTAAGGACAGCATTTATAAATTAAAAATACTACAGAAATTTAAGATATGCGGCAAAATCGTCAAGATATATTTACATATAATATCAAGTTAAAGTTGGGATTAAAGTATGGCTTTAACTTTGTGAACTTAACTATGTGGTTGTAAATAACAGTCAAATATTTAATGTCGAAAGTGTCTTCGAGTGAATGAGATGTTTTAGAGAAGGATGGCATAAAATGCGCCTTGTTTGTTGATAGAAGGAATAGATCACAGGGTTACCATCTCCTGTTTGAGTGGTGTTGTGTGCTATTGTAATGGTTATCGGTTATCAAACAAACCGCAGAAAAGAACGCAAAATGGGTCTATTTCGATATACTAAAATTTCTACTTGTCTCCAAGGCTAAGGGGAATAAAACAAAAGAAATTACATCGAGGTTCAGGGATGAAAAATAAATCTGATTGTTTTTTAAAATCCCCTAAGCCTCGATGGTGTCAAGCTAGAATTTTAGTATATCGAAATTGGCCTATCAACCCTTTAAGCCCTAATATCAAAATTGAAATTCTCATTTCTAGTCCTATACATTTCCTATAGAAGTAGTGGGGAGAAATTGTTTGCATATCAAGAGAACTCATCTTGTGTGATCATTTCCTAATTCTCATGACCTTTTTGAAGGATAAGGCATTAATATTACCAGAAGAAATTTGATGCTAAGCACTCTTAGGGCTGTAAAAGGGTTAAGGGCTTTTACAAGTGATGAAAATAAAATTTTAACTTAAAAATAAACTACCGTATTGATTTCAAAAGCAGTATTTCAAAGATTTATTAAGATAATTTAGTACAGGTCTCCTTAGGAACTGTGTAGACTTCAAGATTTAGACGGGGAATAAAATTTTATACAAGAATGTTACAGAGTCTCAGTCCATAAAGTTCAACATTACAGAATGATAATCATCCTTTTGTGTGTTCTCTTGTCAACGGCGCAAATGACGACAAATCCTTCATTAGTCACTGTTGTTTTCAGGGGTTTTTTATAACGATTTTTCAGTGATTCTGATGGCAGATGAATATGACGAACTGCCGTACCATCTTTGGTAAAGATACAGAGCTGTCGTGGATAGTTACCATCGCCATAATTCATGTAGAGAACGAAAACATGATCCGTTACACGGTGATAAGCCATAGAACTCGACGAAACGCTCAAAAAGGGCCATTTTAACTGCGAAAGGCGATCTGCCTGTTCAATGAACATGAGTGGTCCATTTTCATTGAGATTGAAATCCATTAACAAAATCTCACAATCCGCTGAGTCAGTGGCGGTTATGGCCAATGTATTGCTCAATGTTCCCTTTCCAAAGCTGTTTATATACAGTCCCTTTGTATCGTACACCTGCACCTCCTGTGCGTTTGATTCTTCTACCACCACAAACACTTTGTTTTTGTCACTCACTGTAATTAATAAACCACGAGACCCTTCTTTCAGTTGAAACTCGTGTTGCAGATTGAAATGCTCATCACACAAGTACACGGTACTTAAGTTACGGGCGTTCAAATCCTTCTGTTGACTGCTACGGTTGACCAATAAAAACACGTTATTTTTTCGGTCAGTAGCTATATCTTGAGTGTGCCAATCACCAGGCATCTTACCGAAACGGTAAGAGCACAGGTGCTGACCACTGCTGTCAAAATATCTTAAGTAAGCATCGTCTGCGATAATAAACTGTCCTAGCGTGTTTGTAGTGATACAATGATTCGACATATCCATCTTCGTCTCCTCTTCACCCTCCTGGACAAGTGACCACTGTTTTAAAAGTAGGGACTCTGTATCATGCTCTTGAAGTGATTCAGTCACTCGTGTGTCACGCAGCGGATCCCTTTTCTTCGTCCCATAATAAACACAAGGCCATTGCGAGATATTCGTCCCCCCGCCAATCATGTTCGTAACGGAAAAAATGACTCGATTCATGCGACAAACGGAACGAATTGTCTCTTCGCGGTCAACCTTGTTGAACCTAGACATAAAACCTTGCTTGATATGAACGTTGAAGCTTTTCTGCACCGCTGGCATGGCATGCAGTTCTTCAAGGCACAATCTACACGCTGCTAATGCCAACGCGGGATTATCTACTTTCTCCAGTAGTGTCGCCATAACACGATACTGCATGGCTATGATGCGATCAGCCGTGCTTAAGGCTTCATTGCAAAAGGCTTCCGTTGCTTTCTCGCGAGCTTGTTTGAATCTGTCTTTCGCGTCAGAAAGTACTCTTGTAGTTGAATCGTCTTGGCCTGTTAGTTGTAAGCTTTTCATTTCTTCAGCAAGGGAGACTGTTTTCACGCCAGCTGCTGCTGATGGTAAGCTGTTCTCTTCTATTCCCATTGTACCTTGTGCTGTTAATTTACCGTCTTCCTCGCTAGTTTTCACTGAGTCCAACACTTTGTAGAGGTAAACGAGACCTTCCTTGAAAAAGCTGATACTTGCCAGCAAGTCTTTTCGTGCTAGTCCGTCCAGCTTCGACTTAATGTCGTCGATCTCTCTTACGATTAATTTGCGAAATTTTTCATCTGTTACGTCGCCTGCCTTTAGTGTATCCGCCATCGTATCTCGTCCTTTCTTCACGAGCAAGCCTATAGTTGCTTTGAAGACAGCCGACACAATTGAAGCCATGGCTGAATCAACCGGACGATGAAATTGTGTTTCGAGGAAGAACAGTGCTCAAAAATATTTGCAGAATGCAGACACAAATGCATTGTCGATGTCAAGGAGATTAATAAGCTCAAAAGACCGATTGTTCGTGAAATACCAGTCATGCTTTTGAATCTCGTGATCGATAAGTATAAATAGACCTTCTCACAATCATTCTAATAAAAGGTTATGACGTGTGTGTTTCAAAAATAGGGTGCAAATGTTCTTAAGCAGTGGCCGGGCACGGACCAGAAAAATGTTTGAAACGTTCTGAAAATAGAAGAGCGCTTTTGTAGATCTTTTTAAGTTTTGGAAAGAAAGGTCGGTCGCTATATGAAGGAATGGTATCCAGAGTATAATAGACTGCAAAACAGTACGTATTTTTGCGCGAGTCCTCCGAAAAAAGTGCGCGATCGAAAAAATCTGGAGCGAGTGTGGACACGCTGAGTGAAACTGCGGGCGCGTGAGGCTTGCGCGCGGATCGGCGCTTCGCGCCTCTTGCTTGGAACCTCACATGGCTTAAGAGGGAAAGACCGACTGTTTGCAGTCTAAGAGTATAACGAAGGGAAAGTTTATTCCTTTCATTGTTTACATCTAACGAGAAATATCCGTTTCACCTTTACTTACCATAAAAAGGAAAAAAAGTAAGATTTGAATCTTGTTTAGTTCTTGTTTAGAATATTTGTATTCAGGGGAAATTTCATAACGCCTAAATTTTGTCACCTTTCTTCTCGATTTTAAGATCATTTAGAATATTTTTGGTAGTTTTATTTGTCGAGTACATAATTTTTCTGGTGCGACCGGACCCAAAAATAGCCCCATTGTTTGTAGAAAGTGAAACTGATGACTGTCGCTTATGAAAACTGTAAAATTTACAATATATTATGTAAAAGGGGTCCCATGGACGAGATTACATTCATGACATATTTGAATTTTTCTGCAAACTGGCCCTTTCTTTCGAGTACTACTCAACATTGTCCCCACGTCCTTCCGTTTTCAAAATGGCGGGTCAGGCATAGAATCCTCTGGGAAAGGCTACGATTACACAAACCAGTAATATTCAAAGATTAGTAAAGTGTGTTTGATTCTTCTCTTACAAGAGGAAAAAAGAAAAGAGAAAAATTGAGAAAATCACATGGAATCGGGATATCAACTCTGAGCCTGCAATCGTTTCACTGCTCACTCCTGACTGCTCAAGTAATTTCACTCTACGTGTCCTTTTTGTGTGTGTATGAACAAGGCCGAGAAAAGTTATCACATGAGATCGAGGCCATCTGTGCCAGTCCAAGAAGGCGTCCAAACCCTGAAATCGAATGGCAACGCGATCGATACCCGCGGGACATCATAAAATCCTCGGGAAAAAACGACACGAATAGTATTGCGTTCTCCTTCCTAGAATGCAATCAAGCATGGCTCACTGTACAACTGAGGTTATGTATAATCTGTCCAATATTTCGTCAGGCACGGCCTGACTTCTTCAGGGAATACAACTACTGTATGTTTGATTTAAAATAAGTCGCAATAACATTTCAAACCTTGCTCTTTGTATAATAGTTATAAACGAAGTTAGAGATTACATGTAACACCGGTGTTGCAAAATTACTTCAAGATGGTGTCAAAATGTAGCTTGATGTCATGTTTGTATGCCATAAAATTTTTGTTTACTTTCTCTTTTGCGATCTTGAGAACTACCTTTTTCCTAACATTTACCCATGTACATTTTTTGGGTAATTTTCGATTCAAATCGCTTTTGCAAAAATCCGAGGAACGGCTCGATGGATTTATTTTAAAACGTTCACTACGCATGCTTACCGATGTGAAAGATATCTCAAAGTTTCATTGACATCGATTCACTCATGGAACGCCTTCAAATTTAAAGATAAAGACGACGTACGAACCGGCCGAAAAGTTTGCGTTCTTACAAATGCACTTTTTTAAGTTATGCTCAGTAATGATTTCAAATCAATTGCAATGCGCATTACATTAACGTCTATATTCCTCCATGATAAATACATTTCGTTGTAATCTGCTGTAAATCTATTGTTATTGTTGCGTTCGACTTTGGGAGAACGCAGTCCTAATCTTGGGGTTCCTGTGGTCACCTATCACGTGATTTCGCAGGCGTAAAGAATCGAGGTTTTTTGGGTGGTAGAGTCTACCTTCTATAGCTCAGAAGGAGGTCGTACACTTAATGAGAATTATATAACGTAATGTCGACACTTAGAATTGTATTTTCAATAAATGTTTCAGTGTAAAAAAGAAAATCTAAAATCCCCACTCAGGATTGAACCTGTGACCTCAGCTAGGCTTAGACTTACATAGCCTACCGTACCACTGTACCACCTAGCTTCTCGGGTTGCTTTATTCTAAATTTAACTACAGATCGTTTTCATTCACGTGACCTTCAGTCCCGTGGGACTCAAATGACAAAGGCTATGGCAGCCATGTTGGTGTGCCTAACAAAAGAAGTTAATTAAAATTCTTTTGTACGGGGACACCAATATGGCGGCTATGACGTCAAGTGAAAACGCTCTATATAAACTGCTGCCCCTAAGCTCAACTGAAAGCTAACCAGTTACTCCGTTATATAAGTCTGAATAAGGTGTCCGACCTCCTTCTGAGCTATGGAATCAAGACTCTACCTTTTTTGGGTGGACGGGCGATGTGCAAAATCTGCGCCATTTTGAATAAGAAAGAACTATGCGCACGCATCTATTTAACTATTATCGCGCGAAAGCGCACGTGATATCGCCTAATACTTAGCCGACGAGGCCGTAGGCCGAGTCGGTTAAAGTTAGGCGATATCACGCATGCTTGAGCGCTATAATAGTTTTATAATTCAACACATTGATAACAAAGCACAGTTTGAAGAAAAAATATCGCCGACAAGCCTTTTATTTAAAAAAAAAAGCTTACATATGTTTTACCGCGCGAAACTTGTAACATCACACATCATAAATGAAAGTGGCGCCTTTGTCAATATTGCGCAAGCTTGAACACTATAACTGTTTTATAATTCAACACATTGATAACAAATCTACAATCTACAAAATCTACAATCTACAAATCTACAATCTACAAAAATATACAATCTTTCATCAAGTAAAAAGGCTTACAACAATATTTTACCTCGCACCATTTCTTAAACAACGAGCAGCGAATGCCGAAACTTTTGCCAAGCTAAAATTAATTTAGCGTACACAATTTTCTACGAAGAGCTTTCGTCTACTCAAAGAACGGGACAGAGTAGTGACTACAAGAATTAAAACACAGTAAAATTGCATAGAATGTCTTAGTTACAAGTGTTTCGTATCTTAAAAAGTTCAATTCAGAATCAAAACAAATTGAACAAACAGACGGCTACGTACCTAAACATAGCGGCGAAAAGTCGGAAAGAACTGCAGCGTGGACGGTATGTCTTACAAAAATTCACAGCTAAAGGATACAAGAAACGGTTAAAACATCGTACCTGTAGTTGATTTGGCTTTTTAGTCCCTTCCATCAGCAGCAAATTTTCAATCATCGTAGTGTCCATCGAAGTACGAGCTGAGTCGATCAATGTTGTTTACAAACTTGCTCGTTTTTTAGCTCCTACAGCCGTAATGACGAGATCAGAAACTTTTCTGAGGAAGCATTAAGTCTATATCATATTCCAAAGGTGATTACCAAAGGAATTTTACCAAAATTGTGCTCCTTCATTCACTCCTTGTCGAGCGGTTAAACTTTGAACCAGTGTTCATTCAGCTACGCCAAGAAACACTGCGACCGCGACAACGCGAAAATTTCGCGCCTTTTTTGTCCAATCATGTGAACAATATTTTTTCTCTTTTCTTTTCTTATTTTTCTTTCTTTTCCCTTTTTTAACTGATAGTTCACGCACTTTTTCGCCCAAAAACACGAAATTGCAGGCAGCAGTCATTTTCACTTTCCTTCAAAATGCGAAATTTACCGCCATCGTTGGTTATACGTCATGAAAACATTACGTATATCGATAACTTTTTGACCATATTTGGGCAGTGTATCAATGTGTTGAATTATAATTCTTTTTATAATTCAACACATTGATACACTGCCCAAATATGGTCAAAAAGTTATCGATGTACGTTATGTCCACATGACGTATAACCAGCGATGGCGGTAAATTTCGCATTTTGAAGGAAACTGAAAATGACTGCTGTCTGCAATTTCGTGTTTTTGGGCGAGAAAGTGCGTGAACTACTAGTTAAAAAAGGGAAAAGAAAGAAAAAAAAGAGAAGAAAAGAGAAAAAATATTGTTCACACGATTGGACAAAAAAGGCGCGAAATTTCGCGTTGTCGCGGTCGCAGTGTTTCTTTCCTTAGCGTAGCTGAATGAAAGCTGGTTCAAAGTTGACCAAAGTTTAACCGCTCGACAAGGAGCGAATGAAGGAGCAAAATTTTCGGAAAATTCCTTTAGTAATCACCTCTGGAATATGATATAGACTTGATGCTTCCTCAGAAAAGTTTCTGATCTCGTCATTACGGCTGTGGGAGCTAAAAAAAAAACGAGCAACTTTGTAAACAACATTGATCGACTCAGCTCGTACTTCGATGTTTGAAAATTTTGTGCTGATGGAAGGGACTAAAAAGCCAAATCAACTACAGGTACGATGTTTTAACCGTTTCTTGTATCCTTTAGCTGTGAATTTTTGCAAGACATAAGCTTACTGTCCACGCTGCAGTTCTTTCCGACTTTTCGCCGCTATGTTTAGGTACGTAGCCGTGTGTTTGCTCAATTTGTTTTGATTCCGAATTGAACTTTTTAAGATACGAAACACTTGTAACGAAGACATTCTATGCCATTTTACTGTGTTAAATTGTGTAGTCACTACTCTGTCCAGTTCTTTAAGTAGACGAAAACTCTTCGACTCGGCTTCGTAGAAACTTTCAACTGATTGTGTACGCTAAATTAAGCTTAATTTTAGCTTGGCAAAAGTTTCGGCATTCCCTGCTTTTTGTTTAAGAAATGGTGCGAGGTAAAATATTGTTGTTAGCCTTTTTACTTAATCTGAAAGATTGTATATCTCATTGAATTTTTTCTAGAAACTGTGATTTGTTATCAATGTGTTGAATTATAAAACAGTTCTGGTGTTCAAACTTGCACAATATTGACAAAGGTGCCACTTTCATTCATGAACTGTGTGATGTTGCAAGTTTCGCGCGGTAAAACATATGTAAGCTTTTTTTTTTTAAATAAAAGGCTTGTCGGCGATATTTTTTCTTCAAACTGTGCTTTGTTATCAATGTGTTGAATTATAAAACTATTATAGCGCTCAAGCTTGCGTGATATCGCCTAATTTTAGCCGACTCGGCCTACGGCCTCGTCGGCTAAGTATTAGGCGATATCACGCGCGCTTTCGCGCTATAATAGTTAATTATCAAGAACGCGGGCTCTGCGCGCGCAACTATTTCAGATGAAAACCTTTACAAGATTGTCGCGGGCTCTCAACGAGTTACCGAACGGACTGTTCTTTAAGTGGAAGGGAATACAACCATCATTGGCAAGTTCAATTCATTTTTTCAAACTTTAATGCGATGTTTCATAAAAAGTTCATCGTTGCTAATTGTCAAAGCCTTATCAGGGAAGTGTTTACTACTTCAAGAGTATATGGAAAGCCCGATGTCGGCATCTGTCGAGAGCAACGACAAACCGAGCACCTTTGCTGTCGTCCTTCTGCTTTGAATGCTAAATTGATGTCGAATTTTCTGAACAAAACGGGAACTCAACCGAGTCATTGTACTCTGACCTCATTGTTCTTCTTAATGTGCCGCGAACGCTTCCGTTTGGCACAGGAAGTCCACAACAATTCTCAAGAATGATTTATTCCCAAAGTCCCTAGATCCTTAGTCACAATGTTCACCGATCCCGAAAACGCGTCCACTCTAGTCATATATACACATGGCCTATAAAGTAACCTTATCTTAACTTTGCATATTGAAAAGCCTTACGGAATCTGATATACCTAATTTCCTACTTGTCAAACTGAATCACTTGATAAGATCAATGAATGAAAAAACCCGCGATTTCCGACAAACTTCAATACTTCTTCTTTCAGCTGTTGTAACAAACATGTCGAACGCACTCTTTTAATCTGTGATTACTACTAGCTATTATTATAATTCAACACATTGATACACTGCCCAAATATGGCAAAAAAGTTATCGATATGCGTTATGTCTATATGACGTATAACCAGCGATGGCGGTAAATTTCGCATTTTGAAGGAAAGTGAAAATGACTGCTGTCTGCAATTTCGTGTTTTTTTGCGAAAAAGTGAGTGAACTACTAGTTAAAAAGGGGAAAAGAAAGAAAAAAGAGAAGAAAAGGAAAGAGAAAAAATACTTTCCACATGACGCGGTCGCAGTGTTTCTTGGCGTAGCTGAATGCAAACTGGTTCAAAGTTTAACCGCTCGACAATGCAAGAAGTGAATGAAGGAGCACAGTTTTCGAGAAATTCCTTTGGTAGTCACCTCAGGAATATGATATAGACTTGATAATTCCTCAGAAAAGTTTCTGATCTCGTCATTACGGCTGTGGGAGCTAAAAAACGAGCATTCCAAGTTTGTAAACAACATTGATCGACTCAGCTCGTACTTCGATGTTTGAAAATTTGGTGCTTATGGAAGGGACTAAACAGCCAAATCAGCTACAGGTACGATGTTTTAACCGTTTCTTGTATCCTTTAGCTGTCAATTTTTGTAAGCTTACTATCCACGATGCAGTTCTTTCTGACTTTTCGCCGCTATGTTTAGGTTCGTAGCCGTGTGTTTGTTCAATTTGTTTTGATTCTGAATTGAACTTTTTAAGATACGAAACACTTGTAACTAAGACATTCTATGCCATTTTACTGTGTTTTAATTCTTGTAGTCACTACTCTGTCCTGTTCTTTGAGTAAAGCTCTTCGTAGAAACTGTCAACTGACTAAGACTTAAATTAATTTTAGCTTGGCAAAAGTTTCGGCATTCACTGCTTGTTGTTTAAGAAATGGTGCGAGGTAAAATATTGTAGTTAGCCCTTTTACTTAATGAAAGGTTGTATATCTCAATAATTTTTTTCTCGAAACTGTGATTTGATCAATGTGTTGAATTATAAAACAGTTATAGTGTTCAAGCTTGCACAATATTGACAAAGGCGCCACTTTCATTCATGAACTGTGTGATGTTGCAAGTTTCGCGCGGTAAAACATCTGTAAGCTTTTTTTTTAAATAAAAGGCTTGTCGGCGATATTTTTTTCTTCAAACTGTGCTTTGTTATCAATGTGTTGAATTATAAAACTATTATAGCGCTCAAGCTTGCGTGATATCGCCTAATTTTAGCCGACTCGGCCTTCGGCCTCGTCGGCTAAGTATTAGGCGATATCACGCGCGCTTTCGCGCTATAATAGTTAATTATTGTTCGAGCATGATTGTACCTTATTACTCTCCTTGCTTCTTTCCAGATTCCCTTAAGTCTCTTTTAGGATTATTCTGAGCAATAAATGCCCATTTGAGTTTTAAAAACGTTTTTACAGCAGGCATTTTAAACGCAAAAGAAAACAGATGCAAAGAAATTTGCATCAACTAGCGTACATTGAAAAGTTTCAATCTCGAACACTACAGTACTACCCAGAAAGCCTTGCAACTCTTGAATAACGAAGGATTAAATCAAACAGTTTAATGAATACTAACTTAAACACATTTTCATCCATTGATTTTAACTCTTTCATTCATCTTATCTTATCTCACACTCAACGATGCATTCTGAACTATTTACGGTGACGAGATAGCTTCCGTGGAAAGGTTATTTAATTTATTTGCGTGATTACTGATTTATCGTGCTTGGGTGACTCGAGACAAAAAAAAAATTAAAACATTCGCCAGACACACTGTAGCATCGTGTCCGCCACGCCGCCGATCTGTGTTTAAGCAGATTTAGACGCTGCCAAATGATAACCTTAAAACGAGCCTAACTGGAACTCTTAAATTCATTTTCTATAAATCGTCTAAAATCGCTTTTGGACAAAGATTTTACGAACTTATATTCATACAACTGAACGTCATTTCTGGGCTTTTTCTGAGAAAGGGCGTGAAGAAACTGTCAAGACAAATCGTTTAAAATGGCTGGAGTTTCAGCAAATAATTCTTCCAACACAATGTAAGTAAAAGCACATTTTGTTCTCAGATGTTAGTTGTTTAACTGTGGAACGTTCCGCCCCATTTTGTATTGCATTTTGTTCAGCCTTGCGATCATTTCCAGGGGTGTTAAACTCAGGGCATTTTATAGGGATCAAGCCGGGCACACGATTATTTTAGTAGTAGTAGTAGTAGTAGTAGTAGTAGTAGTAGTAGTAGTAGTAGTAGTAGTAGTAGTAGTAGTAGTAGTAGTAGTAGTAGTAGTAGTAGTAGTAGTAGTAGTAGAAGTAGTAGTAGTAGTAGTAGTAGTAGTAGTAGTAGTAGTAGTAGTAGTAGTAGTAGTATATTTATTTCTCCAAAGATTAACAAGTTTACAAAAATGAATAATTAAGAAATAAAGAGAAAAAGGGCAAAAAATAGTTAAACTAATACCTTGCCCTCATAGTTGGAAAATATAAAGGATATTTAATTAAGTGGATATAAAAAAGAAAAATGCTAATAACATAATAAACAAATATGAAAGCAATATGTATGTTAAGTACGAGTAGATAAAGCAACTTTATTAGTGTTGCTAGTAAAGTGCATGTTATTAAGGCCCGTACACACGATGAAACTTTTCTTGCCGCATTGCGCGCAACAGTTGCAGAAGTAGAATCGAGTTCTACTTTTGCGACGTTGCGCGCAACAAATTGCATCGTGTGACACCCCAAAAAAATCTTGTTGCGCGCAAAGTTGCAAAAAAAGGTGCACCGTGTGTCCGGGCCTTTTCTAAACTGAAACTTGTCAGATGCATTTAGCGACGAGAAACGATGGATATTTTTGCTATTTCATCGTGTCGAGTTCGACATCTTTCGCATGACTCCAACTCCATATGCAAATGTACACTATATTGAATCATAGTTAATAGAATAAACTGGTAATGAAACTCAGTCGGTCCTTTGTTATATGTTTTTGTTCTCCATTTCTTTTGTTCGTTTGCCTTGACTGTGCACAAAACACAAAAGGTATTGAAATGCGTATGAGCAACTGACCAGTAGAAACATTTGGGCTCACACGTTAAACAAAACAATGTGCTCGGTCACGGTTCGTTCAACATAAAACAAAGAAGCTTTGTACACTCTTTTTGAAATTTGTCGAGCTTCATAACCAATCTGTTTTATTAACTATGATCAAATACACACGTGAAATACATTTGTTGTGTTTATTTCGTCAGTCAACCGTACAAGCGAATTACAAGTGGGTCTCTGTTAACGCTTAATTTCTAAGTAACAAACAAAAAATGAATCACAAGGGGTCTTGTCTAAAATTCATGCACCAAAAACAGAAACGAAAATTAAACGAGACATCACGAGAACAAGGACGTCTCTTTATTATTCGACTGCGACGTCATTTTACCATATAAGGGAAAGAGAACACGCAAAATACACCTGATGTTCTTAATCCATGTGTTCTTATATTCTTGTATCCGAGCGTATTACACAGTAGATTGCCGTATTACACCTTAGCATCCCGGTTTCAAGACACAAGCTATCATAATGATATAAGAATTTCAGTCGAATAATAAATCCCTTATTCGATAGCTTAACAGATAATATGTGCGGACATTTTACTCATTGCTCGCATTTTTTCTCGCCCCTGCGGGGCTCGAAAAAATACTACGCAACTCGCAAAATATCCGCGCGTATTACCTGTTAAACCATCGAATAAGGTGTATTTATTAGCTGGTCTGAACATTATAATCTTTAGTACATACGAATTAGAATTATTATACATTGATGTCACTAGCTCGATTTTGATTGGCTATAAGCACGCAGCTAATTATTGCTTGCTGTTTCTGTTACGTCATGCCTACAGACAATAGTTTTATGCATGCAGAAGTGACGTCATACCTACAGACAATAGTTTTATGCATGCAGAAGTGACGTAAGTTGTTTACTTACAAGTTGACTGCTGTGCATTGATCACTTTTTTTGTGCGCGCTCTTGTCTTTACAAGTGCAGCTCAGGAATATGCATAATAAAACAATTATTGGATTCGGTTTTCGCATGATAGCGATAATTATCAAGGCCTCAGTTTGTGTTATCCGCCTCAGCCTTCGGCTTCGGCAGATAACACAAACTTTGGCCTTGATAATTATCGCTATCATGCTCAACCTCATCCAATAATTGTTAATTGACATTCTTTTTAAGTATAAATCTACTAGCGTTCTATTACGAATGCTGTTCTCTTATTGGCGACGTTCCTCACTATCTATCGTGTTGTAGAAAGTGAGTGTGTGCGGCTGTTATGATTTAAATCATTATTCAATTAAAACGCATGCAAGCCTGTCTTGTTGTTAAGTTTTGAACGTCTAGTAGCTTTATACTAAAACAATTAAATTATTCGCTCTTGATTATTGATGAGGGCGAAGGTCACGCGATAGCAATCTCGAGCTCATAATCAGTCTAATTGTTAAATAGAAGAACGCCTAATTTTTGGGCTGCGGCTGAGCTGGAACTGCTGGACGTGCTTATTTTTTTGGCGAGCTGACCCTGAAAATGTTCTTGGAATAATTGGTAAAATATTTCAGTAAATCATAGTTCTGAAAAAGAAGAAAGAAATCTAGACGAAGTTCTGCACATTTGCCAAGTTTTAGACACGTTTGCTATTATAAAATGTAAAAAGACTTGTATACGTTATTTAGCTCTTTGTTAACAAGGTAAATAGAGACGTTCTTAACAAAATCTCAGCCTGAGTACGTTCTTATCACGTTCTTAAAATTCTGACCATTCTCAGCATCAACGTTCTTATAAAAAGATTCTTAATGAATTTCACAAGGCTGCTTAACCCTTTGCATCCAAGTTACGCATATATGAGTAATTTATTCCTACAAGTATTAAATTAGACATATTTATCAAGTTTTGCTATATTTGAGCTTATATAATTGCTAATTGAGATCCCCAAACCTCATGGCTTGTTTTGGTTCGGAGTTTTCGTTAATGGCGAGCTTTTGAAGGCAATTATCAGCTACGAAAAGTTTGGAAAGCGATGGAATCAGCCATTTATAATTGTCGGAAGAAGGATCAGGACACGAAGATCCAGCAATTCAAGAGATTTTGCCAAATTTTCTCAAAGAAAGCGTATACAAAAGTTGTGACGAAGTGGAACTACTCGATCGGAGATGATGAACAAAAATCAATCTATAAATTGAATTTTCTTCATATGCATGGGAGTGAAGACGACCTTGATGAGACGAAGGCTTGGAGCCCTGTTGTTTTATTTTTATGAGGAATGTGTGTTTGGCTACTGTTGTGTTGGCTGAAAATGGCGAGAATGTTGCCAAACAAATCACCCCTTCATTCTTGCACTTGATATTCAATGCAGAGTGAGAAAGCTCAAAGTTTGTGCTGTTTACATGGCGAATTTCGTGGACACTCTCACAGACTGGCATTGTCTGCCATTTTCATTATAACGACCAAAGTGTATGGTTTGTGCTTACTGCTTGTAGGTCTCATAGTTGACCTGGAATTGAGCCTGAGGTGTCAAATGAAAGCTAAATAAATCTAGTAATAGATTTAGTTCGTCTTGTAGCCATTCAGTGTCATGTGAATGTTACAGAACATTTCCTTTAAAAAAATGTATTTTTTTTCAATGAAAATTTGCCTTTATCCTAATTTGGTTTCCTTTGAAAAATGTTTTGGTCGATTCTACTCAATGTTTATTACCTCATTTTGAAAGAGGGACTCTTAAGGTTTCATTTGATGGGTAAATTATGTGGTTGTAACCAATATATAAACACTTTGAGGATCACCATTTGGCATCAACAAAAACCAGGTGAAGAAAAATTAAAGAAGGCCAGGATACAAAGGGTTAAATACTCGAACAATTGTGGAGTATTCTCACGTAATACATGATAATACCATTTTCGCAGGTTATTTCCAGCGATTGGTAATCATTTTTTTTTTTTTTTTGCTGCAATCTGGAATCCTGTTTCTAGAGGAATGAAGACATTTCATCGTGTTTTACGCGCCAAAATACTTCTGGTTTCTACATGCACCCGCCGAGACCACCGCGGTCAAACGTCCGAGGCGTTTTTCGTTTTATTAGTGGGATTTTATTTAATACTAAATGGACATATGGGCTAGGATGTATAAAAAATATTCGTTGACGTTACTATTTTTTTAATTTTTCTCAAAATGATGAGCTTTTTTCCGTTGAAAACTGACCAAAACTCTTTGCGCCTGATCAAAATTATGTTGGCAAATGGCGCCGACAATTCTGCAGTTCACAGTTTTTAAACGCTTAGAACGTTTTTGGTAAACGTTCAAAACATTTGGTAAATTGACAGTGTATTGGCAATATATTAAACTTTAAACAGTGAAAATAACAACCTTAACTTTTAAGTACTTTGCTTAACTTTTGCAAATTTCTCTCGTTTGACCGCGGTTAACCCGCCGAGCGGGGTAGTAGCTGTCTAAACGATTTCTGTGAATGGCGAACGATACAAATGATATATCACTTACACAATGCCCCTATCCCTAATCACTATCCCAGCGGGACAAATATATTGTTTTCTTAGCGAATCACAGGCATCGTTTGGGCAAGTGCAGGAGTGCAGGACTACCTGACCCGCCCTGTCATTTTGAAAGTGGAGAGGGCCCTGGGAACGAGGTTGGTTACAATGTTTACAGAGACTCACTTGGGCTTCACTTTCATTTCACATGGGTTAACTTCACAATTTTTTGTACCGGAGATAAAAACGCGCGAATCTACGGTTCACTGATAAAATAAACACAGTCTGTAGAGTGTGATCGTCCGGACTCGTGTAGGTCTGAAAAGAACTGTTGTTGTTGACAGACAACCCGAGCGGAAGTCATCTTCAGAGGCATGTCTTGCCGGATTTCAGTCGTTTAAATGCCAGTCCGGTTCGTCTTTACTCGACTTACTGACTGTTATGGAAGCTGACTGTATAATAAAAGCTATTGTACTTCCGATGTTATCCTTGGCCGGCTCTGATAGATCACTGACAGAGCAGCCTCGACACTTGATCCAGTAGTCTCCGAAAGATATACGTTTTAGGCGTTGCTGAGTGTTTCAGTCCACATGAAAGTCTTCGGTTTTCAGTCCCGTCTAAGGGACGGAAAGAGATATTCGTGACCCAGTTGTCGTCTGTTTTCCGTCGTTTTCTGTCTTTATTGCGTTGTAGTCGCTTTAGTGTCTTAAACAGGGTCAGGGTATGAGGGGCCGGGCCGCACCTCCCCACCCAAGGATATATCGAGTACCCCCCCCCCCCCCCCCCCCCCCCCCCCGGGAGTTTAAGATGAGACTAAGTAGGGCACTGTTCAGTTGTTTTGTCAGCCCCTTTGTTAAAAAATGGTCAGTAGAGTGTTAAGTGAGTCAGTATTTGTTCTTGTAGTGGTTGAGTCTTCTGTAACAGTCGTTACATCACAAAAGTATTGCTCGTGCGTATTTGCATATTTAGTAGGTGTTTACAATTGCATGTGGAGTGGCAGTTATGCGAAAGATATCTATTATGCTGTTACATGGTAACGTGGTTAAGCCTAGCGACTAGGCTACTTTCATGGTTAAGTTTTCAGTTATTTGAGTCAAATTTATCTGTATTGTATTCTATTAGGTGCATACCAGCTATAAATTGGACTTTGTTTCAACTGGGAAGTCTTGGTCCAGCTGTAAGCATTAATTGTAAAAAAATTATTCTTTTAATAAATTCATTGAGATATTTTTAAATGCAAACTAACTTGTGAATACGCGAAGCGTAATGAACGAGTTATAGCAGATGGGGACAAATGCAAATTTTCACTCCTTCCTGTCTTTACTCCTTCCTTCTTTCCATGGGCTGTAAACGTTTATCGGCAATTCCGCCACAGTGCGGCCTCAGTTTTACCCGTTCCAAATACAAAGGAATATGATTGGGAATACTCGACCGCTGAAAAAGATAACGCGATGTACTGATGGTTCGCGTTTGGTTTCTTTTGATGGAAAATGAAAACTGATCTGATGACTTCAAATGGATTTTCAACATAACCACTGGTTATATATTGAAATTTAACGTTACCATAATAATTACTTGTGCGTTGCTGGTCGAATTGTTAAATCGTTGTTCCTAAACCGGTGCTTAGGTAACGTTTTTTTCCTTTCTTTCTAAACGGAAATTTGATGAAGTTGGCAACATCGAATTTTTTTTGCGACCCAAAACATTCGGCTCTGAAAATCTATTGGCTTTGCGCGTTTTGCTAAATGCCAACTTCAATATAGATCTGTTCCATGAATTTTGGGGTAAAAACCTTTTATTTAGAGCGTTTCGTATTCACGAGTTGGCTCATAGGAGCCTTTGATTTTTTCATTCAACAATAGCGACCTTTAGATTGGACTACGAGTACGAGATTGAGTACGAGTACGAGTTTTCAAACCAAATTCATGTGCGTTGTAGAATTTCGTATCAAACCAATCCTATCCGTAACGTTTATTTATGTGTTAGTCAGCAACAGGAAGGAGTTATAGTTCGGGGGATACAATTATCTCGAAATTCCAAAGTCGTACTCGTACTCGATTTCGTACTCGTAGTCAAATCTAAAGGTCGCTAATAACTTTCTAGTTGAGGTCGATGTTGACAGCTAAGTTGTGTTTTATCATGGTAATATAAGTCATCTTCATTTTAACTACAGATTTATCGTTTCACAGCTAGCCATTATTGTGATTTTGGCAAGTCTCGAGCGAAGAAAACATTTCAAACTTGAGTACTGTAATGGACATCCTGGCCTCTTGATGTAAGTTTTCTTTCACATACAGCAGAAATTTCTAATTATTTAATCTTATATCTAACTTGGGCCATAATACTTGAACTTAATGAATCATGATCAAGAGTTCCCAGCTTCTTCGCTCGATCAGGTCTTCCATTAATATTTTGAATAGGTATAGGAAAGTCAAAAAGTTAATTATTTAGGAAAATTGGCCTCTGCATTGTTTTGTCAATGTTTTGTTTGTCTATCAAAGAAGCTATGGGCAGAAACACTTGATTATTAACAGCCCTGTAAATGTATTGAAAATATATTTTGGATAACAGTTTTCATAAAATTAATGTTTAGCTGTATCATCTGGCAATAAAACTTTTATTTACTGTAAAATAGTAACTTTTAGCTGCATTAAATATAAGTATATTTCCAGCCTTCTACCCCTAAATGCCAAAGCTTTTTGCTACATACACCCCACGACTGGGGTATGGGATATCGTCCAATTATGGTCGTTTAGTTATACTCAAGAGACTTTCACATTAAGCCTATGATTGCCTGAGAACTATTCCTTTTTGCATTGTGTTATTACTCATGCGCGAAGCGGCATGAGGTAAGGTTTCGGCTCCGTTTTTCTTGTTATTATTATTATTATTATTATTTTTATCATTATTATTATTTTTATTTTGTGTCACGATTTTGCATGCAAAGTTATGCACGCATATTTTAAATTGTGCACTTCCGGTTCATAGCTTTGCCATTTACACTTCCTGTTTAGTGAATTCCGGCAACTCTCACTTCCGGTAAAACAGCGTTACTTAATTAAGTGTCACGACAGCGTCTCCTACAATCCTACATACATTACTATGTTCGCGTTTGGTATATATAAGACTTAGAAGAATCACTGGCTTCATTGTGGTACAACCTTCACTTCCAAAACATTCAATAGTAAGCAACGTGGTTTGCAGGAACGATGACTGAATGAAAGGAGTAACTCTTCTCCATGTCGGACACCTTCTTATCATGATTAAAATATATCACAAAACTTTCTTACGCATGCGCATGAGTATAGGCTGCTTGGAGCCTCTTGTTCAAGATATGAAAGCTAATTTGGCTTTTAACACTGCAATGACCTTCCTTAGGGTAATTTAAGGATATTTCCTGGTTATGGTCAGGTACTGCAGATTGCATGAGCATCAAACAAGGAAAAGTATCCCTTTTAACTCCCCTTTGAATGGGATGCTTGTGGTCTACCCGTACGTTACCTCCTCCCCTTCCCCCGTCATTCCCTCATTTTTTTTTCGAGGAGAGGTGGTTCTTTGCAATTAAGTTGTTAACATCACTAACAATTACAATCTTTACTTTTTGCAAAAATTTCTGCATGTATCCACAATTCACATCGATTATTTTGTTTTGTTCAATTATACTTATTTAACATTTCTTAACAATATTGTTTACATTTTTTTTCCAGGCCTATCAACTTTTTACGCAGTTATAGCTACAGTAACAGATTCACTATTGCTGCTACTTTTGGAGCTACGGCCAGTAGTTGTCTGCAACTTTTTCTAGATCTTCACGCTGATCAGTTTCTGCCCCCGGGCAGTTCTCCTTGGGTGAAGGGTGAGAAGTAAACCTATATATATATATATATATATATATATATATATATATATATATATATATATATATATATATATATACAATTATGTATACAATGTGCCCTCCCGGTTGTTACCATAATGGCTTTATGGCAACTCCTGAACTTGGGCACAGGATGTACGGTTACACATTGTTGGATTGCATTGTGGAGTCACGAGAGTGCTCAAACCCTTTTTCAAAAATATTGACACTTCACAATATATATAAATATATATTCGTCCTTTGTGTTCATATCGTATACGTGACGATAGGCGGCAAATAGTTCTTGAGGTGGGTACAGTAGAGTTTGTAAAACGTTACTGTACCCACCTTGAGAACTATTCGCCGCCTGTCATCGCGTATGTGATATAAACACAAAGGACGAATATATATTTATATATATTTTGAAGTGTCAATATTTTTGCAAAAGGGTATATATATATGGTCGTAATAATATCGGTGACAGTGATGGTGATAATGGTGATGATGATGATGGCCAGTACACTCCACATGATCATCAGATAGTGAATATGGTGATGGTGGTAGTAACCAGGTGGTGGTGGTAACGATCGGATGATGATGATGGTGATAGAGATCATGATGCATTACTGTTTTTCATCTTTTATGAGAAATTGGAAATTGTTGTTCAAATAAAATAGTACAGCTAGCTCACACCAGTGGAAAGTGTCCAAAAAGATGGAAATCCTTACTAGATGTATTCCTTTTTTTCATTTCAACAGAAATAACCAGAAAGTCTGTGTACCGTTTGTTTAATTCATCATGCCAACATCATGCGCCCTGGTGGTTTTTTTCGCTCTTTTTGACAGTATTAGTTGGAGCATTCCACTCGACCACTTTTTCTCATACAAATGATATATGGCATGGCGAGTACTGATGTCGATGATGATGATGATGATTATAAAAATGATGGAGATAATAACAAGGATGATGGTGATGATGGTGATGATATTGATGGCGATGATGATGATGATGATGATGATGATGATGGTGATGATGATGATGACAATGATGATGATGATGGTGATGATGATGATGATGGCTGGGGATGATAGTGATGATGATGATGATGATGATGATGATGATGATGGTGATGATGGTGATAATAATGATGATGATGATGATGATGATGATGGCTGGGGATGATAGTGATCGTTTCCCAAAATTTCTGTTCCCTCTTACGTTTTGAGCTCAATCCCTCCATTTGGCTATTTCATTTGGTTTTTAATCGTCGATTCTGCGAAGGTATACGGCAATCATTAAGTTTGGGCTATGTTAAGTTTCATTTAATTTTGCATACCGATTTTAAGAACGTTGTTTGTTAGAATGTTCCTCAAAATAAGGGAACACTACTAAATGGGACCAAAATATTCCTATCTTGTTTAAAGAACCGCACGGTTTTTGTCCACCAAAACCAACAGTGTGCAAGATACCATTTAGTGAGAGGCCTTCAATGAAAAAAGTTGAAATAACGTTGAATCCGTTAAATCCGCCGTTTCCGTCTTAATAAGGACTTTATTGTCGATGATGTATTACACTTGATCAGTTCACTAACACTAAAATTCCAACCGAGATAAACTATCTAATATCAAACGGGAAAGACGGATTAACGGATTTAACGGGGATATGAATATTTAATATACCATATATAATATATTACGCTTGATCAGTTCACTTGCACTGCAAGTTCCATCTAAGATAAACTCTCTAATATGAAACGGGAAAGACGGATTAACGGATTTAACGGGGATATGAATATTTAATATATATATATATATATATATATATATATATATATTTATATTTATATATATTACTTCTCTTTGTTACTGTAAGTATCTTTAGGGTAAATATATATATATTAAATATTCATATCCCCGTTAAATCCGTTAATCCGTCTTTCCCGTTTCATATTAGAGAGTTTATCTTAGATGGAACTTGCAGTGCAAGTGAACTGATCAAGCGTAATATATTATATATGGTATATTAAATATTCATATCCCCGTTAAATCCGTTAATCCGTCTTTCCCGTTTGATATTAGATAGTTTATCTCGTTTGGAACTTGCAGTACTTGTGAACTTATTAAGTGTAATATATTATCTAAAACACAAACTTCCTGTTAAGACGGAAACGGCGGATTTAACGGATTCAAGCGGAATATGAAAACAAAAATATAAACGTAGTTCAAGTTAATACTCCTTGTAGCTGTAAGAGTTTGCATGTTTCTTAAAGTTTCCTGTTTTACTTTCTTGTCAGTCCCACAGAACAATTTCAAGACATAGTGAAATCAATACCCTATCTGCTGACTTCGAGTTTCAGTTCTTTCCTGTTTTATTTTCTTGTCAGTCTCACTGGACAATTTCAAGACTAGTGAAGTCAATACCCTATTTGCTCACTTCGAGTTTTATTCTTTCCTGTCTTTCTTGTCAGTCCCACTGAACAATTACAAGACTAGTGAAATAAATACCCTATCTGCTCACTTCGAAAATCATACACAATAATACGAAAAAGAAAGTAACACAACTGCGAATAGTTGGCAAAAGCGTGTTTCAACTTCAATCATGGACACTTTCTGCTCACTTGTTTTGCGCTGAGAACTTTACATGGACGTGTGAAATAAGGTTGCGTAACATTTAAATCAAGTAGTTTGAAATTAAGATATTAATACCGTTTTCTGTCCACTTGTTTTTGATATAGCTGTGAACAGTTCGCAACACAGAGTATCAAATTATCGCGGGGTCTGCTTCAAACTAGTTCACCATTGTGTTCGAAACTGTAGGTCTAATGAAGCTACCAAATATGAAAAGCCGACATGACCGCAGAGGGCGGTGTGTTAAGGTCATATTGAAACCACTTGCTGTCCACTTGTGCTTAACAAAGATGCGAAATAAAGCTGTGAATAGTTCACAACACAGCGTACAAAATTATCGCGACGTTTGCTTCAAACTAGTTCACCATTGTGTTCGAAACTGAAGGTCTAGTGAAGCTACAAAATATGAAAAGCCGACATGATCACAGGGGGCATTAAAGGACAAAAGCCTGCATCTCTAGGTATCTTCTTGTATCGTCCCGATTCAATGTAGGTAATTAGGGCAAGAAATCCGCATTTTAGCTTTGCTGTCAACCGCTTATATGGTGTAAAATGGAACAAGTAGCGCTGGGCCGGACATGTTTTTAATGAACTTTCTCTTCAACCAGTTTCATTCACGAATGATTGCAATAAGTGTGTATTCTGCACAAAGAGGTTGTTTATCAATATTCATCCGATACACAATAGCCGCCGATTGCTAAATACATGCAGGTCAAATGGCGAGAAAATGCATCTTTTGGCGTAACCTTTCAATTATATAAATGAATACACATCGCCTATTGTTTAATTTAATTGTTTAATTGTAACTATTGTTTAACAATTACATACATGCAAGGAACTTTTAATGTCAACTAGACAAGTTTACTACTTATATTATCAAGACGAGTTCAGTAAAAACCCAACAATAAGGGTTCAGTTTTGTTTTATGAGTAAAACTATGTGTCTTGCGCTGCACAAGACCAGGACAGAAATGGATTGTATCTTGAAAAAATTGGCCAATATCTTGAAAAAAATTGGCCAATTTTTTCGAGTTTATCGCTTCTCTCTTGGAAAACTCGCTAAAAATCTGATTATGGTTTATTCTCTCTGAGAATTCACTTGATATCTTCCTCTTAGTTTTCTACAAGCATTTCATGCACGATAAAGGTACTTAGTTTCAATGTGGAGCAGTTTTGACCCCAAAAAACTCAAAATCACCCTGGTATAGCTCCTTTAAGCTGGGTGAATCTTTCAATATTATATAAAGAATACACATCGTTTATCTAAACCACTGTTTGACAATTCCATACATGCAAAGAACTTTCAATGTCAACTGGATACGTTTAGTACTTAGAGTTCAAGTCTGTCTGCGCCATATCATAGCGTTTCGCGCATTGTATAGGCTTGCTAGAGAGCTTGAATTCCGTCCAATTCATAACATTTTTATCTCGCGACTAAGCAAATGTCCGCGCCGATGGTCGATCCACTTGTTTGTGGCATGCAAAGAACTTTCAATGTCAACTGGATACGTTTAGTACTTATATTCTCAAGAAGAGTTCAAGTCAGTCTGCGCCATATCATTGCGTTTCGCGCATTGATTTGGCTTGCTAGAGAGCTTGAGTTCTGTCCAATTGATAACATTTTGCTAGTTATATTATCAAGACGAGTTTCAAGTTAGTCTGCGCCATATCATTGCGTTTCGCGCATTGATTTGGCTTGCTAAAGAGCTTGAATTCTGTCCAGTTCATAACATTTTTAACTCGCGACTAAGCAAATGTCTGCGCCGATGGTCGATTCACTTATTTGTGGCATGCAAAGAACTTTCAATGTTTACTAGTTATATTATCAAGAAGAGTTCAAGTCAGTCTGCGCCATATCATTGCATTTCGCGCATTGATTTGGCTTGCTAAAGAGCTTGAATTCTGTCCAATTCATAACATTTTTAACTCGCGACTAAGCAAATGTCTGCGCCGATGGTCGATTCACTTATTTGTGGCATGATTTCGAATGTGATCCAAATCTCCTCGCAGCACGGCTCAGCAGAGAGTTTGCTGTCCTTCCGGTTTGAAAATGAAATTCGGGGTCTCTTAGAATCGCTTGCCATTGCCCGTAGCCGTGTCGTTCAAGTCCCGTTTTTAGATATCGGTCCTCCTCGGGGGTGAACAACATTTGTTTTCTTCTCGCGCCAATTTCAGTGGCTTTGGACGCGCGCTCTGTCTTTAGACTTGCAACCCTTCGTAAAGGCTTAGGCCGCGGTGGTGTTTTGAGGCTCGTTTCGACTTCGTCCGCAGAAGACATGTCGCCTTTAACGTCATCGTCCTGCTCTTGGGAAGACGTTGATTTGTCCGAAAGCCTCGAGCGCACGTCCATTTCTAACTCCGATCCCTTGTCGCCGTGCAGTCTTTCCAGGAATTCGTGCGCTTTTGTAGCGACCTCGCGCGATCGTTGTTTTTGATAGTGAACTCTTGCCACGACAGAGCTGTGTTTCTGGTCCTCGGAGATCGCGCTTTGCGCGCTACTGCTGAGATGTTTGGAGCTCTCGGTTTCAACTATTTGTCGATAGCGAGTCGGGTGAACGTACTTGCCAGTTGCGTCGAAAACTAACTTGCTCATCAGTTCTCCCAGCTTGTTTTGCTGTCCTCCGTTTCTCGTTACTAAAACGTAATCGCAGGTCGGCTTGAGCAGAGGGCGAATGTGATTGATGTATCCATCCAACACTTGCATGCTAGTGTCAGTCAGGAACAGAGAATCGAAGCCGTATTTGCCCGCCGTTTTGAACATTTTCTGATCGATAAACCCGCCGTTCGTCTTAGCTTTGTTCACCATCTCGACAGTCAAATACTGATATGTCATTGGGCGCGATCCTTTGACCTTGATAAACAAATACACAGCGAGGAATTTGGTGGCAAACGATAAGTCCAACGGGGATATTGTGCCCTGTTTTTCTTTGCACGCGTTCAGCACGCCCTCGTAGCGCGGCAAGAAACGCGCGACGACTTGCAATAGCTCCTCTAGCGTTGCCCAATGTCCCTTGGCTTCTAAGGCGTCGATATCGAGTTCGCTGGTCCATTGCAATCGCATCATTTTGGAAACGGTTTTGCGCACCCTTTTCAAGTACATTTCTGTTGAAGACAGCCCTCTCAAAATGGAGTCCGATGCGCCGTTCACTTTTCGAAAGTCTCCCAGTTCTGCAATGGCGTCCAAGTAGCCTAGACGTCCTGCGTGCCCGAGCTTCCAGTCGTCTTGCATCGTGTCGACAAATTTAAATAGGAGATTGGGAGAACATAAACTAAAGTCGACGATGTCAAAAGTGAGCTCCTCTTCGTCTTCGCAACAGAATTTCAGAAATTTCAAACACTTGCTGACGATTTGTTGTGCTTGGCGATCGCTTTTACAGCCGCCGCCACTGCCGGTTAGCCAGGATGAAAAATCTCGAGCAATATCGCTCGACATGTCAAAAGACGCAATTGTTCTGATTTTACGTCGAGCCTTCTGATCGGGGTCGGTTTCATTTTCCGTGTTGCCTAAACACGCCGCTTCAATCTCAGTGCTGTTTGGCTTTTCGTCGAAATGAAAATACCAACGGTGTTTGGTCTTTACGTGTTTTCTACAGCCTCTTTGCGTGGTAAATCCATCGTGATTGCAGGTTTGAAGTGGACAGTGAAAAAGGCCATCAGAATCATCTTCTTCTAAGTGAAGCCTCTTTGGCTTGGGCGATGCGTTTGCTAACTTTGACCAGTCGATCTCGTCCTCTCGTTTGTTCATCTCTAGCACCAAACTTAGCTGGAAGATTTTAAAGTTTCTCTCGCGCGGTTACTACATATATTAGCCGACTTGTTTATCCCTCCCAAGAGACATTATTCGATGTTTGGCTAAAAAACGCGTGTTCCTTGTCGCATTATCTCTTACATGTCCCATTGTTCGCACAACACAATTAAACAAATTTGTTTTAGGGCCGACACATAACCAAACGGAACAAAAGGACAATTCCGAACTTGCACGGACCTGCATGCCCTAATAACGTGATTAAGCATGTTGTTTTTGGCAGACTAACATCGGAAACGCGAGTTCCTGTTTGCTAAGGCTAGATATTATCCATCGTTCCCATTACTTAAAGCGGTTAAAACAAAATGGAACGCCAGTTCCTGTTCGTTTAAAAGCGGAACTTATCGTGGTTTAAAAACGGAACAATAGTTCCCATTCAGTTGAAATAGGAACACTTTGAATAGGAACAAACTTGTTCCTTTGTTACACTAATAGGAACTTATTAAACAAAATGGGAACGACAAGCAAAAAGGACCTTTTGTTCCTAAAAAGATGATAACGGAACCAGTTGTTCCTTTCCACCTCAATAAATAGGAACTTCGTGTTCCCAAGTAATACAAAGGGAACCAGTTGTTGCTTTTCACCTCAATAAATAAGAACTTCGCGTTCCCAAATAATACAAAGGGAACCATTTGTTCCTTTTCACCTGAGAGTAAATAGGAACACGAGTTCCTATTTACTACAAATAGGAACCATTTGTTCCTTTTCACTTGAATAAATAGGAACCATTTGTTCCTTTTCACCTGAGTAAATAGGAACACGAAGTTCCTATTTACTACAAATGGGAACCAGTTGTTCCTTTTCACTTGAGAGTAAATAGGAACACGAGTTCCTATTTACTACAAATAGGAACCATTTGTTCCTTTTCACTTGAATAAATAGGAACCATTTGTTCCTTTTCACCTGAGTGAATAGGAACACAAGTTCCTATTTGCTACAAATAGGAACCATTTGTTCCTTTTCACCTGAGTAAATAGGAACACGAGTTCCTATTTGCTACAAATAGGAACCATTTGTTCCTTTTCACCTGAGTAAATAGGAACACGAAGTTCCTATTTGCTACAAATAGGAACCATTTGTTCCTTTTCACCTGAGTAAATAGGAACACGAGTTCCTATTTGCTACAAATAGGAACCATTTGTTCCTTTTCACCTGAGTAAATAGGAACACGAGTTCCTATTTGCTACAAATAGGAACCATTTGTTCCTTTTCACCTGAGTAAATAGGAACAAGAGTTCCTATTTGCTACAAATAGGAACCATTTGTTCCTTTTCACCCGAGAGTAAATAGGAACACGAAGTTCCTATTTGCTACAAATAGGAACCATTTGTTCCTTTTCACCTGAGAGTAAATAGAACACGAGTTCCTATTGGCTACAAATAGGAACCATTTGTTCCTTTTCACCTGAGTAAATAGGAACACGAGTTCCTATTTGCTACAAATAGGAACCATTTGTTCCTTTTCACCTGAGAGTAAATAGGAACACGAGTTCCTATTTGCTACAAATAGGAACCATTTGTTCCTTTTCACCTGAGTAAATAGGAACACGAAGTTCCTATTTGCTACAAATAGGAACCATTTGTTCTTTTTCACCTGAGTAAATAGGAACACGAGTTCCTATTTGCTACAAATAGGAACCATTTGTTCCTTTTCACCTGAGTAAATAGGAACACGAAGTTCCTATTTGCTACAAATAGGAACCATTTGTTCCTTTTCACCTGAGTAAATAGGAACACGAAGTTCCTATTTACTACAAATAGGAACCATTTGTTCCTTTTCACCTGAGTAAATAGGAACACGAAGTTCCTATTTACTACAAATAGGAACCAGTTGTTCCTTTTCACCTGAATAAATAGGAACTTCGCGTTCCCAAGTACAACAAAGGGAACAATTTGTTCCGAATTTGCAAATCTTTGTTCCTTTTAAGGATTTTCGAAGGAACAAAAGTTCCTTTTTGTACAAATTTAATTTGTTCCTAAAGTAACAAAAGGAACAAAAAGCAAAAATAAGCGGAACACTTGATTTTTGAAAAACCTCTTATATTTTGAGTCGCATCACTTAAAATCCTAAGTTGAAAATGTTTTAATGTGAAGAGTAGCCCAATAAGACCTAGCACAAAATACCAAGTTAAAATGTTGTGTTTAAAGCCAAAATTCTTGCTATCATTACTTTTGGGGAATGTATATGATCGTTTCCCAAAATTTCTGTTCCCTTTTTAAAAACGTTAAAATCGGTTGGACTCCAACAATAATCTCTGCATGTCTGATGATTTCTTATAAGTTCAAGGTGGTACGATGCTAGAAATTGATTTTTTTGTTGTCGCAGCGCGATACGATTTCGAGAATTGGCTTAACTCTAAATGCGTTCCTTTAAAATAGGAACAGACATTGATAGGTCCACTTGTTCCTATATCTCAACAGCAAGACTTATTTCAGTTCAATGTCATTTCATATGATACATCTGTAACTGTTGTTTCCGTTGTATCCGTCATATCCGTTTAAATTAAAAAAACAACAACAACAAACAACGGGGACAGAACATGCAGTAAATAAGAAGTGCATTAAGGAATATCAAATTTGACAGCACAACAGAGCTGCAAGTGCTGTTCCCTTTGTATCCGTCATATCCGCCTTATGCTCAGAACATTTGTGCAATTTCTCCGCATTAAAGAAATCTTAAAGAGAACGGAGATCACGGAGACACGGAGACAGTACTTACAGTTCTCAGTAAACTAAGTCTCTCTCTTCTCTTCTCCGTAGTAAAGAAATCTAAAACACAACGGAGACGGCGGAGAAACGGAGACAGTACTTACAGTTCCAAAAAAAAGAAAAACAAAACAAGTATCTCTCTCTCTCTCTCTCTCTCTCTCTCTCTCTCTCTCTCTCTCTCTCTCTCTCTCTCTCTCTCTCTCTCTCTCTCTCTCTCTCTCTCTCTCTCTCTCTCTCTCTCTCTCTCTCTTATATATATATATATATATATATATATATATATATATATAT
Source organism: Cladopsammia gracilis (assembly GCA_022457155.1). Classification (NCBI taxonomy): domain Eukaryota; kingdom Metazoa; phylum Cnidaria; class Anthozoa; order Scleractinia; family Dendrophylliidae; genus Cladopsammia; species Cladopsammia gracilis. The sequence continues at coordinate 473,300 of JAJGOT010000153.1, read as the reverse complement.
AAGAGAGAGAGAGAGAGAGAGAGAGAGAGAGAGAGAGAGAGAGAGAGAGAGAGAGAGAGAGAGAGAGAGAGAGAGAGAGAGAGAGAGAGAGAGAGAGAGAGAGAGAGAGAGAGAGAGAGAGATACTTGTTTTGTTTTTCTTTTCTTTGGAACTGTAAGTACTGTCTCCGTTTCTCCGCCGTCTCCGTTGTGTTTTAGATTTCTTTACTACGGAGAACAGAAGAGAGAGACTTAGTTTACTGAGAACTGTAAGTACTGTCTCCGTGTCTCCGTGATCTCCGTTCTATTTAAGATTTCTTTAATGGGGAGAAATTCCATTTCCATTTTCCATTTCCATTTCCATTTTTCCACAAATTTTCTGAGTGTTAGGCGGATATGACGGATACAACGGGAACAGCACGCTGTCAAGTTTGATATTCCTTAATGCACTTCTCATTTACTCTAAGTTCTGTTTAAGTTCATTTACTCTTAAGTTCCGTTGTGGTTTTGATCATTTTACAACGGAGAACAGAAATAAATTGTACAAATTTCCTGAGTGTAACGGATGTGACGGATACAACGGGGACGGCACTTGATATTTCTCTGGACAATTAGATATTCTTTTGGTGCGGTTTTCATTTACTGTAGAATTTGTTTGAAATTCGAAACGGCCTTATTTTTCTAGTAGTGGAATGAAACCTGTACATGGTATTTTGTATCTGAGATCGCCATTCTGTGACTTTTCTTTTTAAGACAGGAGAATTTTATACCTTTTTTAAATCAACTAGAAACATAGTACAAGAGGAATAGCTTTAATAGACATCCACGATACGTTTTGAAAATCCAGGAATTGTTAACTGACTAAGTTGACTAAAAACATTTCTGGACTTTACCAATTTTAAGAGAAGAAAGTGGAATAAAATTTTTTTAATTATTTGCACGTCGAATCGGCTTTTTTTAACGACAAACTCAAAAAAGAGTGTGATATTTTTTTTAATCAACCAGAAAAATAATCACGAAGGGCATAGCTGTAATGTAATAACATTCCTTTTTTCTGTGATGTTATTTTTAAACAATACCCGGCATCGAAAACTGCTAATTGAGCTAACTAAACAAAAAAATGCTTGGCCTTGGCCATGGCCAAACTTGATTGAACGAACGACTTTACAAAATTGAGATTCAAAACGGTCACTCCTTTTTACTGGTAGACTGTAAATTACATCATTATTTACACATCGAATCGGCATTCCTGCAACAGTTCCTTTTTATGACAATAGCGTTCTGCTGTAATTTTGTATTACGTGAGATGGCAAACAAAGGATCTTGTCAGAATAGAAACAAACAAGCTACCAAGAAAGAATAAAAGGTAGACTGAAAAACGACGCTCTTGGCATTTTACACAGCTACAGACACCGGCGCGGCAAGTAAACAGTAAGGTACGTAGTTTTCAATTCTCTCCTGTAGACGGATTTCTTATATTTGTTAAGCAAGAAATTTCGTCAAACTCAGGGTAAACTAAGCCTCGCCGCATAGAACGAAACATATCAAGAATGAAAACATGCAAAGACACTCAAGTTTAAACTGTTTACCTCTGGCAGGCAGTCGTATGTGATGCACGAATCGCCAAGCTTTTGTAATTTTAAAACATGTGAATGCATCGTTTAAGATCATGTTCGTTATTGATGTATTTTTTTTTTCATATCTTGCTTGTGTTAACCTCAGAGAATCCGAAGTGCCCTGGCATGGTTAGCAAGGTATTACCAGCCGTGCAAGGAACTTGTTCATTGCTATCTACTAAAGTAGCGTACGCCAGAAAAGAGCAAGACAGAAACGTCGACGACCTGTGGAGAAACATTTGCTTGCAAAAGCGCGATGGCGGAGTGTGACGAGGCGAGTAAAACGCAGATGAAAGGAGTGGCGTTCTTTTTTTCCTCTGACTGCCCTGGAGCGAAGAAGTAAAGAAGATAGAAGGAAAGAAAATAACGGACAGATTAAACGCTTCTTTAGCCCTAGTCAGCAATAAATTTCAACCAGTGCGTTGAGATTTAATTCATCATCATTTGCGAGTTGACGATTTCATACATGCAGCGTGTTAAATTTCAGAGTAGTTCGAAAAAGCCAAACGTAGTCAAATAGCGATTGAGTTAGTTGATTGATAAGGTTTCGTTTCGTATAAAAAATTTTCCAATGTCACAATCAGCGCAGTTTATCTCTAAGATAGACCATAAGGCGGTCGTTTTCACTATTCTGAGAGTTGTGTAAATCAAGTCCAGTGGCAGAAAGCGTTGAATGCTTCAAAATTAAATGGCGCTGTTGATTCTGTAGTTTATTCTCTGTGTTATTTTTTCGAGCTTAAAAGTTAAGCGGGATGTATCGTTCAATTATATACTACTACACGTCGCCTATTGTTTAATTTAATTGTTTAATTGTAACTATTGTTTAACAATTACATCAGTACATGCAAGGGACTTTCAATGTCAACTGGACAAGTTTACTACTTATATTATCAAGAATAGTTCAGTAAAAACCCAACAATAAGGGTTCAGTTTTGTTTTGTTTTTTGAGTAAAACTAACTGTCTTGCGCGCTGCACATGGCCAGGATGGAAATGGATTGTATCTTGAAAATATTGGCCAATATCTCGAAAAAAATTGGCCAATTTTTTCAAGTTTATCGCTTCTCTCTTGGAAAACTCGCTAAAAATCTGATTATGGTTTATTCTCTCTTTGAGAATTCACTTGATATCTTCCACTTAGTTTTCTACAAGCATTTCATGCACGATAAAGGTACTTAGTTTCAATTTGGAACAGTTTTGACCCCAAAAAAACTCAAAATCATCCTGGTATAGCTCCTTTAAGCTGGGTGAATCTTTATGTAAAGAATACACATCGTTTATCGAAACCACTGTTTGACAATTCCATGCATGCAAAGAACTTTAAATGTCAACTGGATACGTTTACTGCTTATATTATCAAGAAGAGTTCAAGTCTGTCTGCGCCATATCATTGCGTTTCGCGCATTGTATTGGCTTGCTAGAGAGCTCGAGTTCTGTCCAATTCATAACATTTTTAACTCGCGACTAAGCAAATGTCCGCGCCGATGGTCGATCCACTTGTTTGTGGCATGCAAAGAACTTTCAATGTTTACTAGTTATATTATCAAGAAGAGTTCAAGTCAGTCTGCGCCATATCATTGCGTTTCGCGCATTGATTTGGCTTGCTCAAGAGCTTGAATTCTGTCCAATTCATAACATTTTAAACTCGCGACTAAGCAAATGTCTGCGCCGATGGTCGATTCACTTATTTGTGGCATGCAGAGAACTTTCAATGTCAACTGGATAAGTTTACTAGTTATATTATCAAGAAGAGTTCAAGTCAGTCTGCGCCATATCATTGCATTTCGCGCATTGATTTGGCTTGCTAAAGGGCTTGAATTCTGTCCAATTCATAACATTTTTAACTCGCGACTAAGCAAATGTCCGCGCCGATGGTCGATCCACTTGTTTGTGGCATGCAAAGAACTTTCAATGTTTACTAGTTATATTCTCAAGAAGAGTTCAAGTCTGTCTGCGCCATATCATTGCGTTTCGCGCATTGATTTGGCTTGCTCAAGAGCTTGAATTCTGTCCAATTCATAACATTTTTAACTCGCGACTAATCAAATGTCTGCGCCGATGGTCGATTCACTTATTGTGGCATACAAAGAACTTTCAATGTTTACTAGTTATATTCTCAAGAAGAGTTCAAGTCTGTCTGCGCCATATCATTGCGTTTCGCGCATTGTATTGGCCTGCTAGAGAGCTTGAATTCTGTTCAATTCATAACATTGTTATCTCGCGACTAAGCAAATGTCCGCGCCGATGGTCGATTCACGTATTTGTGGCATGCAAAGAACTTTCAATGTTTACTAGTTATATTATCAAGAAGAGTTCAAGTCAGTCTGCGCCATATCATTACATTTCGCGCATTGATTTGGCTTGCTAAAGGGCTTGAATTCTGTCCAATTCATAACATTTTTAACTCGCGACTAATCAAATGTCTGCGCCGATGGTCGATCCACTTATTTGTGGCATGATTTCGAATGTGATCCAAATCTCCTCGCAGCACGGCTCAGCAGAGAGTTTGCTGTCCTTCCGGTTTGAAAATGAAATTCGGGGTCTCTTAGAATCGCTTGCCATTGCCCGTAGCCGTGTCGTTCAAGTCCCGTTTTTAGATATCGGTCCTCCTCGGGGGTGAACAACATTTGTTTTCTTCTCGCGCCAATTTCAGTGGCTTTGGACGCGCGTTCTGTCTTTAGACTTGCAACCCTTCGTAAAGGCTTGGGCCGCGGTGGTGTTTTGGGGCTCGTTTCGACTTCGTCCGCAGAAGACATGTCGCCCTTAACGTCATCGTCCTGCTCTTGGGAAGACGTCGATTTGTCCGAAAGCCTCGAGCGCACGTCCATTTCTAACTCCGATCCCTTGTCGCCGTGCAATCTTTCCAGAAATTCGTGCGCTTTTGTAGCGACCTCGCGCGATCGTTGTTTTTGATAGTGAACTCTTGCCACGACAGAGCTGTGTTTCTGGTCCTCGGAGATCGCGCTTTGCGCGCTACTGCTGAGATGTTTGGAGCTCTCGGTTTCAACAATTTGTCGATAGCGAGTCGGGTGAACGTACTTGCCAGTTGCGTCGAAAACTAACTTGCTCATCAGTTCTCCCAGCTTGTTTTGCTGTCCTCCGTTTCTCGTTACTAAAACGTAATCGCAGGTCGGCTTGAGCAGAGGGCGAATGTGATTGATGTATCCATCCAACACTTGCATGCTAGTGTCGGTCAGGAATAGAGAATCGAAGCCGTATTTGCCCGCCGTTTTGAACATTTTCTGATCGATAAACCCGCCGTTCGTCTTAGCTTTGTTCACCATCTCGACGGTCAAATACTGATATGTCATTGGGCGCGATCCTTTGACCTTGATAAACAAATACACGGCGAGGAATTTGGTGGCAAACGACAAGTCCAACGGGGATACCGTACCCTGTTTCTCCTTGCACGCGTTCAGCACGCCCTCGTAGCGCGGCAAGAAACGCGCCACGACTTCCAATAGCTCCTCTAGCGTTGCCCAATGTCCCTTGGCTTCTAAGGCGTCGATATCGAGTTCGCTGGTCCACTGCAATCGCATCATTTTGGAAACGGTTTTGCGCACCCTTTTCAGGTACATTTCTGTCGAAGACAGCCCTCTCAAAATGGAGTCCGATGCGCCGTTCACTTTTCGAAAGTCTCCCAGTTCTGCAATGGCGTCCAAGTAGCCTAGACGTCCTGCGTGCCCGAGCTTCCAGTCGTCTTGCATCGTGTCGACGAATTTAAATAGGAGATTGGGAGAACATAAACTAAAGTCGACGATGTCAAAAGTGAGCTCCTCTTCGTCTTCGCAACAGAATTTGAGAAATTTCAAACACTTGCTGACGATTTGTTGTGCTTGGCGATCGCTTTTACAGCCGCCGCCACTGCCGGTTAGCCAGGATGAAAAATCTCGAGCAATATCGCTCGACATGTCAAAAGACGCGATTGTTCTGATTCTACGTCGAGCCTTCTGATCGGCGTCGGCTTCATTTTCCGCTTTGCCTAAACACGCCGCTTCAATCTCAGTGCTGTTTGGCTTTTCGTCGAAATGAAAATACCAACGGTGTTTGTTCTTTACGTGTTTTCTACAGCCTCTTTGCGAGGTAAATCCATCGTGATTGCAGGTTTGAAGTGGACAGTGAAAAAGGCCATCAGAATCATCTTCTTCTAAGTGAAGCCTCTTTGGTTTGGGCGATGCGTTTGCTAACTTTGACCAGTCGATCTCGTCCTCTCGTTTGTTCATCTCTAGCACCAAACGTAGCTGGAAGATTTTAAAGTTTCTCTCGCGCGGTTACTACATATATTAGCCGACTTGTTTATCCCTCCCGAGAGACATTATTCGATGTTTGGCTAAAAAAAAGCTTGTTCCTTGTCGCATTATCTCTTGCATGTCCCATTGTTCGCACGACACAATTAAACAAATTTGTTTTAGGGCCGACACATAACCAAACGGAACAAAAGGACAATTCCGAACTTGCACGGACCTGCATGCCCTAATAACGTGATTAAACATGCTGTAGGCAAGCCAGATTGACAGACTAACATCGTGAGCGCGAGTTCCTGATTGCTAACGCTAAATAGGATCCATCGTTCCCATTACTTAAAGCCGTTAAAACAAAATGGAACGCCAGTTCCTGTTCGATTAAAAGCGAAGCTTATTGCGGTTTAAAAACGGAACAATAGTTCCCATTCAGTTGAAATAGGAACAGTTTGATTAGGAACAAACTTGTTCCTTTGTGACGCTATTAGGAACATTTTAAACAAAATGGGAACGGCAAGTAGTCAATTAGGAACAACACGTTCCTCATTGCGCATCAGAGAAGGCTTAATCGGAACAACTGGTCCTCATTGTCGATGTCAACAGCATAATATGCTAGTTAACAGGAACAAAGTGTTCCTTATTGGGTTAAGTGGGCAGTCAAATTAGGAACATTTGTTCTCCTTTCTCTCAAAAGGGAACAGATAGAAAAATCGGAACAACCCAAAAAGGACCTTTTGTTCCTAAACAGATGATAACGGAACCAGCTGTTCCTTTTCACCTCAATAAATAGGAACTTCGTGTTCCTAAGTGCTACAAATAGGAACCATTTGTTCCTTTTCACTTGAGAGTAAATAGGAACACGAGTTCCTATTTGCTACAAATAGGAACCATTTGTTCCTTTTCACTTGAGAGTAAATAGGAACACGAATTCCTATTTGCTACAAATAGGAACCATTTGTTCCTTTTCACCTCAGAGTAAATAGGAACACGAGTTCCTGTTTGTTACAAATAGGAACCATTTGTTCCTTTTCACCTGAGAGTAAATAGGAACACGAGTTCCTATTTGCTACAAATAGGAACCATTTGTTCCTTTTCACCTGAGAGTAAATAGGAACACGAGTTCCTATTTGCTACAAATAGGAACCATTTGTTCCTTTTCACCTGAGTAAATAGGAACACGAGTTCCTATTTGCTACAAATAGGAACCATTTGTTCCTTTTCACCTGAGAGTAAATAGGAACACGAGTTCCTGTTTGTTACAAATAGGAACCATTTGTTCCTTTTCACCTGAGAGTAAATAGGAACACGAGTTCCTATTTGCTACAAATAGGAACCATTTGTTCCTTTTCACCTGAGAGTAAATAGGAACACGAGTTCCTATTTGCTACAAATAGGAACCATTTGTTCCTTTTCACCTGAGTAAATAGGAACACGAGTTCCTATTTGCTACAAATAGGAACCATTTGTTCCTTTTCACCTGAGTAAATAGGAACAAGAGTTCCTATTTGCTACAAATAGGAACCATTTGTTCCTTTTCACCCGAGAGTAAATAGGAACACGAAGTTCCTATTTGCTACAAATAGGAACCATTTGTTCCTTTTCACCTGAGTAAATAGGAACACGAAGTTCCTATTTGCTACAAATAGGAACCATTTGTTCCTTTTCACCTGAGAGTAAATAGGAACACGAGTTCCTATTTGCTACAAATAGGAACCATTTGTTCCTTTTCACCTGAGTAAATAGGAACACGAGTTCCTATTTGCTACAAATAGGAACCATTTGTTCCTTTTCACCTGAGTAAATAGGAACACGAGTTCCTATTTGCTACAAATAGGAACCATTTGTTCCTTTTCACCTGAGTAAATAGGAACACGAAGTTCCTATTTGCTACAAATAGGAACCATTTGTTCCTTTTCACCTGAGTAAATAGGAACACGAAGTTCCTATTTACTACAAATAGGAACCATTTGTTCCTTTTCACCTGAGTAAATAGGAACACGAAGTTCCTATTTACTACAAATAGGAACCAGTTGTTCCTTTTCACCTGAATAAATAGGAACTTCGTGTTCCCAAGTACAACAAAGGGAACAATTTGTTCCGAATTTGCAAATCTTTGTTCCTTTTAAGGATTTGCGAAGGAACAAAAGTTCCTTTTTGTACAAATTTAATTTGTTCCTAAAGTAACAAAAGGAACAAAAAGCAAAAATAAGCGGAACACTTGATTTTTGAAAAACCTCTTATATTTTGAGTCGCATCACGTAAAATCCTAAGTTGAAAATGTTTTAATGTGAAGAGTAGCCCAATAAGACCTAGCACAAAATACCAAGTTAAAATGTTGTGTTTAAAGCCAAAATTCTTGCTATCATTACTTTTGGGGAATGTATATGATGATGATGATGATGGTGATGGTGATGATGATGATGATGATGATGGTGATGATGGTGATAATAATGATGATGATGATGATGATGATGATGATGATGGCTGGGGATGATAGTGATGATGATGATGATGATGATGACCATGATCATGGTGGTGGTGATTATGATGATGAGGATGATGATGGTGATGATGATGATGATGTTGATGATGATGATGATAGTGTTGGCGCTGGTGATGATGCGGGTAGGCCCGGAAAAATGAGCTAAAATTCTTTCTGGAATTTCTCCAAAAAGACTAAAATTCTTACAAAAATTTCTAAAATTCTCTAAAAGTTTTTAAATTTCTCTTTTGTTTCTGACTGTGAGCTTGTAGATGGCTCACTGGAATCAGTCATATTTGCTACCAACGGAATTGGAATTCATGGAAAGTATAATTTCAGTGAGAAACCACTGATTAGTGGCACTGTAGACAATACTGCGAGGGTAAGCACTCAAGTTGGTCAGTGGTAACACAAAATAAACGCTTTCGCGATGTTTTTGCTTGTGTAAAATTGTCAAAGTGTCACCTGAAAGCTGACATTTCTCTAAAATTATGCCAAATTTACTTATTGTCTAAAATTCCCGAGATGTTCTAAAGTTATTTTTGGTGTCTAAAATTCTCAAAAAAATTTCCGGAATTTTGTATCTAAGCCTAGATGCGGTATGATAATGATAGTAATAGCGGAGCACTTGCCAGGCCGAAGGCCTGGCTGCGCAGCACCATACTCATAGAACCTGTGTCCGTCATTTTTCATGGTCATGGCTAGCGGAATGTTTCGCGGGGCGCCTCCGTGACATGTGTCAGTCGCGCAAGTGTGGCGCGGCTACACAGTCGTCAGCTCTGTAAACATTGAAAAAGTTGGATCTTTCGCAGTGTTTAGTGGAGCAGTAAAGTCGTTACTTCCCTGCATTTTTTCGCGGTTTGCTACTCAAGACAGGGATACCAATTAAAGGGATACTCAGAAGCCGCTTAAGTGGAAAAAGAAGAACTTTCGGGGATAAAATCTTGCTTCGAGGAACCCTCATACGTTTTTATCAATGCAGGAGCAATGCGGGGAGATGCCTTGTTTTTATTACGGATTTCAGAACCGAAGAAGCGGAGTTTTAATGAATTTCCAAGCGGTCCAGTGACATAAAGGTGAAATAAATCACTTTTTTCGATGGGAATTTATGTTGATATCAATTTTTGATTGACTTTTCCTTTGTGTTTTGGAGACATGTTTATTGAAACGTGCTCAAATTAAGTCGTGCTGTTATCTTGAATTTCATAGAGGACGGGTCTGCCTTGATACGCTGTAAATCGTACGTGTTTTACTTTTATACATAAACTAATGAAGATTTGAATAAAATTTTTCGAAAGAAGATTGTGTTGTCCATTTTTATGTGTTTGTTCATTCATTAGATAGATTGAAAGGCAATTTTATAAACAAAACAAGACTTTGATTTTATAGTACAGTTCTATTTTCACTCGCATCGCCTTATGCAAATATGTTTGTGTATTTTTGCAATTTTGATTTCCAAATCAGTTTCTCGGGCAATTTTTGGGAAACAAAAACTGTATTTTATTCGGAAAGTAGTCGTACCTGTAATTCTAGACGGAGAAAAGTTTTTTTTGTGAACTTTTCTACGGTCTAAATGTACTGTGCAGACGGTCGGGTAATAAGCTTACTGTTTTTTTGAGAATTGCTAAAATTGAAAAATAGCCCGTTCGTCAATCTTAATTCTTGTGCTTCCGACCTTTCACCTTAGTTAAGTTTCACCTTAGTTAAGCTTGTTCATAGTGCTTCGCTGTTAGGCTCTGCCTATCTATATATTAGTAATAGTAATAGTAATAGTAATAGTAATAGTAATAGTAATAGTAATAGTAATAGTAATAGTAATAGTAATAGTAATAGTAATAGTAATAGTAATAGTAATAGTAATAGTAATAGTAATAGTAATAGTAATAGTAATAGTAATAGTAATAGTAATAGTAATAGTAATAGTAATAGTAATAGTAATAGTAATAGTAATAGTAATAGTAATAATCGAATAATTATGCAGGATAATCCTTCAGTACTATGGTACTGTTGTCAGAGGGGTCCTGCTAACTAAACAGATATGTATTTGATATTTAATATTTTATTGTTAAACTTGTTCTGTTTTTATTTCCATTCATGAATCCATGAAACCAATTGTCGCAATAATCCATGATGCACTATACAGTTTTTGAAGGCCTAGTTGTTGTTCTTCTATATGGAATACTGTTCTATCCATATTTTGCCTGTCTTACAACTGACTACAAGCTACTTGGATCATTCCTGGGATTTTTTTATGCTGCTACCAGGTTAGATGATGAAAACAGTGAACTGAAAACACAGGGTCAGTTATCATATCAGCCTAGCAACTTCATGGAACACATATGCATTTTACTATCCGAGAAGTTGCATCGTATCTAAATGCAAGAAGATAACATAAAGGGAAAAATGTCATTTTTAACCTTCGGACGTACAAGAAGGGGAGGGGCTGTACAGCATTTATTATTAGCACATGTCGTCTTCAGTAGCTGTTTGTTTATCCTTTAGACACTTTTTTACAAAGTTTGGCGACCATCGATTGCTATAGTAACGAGATATGACGTCTTAAGTAGCATGAGGTCAAGCCATTTTTGAATAAAAATGCGTGTTTTTCGCCTTTTTTCGGTGAAAAAAACGTACGTATAAAACGCTACCAAAAGCAGAAAAATGTTTAACTTTATCATATTTTACCACTTTTACAAATTATTTGCAATTTTTGCATTTTTCTGATAAAGTTGAATTTTTATAAAATCCAAGTTGGCGGCCATCTTGGCAGCCATTTAGGATGACGTCACGGATCCCAGCAGCGCCATAAGCCATAACAGCGGAGCCCTTTCGGGTCGAAGGCCCGTTTACGGAGCTCCATACTCATAGAACCTATGCCCGTCATTTTTTCATGGTCATGGCGAGCGCAAAATGTTTCGCCACCCCACCCCCACCCCCTTGTACCACGGTGGGGGTATAAGTTTACGTGTACGTCCGAGGGTTAAGAGCCCTAAATTTGACCTTTTATTTAGTGAGGCTAGATTAACAAGCCCGTACGGCCATTAAAGATGCACAGCATACCACACAAATAGAGGATAGCAAACCTGCGGTAACCCTGATTGTCTTTCTGCTTGCAGGTTCTTTTTTGAACTTGGAATTCCATTCCAGTGCATGAGTTCTTTTCAAGTAAGGAGCTATTGTGTTGTTATATCGTCCCGTGTGGAAATTGCTAGGTAGTCATGACTACATGTTTTATGTTTGGTTATTTTGAGGTTAAGTGATTTTTCGAATTTCTTTGAACCTGAATACTTATAATACTATACACTTATTGACTGAGTGGGAGGGCCGGACGGGAAAATATTTGCCTCGAGGTCATGGCGTGCAGACCGAGCGCAGCGAGGTCCGTGCGCTATGATCGAAAGTCAAATATTTTCCTGTCTGGCCCGACTTAACTCAGTCAATAAGTATTTTATAATATGACTAGAAACTACAAGAATAGTCGTGCAGTGCAAGGTCACTTGAACTCGAGCGGGGCCGGACGGCTTTTTCCGGACCGACTCACGTCAACCCATCCGGCCCCGCTCGATCACGTCACCTTGCGATTCTGTTTTCTGTAGGATTGCGTCAGCGGGGCCGCACGGTCATATTATAATTTCAGTTATCCTCAGGAAAATTAAGGCGGGACAACCTAAAATTGAATGAAATTTGATAAGGTTTTAAGAAGGGATAGGAGTAAGAAAATGATTTTTGAAACACCAACAGACAGTCGATACCCACGCAAGAGCACCCCAGGTTGCTAGTGGACTAACTTGGTATTCGTCTATTAATTATTAACTACAAATTCTATTTTTAAAACTTCACTGAATCTTCAACATTTCTTATATCTCTCAATTTTACCAACCTTTGAGAAAAACTATTTCCTCCCAAACATACGCAAAAATCACCAAAAAATTTACAAAACACCCCATAACATAGGTTTATGTTTTTAAGCATAGAGATTTTGGATTGCTTAAAACGTGAACGAGATATTTCCATTAAAGCCATGTCAAGTGGCGGAAAAGTGGCGTTTAGGTTAAGTCCCGCCTTAAGGCATGGGTCAACAGTTATTTTCATAAAAAGATTTGGGGTGGTCTAACTTCGGAGGCTTTAGCCATAAAAACATAAAACTTTGGAACACTGAAGAGTTTGCAAATGCAGTAATTTTAGCATTTTGAAGATATGCAAATAAGGTCACGTGACTTGATACAGCCGCAAAAACCAAAATCAAAGATGGGAACAGTTTATGACTGAACCGTAAATAAACTTCACTACTACCAGATAAGTCCTAATACGGTTCGTTATTACGGACAGATGTCTCGGTCCCGGCCGAAAGCCCATATACATTTTTTAATACGGACAAAAGACAATTTTTCCCGATCAGACTAAGCAATCTCATAACAAAGTTAACCTCGTTAATACTAAGGGTTAAAATTTTCTCGAATGCGTAAGCAAATAAACTGACATATAGCTAAACATGCGTTTGTCTAGCTATAATTATTTGGGTGTCAGTAAAACGCGGGGCCGGGGTCGGGGTCATTCTCGTCCCCAGAGCTCCACGGTTTTTTTTAAATTACGTCTCGTGTAGCTCTGGTAACGGACAAAAATTTGAATTTTTTGATTGGCCGTTTAAAAATGAATGCGCAACAAGGTAAAAAAATTACGCCTCTACGCATAAGGTTTTACTTCCGGTTGAATTTCAAATGTTGAAGTCCTATGACTACATCAACAAAACCAACGTTTTAATTTCAACGCATTCAACGACCAATGTCGCTCAGTTTTGTTTGGTTTAGCAGGTAAAGATACGGCTGCTAAATTTCAAAGTATAACGGGATCTGATTGTCGCTCAATATGAGCGATTCGTTTCCGAAAATAATCAGTATGTGTCTTGGAAGACGAAGCTATAAGCGGCCACGAATATTAAAGAAGTATGTTGCTTGCAACAGGGACGAGTATTAATTAAAGGAGAGGCAGAAATCCTGAAGAAGGCCCAAGGGTGAAAAGAAATATTACCACTAGGTTACCCATTTTAAATAACAACAACAACAACGCTATCAGGAGGCCAGGACTCTCTTATTTATAGGTAGTACTCTTTGCTATAACTTGACATACAAATCTAGGGAAACGAAGGTCACTCGAAACCCAATTAAAATAACATGAAACGAGTGCAAAACAAAAATTCCTCGATATTTCTTACCACTGTTCGATGAAATAAACCTAATCAATGACCACAGCAGCTGTCCCATCAACTGATTTGGTCGGATATGATAGTGTTCAGTAGCGAAACGATAAAAACACAGCTCCCAAACGAAAGAAATCGGTTGACTTATCGAGCAATTTCTAAAGCCAGTAAGCAAAATACAAAGACAATCTTTCTTCTAAATAACAGCAGCACGTAAAGCTTTTCTTCTTTCCTTTTTAGCGCGATGTTTTCCTGTAATTGTTAAGTCTTGTACAGTCCTTTCGAACGCCATTCCACACACACAACATTCTCGCCTCCAGAGCTCAACCAAACGAAACGAGGGCTCTGGGGACGAGAATGCACACACGAAAGGTTTTTTTTTAATTCCGGTTTCTGGCATTGAGCAAGCGCAATAGTACATTAATTCATTAGGCATGCGCTAACGGATGTCGTGGATTTTACGACATCCGGAAGGCACTGTTACCAGAGCCCTTCGTTTTTTCCGCCGACCAAACGAAACGAAGGCTCTGGGGACGAGAATGCGTTAAGGGAGGACACAACTCCACAATCGGCGTGACATACAACTTCCATTATGTGACTGAAAAGCCGCAGTAGGTCAAATATTATTTGACCTACTGCGGCTTTTCAGTCACATAATGGAAGTTGTAAACTCACGCGACCTCTCCACGGCCCTTCGGCCAGCATCGTGCTACCCGGCGTGCTACATAATGGAACGAGTGTAGGCAGTTATATTGCTCATGCCAATTATCTTTCTAGCACTACGAGCCGACACCGCCGGTACGTGCTGGATCATACAAGAATATGGCAAATAACCGAGCTAAAAACTAGCGTGAGACAAAGATTGGGAAAGTCACTGCAAGACTTAATTATTTAAATGACCACAAAGACGCCTCCAAAGGGAGGGAGGGTGGAAACTACAAATTTTCGAACTTAAGAAATACCTTACAGTAAGCAAGACAGCTAGCGAATGCGGTTTTCAACTTAAAATAGATCTTTTATAGCTAGACACAGCATCATAGAAACTAGCTCACGGGACATTCTGATTCACGAGATGAACGAGACACGAATGGGGATATTTAAGGCTGTTAGTCATACAAATTGAATCTTATAAAAGTACCAGACTGGATTGCAACATGACTGGAGAATAGACTTTGTACCTATTGTACAATTTGAGACGACAAAGACATAATGGTAAGGTACATTGCGCCTGGTACGTAAAGCGTGAGTTAGTCACGCGACAAAAACAACCCCAAAGTGTTTCCAAGCACAGCTACATTCCTCAATCCTTTTTCCGCACTGCAAGGGTCACAAATTTCACTCACTATTTTGAGTTTTTATATATACATATATTTTGTTTTTACTGTTATATGTACATACAACATAGCTTTGGAAATTCAAATCCATGATCCATTGATACATGTATTAACCCTATTCGGCCTGGGGGGGGGGGGGGGGGGGGCACAAAGTGCCCGCGCTAACTTTGAACGTTCATAACTTCTTTAATATGTATTCAAACGCCATCAAACTTTGTGACTTTTCCTAAAATTTATCTGGCAACAATTTTGTATGACAATTTTTTGATCACGTGACTTGATGTTTCCATGGCAACAAGATTTTGACAGCCATGTTTTTTTTAAATTTGCATATTTGTACCTTTGAATGAAGAAAAACAATATTTATTGGTGTAACTTTTATATTTTTACGTCATTTAGCGTTTATTTATTGGTTTTGATTAATTTTGAGTCAATTTGGACGGTTTTTAAGACGTTTTAAAAAAATTCGGAAATCCAAGATGGCGGATCCAAGATGGCGGCCGTATAACTAATTACCTAATAACTACGTCATATGACGTCATCATTCCATTGTGCGGACCGCAAAGGAGACAGCTTCGGACGTACTATGTACCCTCTATGTTTCATTGTCGTAGCCTTAATGCTCTTGAAGTTACGAAGGGGGGGCACAATGTGCCCCCCCCCCCCCCCAGGCTCAGGAACTCAAAAAAAGCCCAGGCCGAATAGGGTTAATGAATTTACTTTTGTATGCATATACAAAACTTCAATGAAATTTCTGATGAAATAAATGGACGTTACTGTTACGAACATAACTGTCTATATTGTTACAATTATTTCATTCTTCATACATGTACAAATGTACACAGGTGATCATTCAATATTCCAAGATGCTTTATATGTAGTATTCATAGTCAGTCATTGTTCGATATTTGTTTCTTCTACAATGATGTTGACTGTTCATTCAGACACATCCAGATCTTACTTCCAACATGAAATTTACCTACTCCAAATCAATGTTAAAAAACACTCTTAGATACAGGTAAGCATCCTTGGCTTCCTCAGGTTCAATATCATCAGTATCTGGCAAATTAGAGGTTGGCATCTCTGCAAATGCATGCTGCTCACATTCTCTACGCACAGCTGGCTTCAAATAATCATCGGTGTCCTCAAGAACATTGGATAACTCGGCAACTTCCAGCAGTCGAGACCTCTGAGATCCTCATCGTTTTCCCTCTCAAGGTTTCTTATCCGCTCCGCGGTCGCCATATTATGCCTAATATTTGACGAAATTGAAAATGCACCCGTTGCATTGTGGGCTATGGCCCTCATAGACCATGCTTGCTGTTTTGTTTAGTTTTCTCAACTTCAACTCCGTTTCAATGTACCCTGAAGAAGAACGGCCGTGAGTTCAAAATTAATCGGTTAAAAATATATTCCTTACTGTACGATCATTCTTTCATTTCATCCGTTTCAATGTGGCAAAACGAAACTCTCAATCTGAGCTATTGTAACAAAGAGGGAGCTACTTAAATTTGGAATCAAAGATAACGACGATTGTCTTTATTGTGGCGAACCAGACTCTATTGATCATTCATTTATATATTGCTGCTTTACGAAGTCGTTTCTAGGAAATGTTATTCAATGGTTCAATGACTCAAACAACACTCGCTTCTCCCTCACGACTGAACAAACTTTATTTGGAATTATGTCCAGTCAGCACGCTAAAAACGTTATTAAGAAATTAAATTATACTCTCTTGTCCACAATTAGCTTTTAGCTAAATACCTTGACACTTTAATAAAGTTTATGTATGTGTGTATGTTTGTACACCAGTAAACTCCACTCTCAAGCCATAACTCTTCAAGAATTCAAAAATAAAGTATTGATAAAGTATCGAACCGAGAATTTATCCTAGATACAGATTACTTAGAAATCTTAAATTCAACACCAGTTAATGTCCAAATACTTTCCTGAAAGACTGTCCCTAATTTCACGCTCAAATGTTTGCATTTGCAAATGTTTGATATTTATAAATCAGTATATATGTATTTACAGAAATTATATAATAATGACAGTGTATTTTATATGTAAATGTTTTTTTTTAATTTTGTGAACGACTTGTAATTGAAGGTGAAATAAAGTTTAGCAAAAAAAAAAAAAATGGCACGCCAAGGCCACCATAAACTAGTCTCCCACTCAGCTGTTATTTCTCTCGTCACGCAATGCTCCTCGTGACGAGACAAATAACGGCTGCATGGGAGACTAGGATTTGACCTTTTCCTAACGATTGAATATTCAGCCGTACGCACGCAAGAAACAGATTGATAAATAATCAAAATTTAGTTGAAATAAAATAATAGAAAAAAAATGTAGGAAAAAAAAAAAGAACAGACCCCGGCCCCGCGTTTTACTAACACCCTAATTATTTAGTGTCGTGGGGTTAGACGTGCGAATTTACTGCAGTTTTCCGTGAGAACAATAGAACACCTAAATTACGCAGATACCACGCAGCTCTTAACAACCTCTAATTTCATTGGACCTGGGTATCACGCAGCTCAATTGTTTTCAGGGCTAGGTTCCATTGTTGTTTTGTTTGTTCTATTGTTTTCTCAAAAGATCAGAGAAGACCTCGTAAGAGCTGCGTACTGCCCCATATTACGCCATGATTCAGAAGAACTCGCTTAATACAGACACCCCGCTAATAAGGACAGTTTCCGTGGTCCCTAGATTCGGGGTTTGCTGTATTTAGTGAATAAAACCCTTCAGACGGCTGTATATATCGGAGGATAATGGCCGCGGCTAAGGGATTGTCCGAAAAATTTACAAGCAAGCCAGAACGACTCCTAGGAAGACCATGCAATTATGATATGATTTCGTGTATAAATAAAGATTGATGATGATGATGATGATGATGAGAACTCGGCCCTCCAGTTAAACTCCTAAGCGCACATTAGCCGTTGTTTTTTTGTTTTTCAGATTCTGCCATTTTTGTTATTAAAAGTAGCACAAAATGGTGAAAAATAAAAAAAATCGAAAACGTTATATGTTATGGTTGGATCAGTATGATAAAAAAAATGAACCTCAAGCGCTTTGGACGTTGCAATTCTATCGTTTTATCGCGTTATCAGTGTTACGGGGGGGGGGGGAGGGAGGGTAGGGGGTTGTACTCTGGACATTTCTGGGTGGTCGTGTGCTGCTGGGACTCTGAAACTATTCCAGACTAAACTGTTTGAAAACCATACCCTTCACAGCGGCACATACCCATATAGCTTGTATATGAGAGTAACCCACCCTACCCCCCCCCCCCCCCCCCCTCGGGGGTGGGAGAGTTTTACATCATCTAGCTGGTCAAACTGGTTACTTAAACTATTCATTTCGTTCTAGGATAATGACAAGAAGACGCTCTATCTTGCTTTTCTTGGCCATCTTCCCATCTACTTGTGCCTTGCGTTCATCATGACAAGATTCGCTGTTCTGCTGTTCTTGGAAGTCCGAAAAAAATGGTTCACATCCACAAGTGGCGCTAATGAGGTTAGAGTCTTTAATATTTAATAAATGTATGTAAGTAATAGTTTACATATCACACATATAATGATTGCTTTACTATGCATTTTTATTACATATTCACATTTCAGTTGCGTGCAGGTAATGGACGTCTAAGTTGTAGAATAACTAAGTAATGTTTGGTTGTCTTTGTGTCTGTCTTCTATATGACAATACTTTTGTGAGAGAAAAATGGATTAATATTTGTTTTAATCTTGCAGAGAGCTGCTGAAACCGTTGAAACATGTTTGGTTAGAGAACCAGGAATAAAATATGTCAAGCAGTTGTTTAACCCCGGATTAAATTCGTAAGCATTTAAAAAAGTCGGATGGCGTTTTACAATGCACAGGTCACCAAATTAAAGCGTACTATAACCGTTCGTTTGCAAAAGAAGTTGTTCAAAAAGATCTTCACTTTTCCTTCGAAACCTGTATCAACTGTTTGGTAGAAACTCGTCAAAACAGCAACATGAGCTTCACCTAAGCGATAAAAAAGGCTTTTAAACATTTAACCCTGGGACGTACACGGAAACGTACACCCCGATGGCCACCCATTTTTTTTTTTTGCGATGTTACAATATTTCGAAAATATTTTACATCCACTAGATAGCCTGTGATGTGTTCTACAAGATAGGGTAAAAATTATGGGTTGTAGCGCTGCTGGGTGTTCGTGACGTCATCCAAAATAGCTGACAATATGGCCGCCATCTTGGATTTTACAAAAAATTCAACTTTATCGAGAGAATGCGGAAATTGCAAATATTTTTTGCTAGAGTTGCAAAATATGATACAAGTAAACATTTTGGTGCATTTGGTAGCATTTTATATGTTTTTTCACCGTAAAAAGGTGAAAAACACACATGCATTTTTATTCAAAAATGGCTTGACCTCGTGCTACTTATGACGTCATATCTTGTTACCATAACGACCAGTTATCGCCAAACTTTACCAAAATGTGTAAAAAATTAAGGTAAACGAACAGCTACTGATGACGACATGTGCCAACAATAAATGGTCTTGAAAAAATCCGGGAAAAACCTTGTACGTCCGAGGGTTAATCACCGTTTGGAAGCTATTTGAAATATAATTTTAGTTCCACGCTAACATTCATGGTACGTTTTGGTTTCCTATGGCTATCAGTGGTTGTTGATCATTAAACAGTTGGTCCGCAGATTGTGTAGATGATGGAACACAGGTTTACTTCCTAAATAGAAATTCTGTTGGAGATTTGTCGTGTTCCATTTACCGGAATTTACCCTGAACGCCTGGAAACAAAATTGGTGTAAGGCCTGGAAATGGTAGTGAGGTACAAATGGTACGCGCATTTTTTGTTTAGCAATAATATTTGAGAATTTTGGACTACCTTTCAAGAGGTTTTACGTAAACCAAATTAGTATTATTATATACATTTCATCCGAAATTCTCCAATCATATACGACGCAAATCTCCGGGTTTTGTTTTGTAGCGCAGTGTATCGCGAGTTGCTTGACTAGTAGACGCAGCCAACTCTCCCATTAAGGGCACTTTGCGAGGTCGTATGGAGTCCTTTCTAAAGGGATATGGCTATAGTAACTTGAGCTTGTTTGTCTAAACCCTTTACTCATAATAGAGTGGTTTTCAGTTGAGTGTAAAACCAAAACCAAATTAATTACTCTAGCCAATCAAAACAGTGCAGACAATCCAATGAACCAATGAGAACTCGTAGCAAATACATGTAGCCCCGAGCCGGAGCCAAGCGCGGGAAAACACGCGCAAGCAAGTCACGATTGGTTTGGTTTTACTTCTGATTGGTTGAAAAAGTGGCGCGAGATTTTTTAGCCAATCACAAAGCGTAGCAATGCAAAACCAAAGCAATCACGAAAATACTTTCGACACTCAATTGAAAACTTTTCTAGTAACCAAATTCTAAGTTCCAAACTTAGTTTTGCATAAATATTGATGGCAGTCAAATGGCAATCAGTTGCTGAGAAGTTGTAATTTGAATGGTCACACTTTAGGAGTCCGTAGACTCAAAAGTTAGAAACACCATGTTGGAGTCACCTTGTACAGCATAAACAATATCACAGGAGAGACTGATCATGAGTAAAGTAAGCGGAGTAACACAATAAACAGTACCACAGGAAAGTACTATGTTTGACTCTGGGGGTTAAAGGATTAACTTACCGGGAGGTAGTCCAACAAAATTTGTGACTTCTTCTGTATCTGTGTTGATCTATTGCACCATTTTTATACTATTAGATCATTGAAGCATCCTGTTATTGGTTATAAACAAATTGGATGACACGGAGACCCATAATGACCATTATTCGAGGATCATGGGATAATTCCCTGTAAATTTGATTGTCATAGCCAAATTAGACTTTACGTTACAGAGGGAGGGGTTGTGGGAAGAGTGTACCCCTTTCCTGTGCCAGAGGACCCAAAGCAGATCTT